>CM062835.1:10033385-10155885 GCA_031772345.1 Himalopsyche anomala
TTTCCAGATATGAAGAATAGTAAAAGGCCCGAGTCTCTCTCTATCTAAATGCAGAACAAAAACAGAATCAAGTTATTTAATGTTCCGGAGATAGTCCCTTACTACTTCCTCGGTGCAATTATGATACAGATTTTTATAATGTCCTCATGTCCCTTCGGATCCTTCTCATCCGGTCATCAATTATTGTTCAGATTTTTCGATTTGCTTTCTACTGTAAGTGTATTATTTAATTTTTTAATCAAAGTAATTCAAAGTAGGTAAACCCCTCTTTAGTAGTTTTTTTAAAGATTCTATATAATATACTTAGATAAGTAAAATTTATTTTTTGTATCTGCAAGGACTGACCTTTTATTAAAAGCTTTTCGATTCTAAAATTTAATGATAAGAATATTGCGAAAAGGGGGCCTTATGCCAAAAAAATTAATGTGGGGTATGCGTATCATGCGCTCATCTATTTATACCAACCTTGGTGAAAAACAAAATTATAAATTTAAAATTGTAATTCCGTGTATTTTGTCTGCTTTTTTAAAATGTCATAAAATACTATTAGAAAGCATGTAATTTACCTAACGCACTGAACCTCTCAATTTAGAATAATGATCTATTCATATTAAATTTTTAGTACTTATATTATGAATGCAACTTATTTTTTAAATTCTGACACCTTTCTTTGTCCATTATCTATTTTCATTCTCATAAATGTGCTCGGCAACCATCAAGCAGGTTTGGAAACTCATGGGAATATTTTGGTTAATATAACTTATCACCTAAATTCAAGGGGATTTAATTTGTATCGTAAGGAAATTTCACACCCGAGTAGAGAGTACACATATCTACTACTCCTTTGTTGCATAGTTGAATTCCTTTTACTGGGTGTCCTAGAAGTCCGCGTGTAAATATAACATCTTTCCTCATTTTAATGATTTCTTCCTTTTGATTGTTAAGACCAGTACATTAATTATCGTAAATTGAGATATCTCCTTGGGTTTGCATCGCCACTGCAAGCTTTCATTAAAATGATTATTCATTTTTTTTTTTTTTTTCAGGCCAAATTCATTTGTTTTCCTTTCTGGAGCAACTTATTATTATTATTTCAGTTTTTAACGTGTTTCCTTGTAGCTAGAAAAGGTTTGAATTCAGTGATTTCTCTTATATTTCATCTCGCCGGCGTTTACAAACCAGTCTCTTTTTGTTGCAGCGTACAGATCGAAATAAAAAGTACAAAACAAAAGCCACAAGGCTTAGAAAACCAGTCCATGCTTGTTTTGGCCCACGTAAGAAATATGTCTAGTTTGTATTGTTATTGGATGTGCTTCATGTCAGGATTAGTGATAGGTATAATATTAGTGGCGCGCATGTTATGAGAATATCTTACTTTACAGGTGTCATCGATCTTGTCTTGCCTTGAGTTTCCTGTTTGATTGTATCTACTGACCGTAACTGTCGGTAAGTAATTATGGTGGGCTGTAGCTATTACTGCTCGCTTTTCGCCGGTTTCGATGTTGATATCTTTGTGTGTGCATCATCTCGTAACTCATAGCACCTATTCGAACATGTATACTTTCCCCTACATCGTTTTTGAGGTTATTCTAATATATTAAATCTTGACGTCTACACTTATGTTTAATGACACTCTCGATAATGTGAATCTGTCTACTTCAATGCTAACAATTCGAAATTGATAAGATGGAGAGTGTTTTAATTTGTTTATGTGCGTATTTGTCATTCATCCTTTATCCTAGCATCGAGAAAATAGTTTGATTATGTGTGCTGCAACTGTGAATTTATAACACACTACTGGATGTGTTCTATTATATTGTTTAATTAAAACTCACTTTCCTTGTCGATTGCCTACCCTTACAAATATAAGTTTTTTTCTTTAGTTGATATTATTCTGCGTTTTTAAAGGAGAAAATAGATTTTTAAAAGGGTCACTATATTGTTGTTTGTTTACTTCATTAACTTGTTTTCCCTCCTCGAATGTGAAGCTGTTTACATTTATTCTGCCGTTCAGAAAATTCATGTTTATCATTTGAATGACTCCCCTTTTGTCTTTTATCGGCGGTAAAAAGTACTTTGAGGATAGAGATTATCTTTTTTTGGTCCCTAATGCGCGACATCATTCAAATGATCCAGTGGATTCATATTTTATGATAGGTACTTGATAGTAATATTGAGATCATTTGAAATTTGTGTGATATGGTTTGACTACCTTGTTTAATTAGAAATTTGCTCCAACATGTGGTCTATTTACTTTTTCAGGTTCCTTGGGGTTCCGCTGTTCCCCTGTTTGTGCATCTTCTGCAATGTATATCTGATGCTGATTGCTAGACGTCCATACTTGGATAGGTTATTGGGGTTTGGATGGCACTCGGTGAGTAGTATTGATGTTTTATCAATTATATTTAGATGCTATGAAAATTAAAGACTCAGTTATGATTTCTTTATGCATTGACTACTTTGAATTTTCTTTTCTCCGAAAGATGTCGGCTGGTTCGTGTTTCGACCAAACCTTTTTCGATTCTACATTCTTACTATTTTCTAAATATTTCAGAAAGCCATTACTGTGAAACCATAATTGTACGAAGTTGTTTTTTTTTTTATCTTTGAGGTCAAAACATGAAAAGAATACTTTCGTTTGAGTATAAGTCGTTCATTGTCAGAAACAGGCAAAACATGAATATTGTTAAGAGCGTTCTGTAACTACTATATTTCATGTTTTTCGGGAAAAATTATGCTGCTTTAATACTAAAAGTTTTACAGTCTCAGAAGAGAAGTATACGTTTACAATTCTGGTTTATTTGTCATAATTAAATTCGTCAGGTCCACAATTGCAAACAGTAAATATCTGGTTTTGGGCTTGGAAAAAATATATCGACAGCCGTGTGGCCAGAAAGGGGTGTAAATACATAGTAGAGAATGCACTTAATGCGTGAACTTTACTCATATGTCTTCTTTGTTTTTAAACAGAATTCTTTATTCGGTACTGTGTTGTTAACAGCTTGTTCTTCCTTCGATGTTATTTGGTGAGCATTTAAAATAATAAATAGCATGCTTAACAAATCCAATGTTTAAATAATGTACGCTTCTAACTAATGTATAATTAACTATTGACCCAATCGTAATCATTATATAAAGATATTCTTCTTCTCCTTATTTTTACCATATTCGCTCCTTATACGAGTATATGGCGGCACGCATCACCTCTGTGCTAATTGCTATAAACATACACGCAAAATTAATCACGAATCGTGGATGGTGAACTTCTACTTTAGAGGAGATTCTTATAGCGTGTTTAATAATATGCATAAATGTGAAAGCATATTTATTTGAAAATAAAAACTACTTAGAATGTTATGAAACTTTTATAGTTTCAATACAATAAAAACTAAAAATTTATCTTTTTCTAAATTTCTAAATTTCAATACATATGACTGATTTGGCATTTGCAAATTAAATATTTGTTGCATGTCAAAAATTCATTACGCAGTTTCTTAATATGTATGTATAAAAAATCGAGATTGGTTTTCATGGCATGTTTATATAATTTTCCGTGATTTTAATGTCAATTGTTTTTTTACTAAATCTAATGCTTGGATCAATTGATATACAGATACATTTTTATAGATACTTCTTTTAAACTCATTGTTTTAAATTAATACTATGAAATGACACGTTTTTATTTTAATTATTATATGAATTAAGGTATAATATATATAATTTAATAATGTTTACAAAATAATTATATACATCCATACCTCGATTTACTTGTTTACACTTTAACTCGTCCAAAAAAAAATTTTTTTTTTAATCCATATTTCATAATTCAATATTTGACATTTAACCACACAATAAGCAGTCAATCGATTTTGAAGTGGATATCGGTGATATTGATGATTCTGACAAACCAAATCGAATTCACTTAAAAAATAAGGCACGAAGTTTCTACTATTAGCCAGTAAAGTAGAAAATACGGTTTAAAATATTGACGCAAATATCGAATGTGAATAATTGAAAAAAAAAATTAAATGCGAAAATCTATAACAGATTATTTAACACATGGCAAAATCCAAAAGAATGTTACTGTGAAAATAATAATTTTTGAACCAATTCTATTGAAATAATAGTATGATCAGAAGACAGCAGGACTCAAGATTATTATTAAAATTGTTACCCTGTATGATGTTATTACCAATTATTTAAACATATATTTCTACTTAACACTACCATTTTTTATTATATATTGATACAAAATTTCGCGGGAACCTATCTAGGTGGTGGGTGTTACTGTTTTATGGTAAATTTTGAGATTTTTTGTTCTCACTCGTTATTATCATCTGCTGAGTTGTATTATATCGATTGAATTCTTAACAGGTTTGCCTGTTTATCTCTATGTATATGTCTGTATTGATCGCGGTTACAACTATCTGTCGCCACGCTCAGAAGTCGTCCATGAATGGAAATTCGATCAGTCAAATAAATTACGCATCGGAGTCTTTCGCTGAATGCCGGGATGAGAACAGTTTCCTTCGCCCCCGGAGTGAAAGTTATTCAAGAGATCGGACGAACTCTGATGCAGACTGCGGACCTTCTTGGTTATTCCCTCTCAGTACATGTCCCGTCTCAACGACGAACATCAAACAAAATCGCACCCCGACGAATGTACATATTCGATATACCAATCGAAAACCGTGCAGAGAACCGTGAGATAACTGAGAACGGATATTTAGAGTGCGAACCGATATCGCCTGAGGGTTCAGGAGAAATACAAATAATTGAATTGCTCGATTAAATGTTAGGTAGAAGAGGACGCCTCCGCCGCTTGCGCGATTGATAATCTCAGAAGAACTGTTCCTTGTTCCCGGTCCACTTCCGTCCCTCCGAGTTGATTCGTAAATACTCCCGTTTGTAAGTTCATGTCGATTGTGGTGTCGTCTTCTGGTGTGAAGGTTGATTTGGTCGCTTGTTCAGTCGTCCGTGTGTAACGTTGTCGTTTTAGTTCACAGGGAGGATGGTGATTTGCGTCAAGAAGAATCCAGTGACGACGAAACGTCTCTGAGATTGGACAGGTTTAACTCCATAAGTATAACCTCTCCGGGTGATCTGTCGGAATGTGTCAACACAGAATTGAATGAAACCGATCCTGGGTTTGAAGACGTCAAGCCTGTAAATGATAATACCGAGAGTAAAAAAGTTGAGGAAGATAAAATATTCATTCCGATTCCTCCTCCTATCGATGAGGCGTATTTTAACAGACCTATTGACAAATTTATTAAATTAAAGAATACCGATAACACTAAAAAGTACGAAAGAAAAATAAGTCACGCGAAATTGAAGCCCAGCAGAAAACCGAGCATCGATGTCAGCGCTCACTTAAAGTCCGGAACCGACCGACAGAGTTCATTTAAATTAAAATTAGCAGGTATTCTTCAAAAAAAACCTCCGACTCAGAAAAAATCTAAAAGAACTACTATTGCGAATGATGATTCTCTAAAAACGGAAACGGATGACAATCACCATTCGGCAAAAGATAAGCATTTGAGTGAATCAGATCTTGCGATGAGATCTTCTGATCCCATTGACCGCGATACCGACAGTAGTAATAGCGTTAAGCATGGCATCGAAAATGGTGAAGCTATTGTAAACGAATCTGAAATTGATAAGGCCTTACGATCTAATAAAATGAAACTGGCTGAAGATATCCAGCCGTTAAGTAAAGAGGACATAAAGTTAAAGTTAGAATCTATCTTTAAGCTCAGTCCTAAGTTGGGTCGATCGAAATCAAACGCGGTTAAAAATGATAAAGAAGAAAATGCACATATGAGTTTAGATCGGCACTCGGTTATAGGCGATGAAGATGATGAAATTCTTAAGCCAAAATCTAGAGAGAGCTATACGAACACGATGAAATTGAAACGCGCTCAGTTTGATAACGTGTTGAAGTCGATGGTTGAAAAAGTTAAAAGAGATTCCGTTAATTCTTAAAATAGAGAAATAGTCTGATTAAATGTCGACGCGGTGACATATAAGATATAAAAATTCGGATATTTATATTTCTTTCCTACCAATAGCTTATTATTTAGTCTATAGATTTCATTTTAATTCGGTAGTCAAGCATAATACTGCAATTCATTGATGACCCAAAATATGGAAATGGCAGTTCTCATCACAACTTCTATTGTGAAACTTCTTCTTATATTGCCTGGACAACCAAAAGAAGAGATGATTGCTATCAATTATAATTTGTATAATATAATTATTTGGTCACATAAACTAGTACTCGATTCCCTGAGAAACCAGAGGCTTATTTGCAATTCAAGTCTTTGAAAAAGATTTCTACGCATAATCAACTTGCCGACTTCCCCGGGGAATAAGGGCTCAACAAGTGTTTCCTTGATCCCAGATTGTTTTACTTTATGTGACTTCACATAATACTTGCGGTTTGTTGATCAAAACATTTTGTATGGTCATGTTATCGAAGGACGATGCCAGATTAACAATGTCATAAGAAATCTGAATTCATTTAAGTTTATTACGAATACGTGAATTTTGGCATTGCGCATTGCACAAAAGCATTTGTTACTTCTCTATGCCATTTCTGAACCAAAAGGCTCAGGCCATTTGTTTTAAAGTAGGGTTTCTCAACGGTGGGTCATGTGGCCCCCCAGGGGGCCACAGCATGTTCTAAAGGGGCCACAGAGATTTATTTTTGTTTTGGGGAGCCACAACACAGCTTAAGGGGGCCACGGGCATTTATAAAACGATACAGGGAAGAGCATAATGGCGGACGTCGCGCAGCTATTTTTTGTAAATCCGTAAATAAAATAAATTACTGGCATTCTAGATTCGAAAATCTCGGAAGAGCTATAAAAAAGGGCATAATTTTCATGGAAGACAAAACAATGGAATGAGGGCCACAGAAAAATAAAGGCAGTCAAAAGGGGCCACGCTCCCATAAAGGTTGAGAAACACTGTTATAGAGTATCTTTATATTTTGGAGTATTGTCAATCTTTACGTTTAGTAGCTGCTGATTTTACTTAAATACTATATTATTCTGCTACCGTTGTTTAGCAAAAATATTATGGGATTAGTATGTAGAACGGTTTCAGTACTACGGATGACCAATTATTTTTAATTCCTATTACTTTTTAAATGAAATTACTACTGACGGTGGCGACCTTGACTCCCATTTTATATTAATTTACAATTTCTTTATTCTGGTTAGCAAAAAATACCTCGTGAAATATCATGAAACCCTACTTCTCTAGTATTTTCTTTAGTCACATTTCTTTTTTACAGAAATTCTTGTTTTCGCTCAAGACAGACTTACATTACAGTTTATATTACTACCTAAATGTTCCTTTAATTTGTGAATACTGCTTACAAATCATATGAATATGCTCAACTTAAAATAATGTTAATTAAAAAAACTAAATGTCTGTTAATGTCTGCATATTTTTGAATCTTCCACTTTTACTGTCTTCCGCATTATCATTTGTTAAAATGCTTTCTGTCAGATATTTAAATTATATTAAGAAGTTGTTAGGGCATCAGTTCTGGATATTCTAATTTATTTCACAAAAAAATAAAGTGAATCCTATGTAATTGAATGAACAATTTTCTCTCAAAAAATTATTGTAGTAGGGGGCTGCAGTGCAATATAAAAGAGTGTTGTACAGTATTAATTAAATCATTTATATTTATTAGTTATGATAATAATGTTATAAATCCATGTATACTATGAATAAGACACATCAATTTTTAAAAGATTCCTTGTGATCATTATTTCAATGAGATTATCTGTTTAAAGTCAAAATTTTACATATTTTCATGATTTGTCTTTTACTAAAACGAAACATCGGTAAATAAGGTTCTTGTGATGGTATGTGTTTTGCTTTATTAATGCTTGTTACATGTGCTTCATTTCCCACATTAAATCTTTAAACCTCTAAACCGAATCCCTCAAAATATATCAATAAATGTCTTCAAATGTGTAAAAGGTAAGAAATATTTAATTTCGGTGGAAGTTTTAACATTAAATTAATGGTGAAACCTAAAAACATTCTTCAGAGTGACACATTATTCATTTTATGATTTTATTGATTTTAGTCTCTGTAAATTTAATATACTGTAGTTATAATGAAGTTTTTCATTATTTAAAAACAGTTAATTTTGTTATTATTTAATTCAAGATGCACTGTGTTATTAATTGGGTTAATTCTGATTATCACCAATATGGTTGGCATAAAAATTGATTGTTTCAATTAGTTTTCAAATCATTACGCAAAAAATAGATTACATAAAATATTTAACTCACTTAGTCCATTAATTGAAAAAAATATGTTTAATCAATCATGTGTATAAAACAAAATGAATGGCTATTATTATGGTTCAATTTAATTTTTAGATACAATACAACAATTTTAGGCATGTATTTATTTTATTTTTTAATTGTTATAGATTATTAAAATAACAGGCTATGTTTTATGTTCCAGGAATTTCCATGTACTTTGGATACGGGCTTCCAAACAGTAGAAAGGATGAAATAAATAAAATTTCCAATGATGAATGCTTGTCATCGTAAAAATAAAAACTGTCAAATAAAAATAAAAATTACCTTCTTAACTGATATACCTCAAAACGTACTTAATTAAAGAATTAATATTTTTGTATTACCCAGAAGTGATATTTTATATACAATAAGCAATATTAGTTATTTAGACAACAGAAATTCTATTATATGTTCACAATTTGTTACACAATAAAGAATGTACCAACTTTTTAAAAAATATTTTCATTTTAATTTATGTTAGCGAAATAGTTGAATCAATCCCTTTTACATCCCCAATCTTAGGTGGTTTCATGATTATTCCGAACAAGAATCTTCTGACCCGAATTCTTCTTACAGAAGTGTCTGTCTACGGAGTATCCTTGTTCGGTGAATTTACCACCAGCTTAGGTATATTATAAATAAATAGCCCAGAATTAAATTAAATTTAAAAACCTTCAGTAAAATGTAATATAAACAAGCACTAACATAAGAATCAGACGATTTCTGACAACTCTGTCTAACATACAAAATCTGGTCTCCAACTACACTCAATGTCCCTGTGAATATTTTTTACTAAAGTCAAAACATGGCGGATCCAAGGGGGGGGGCCATGCGCCCCTCCTTGGGAGAATTTATTTCCATTTTATAATTATTAAAACTTTATTTGAATTGGTCTCTTTAATTGTTTCGTTTATATTGTTTTATAGTAATAATACGTACTTAATATATATTGACTTATTTTTATATTACACCCAATTCTTTTTTTACGGATACATTGGAGGAAGGGTGGGCGTAATAAACCCTCACTTTCATATGATTGTGATTATCGGTTCCAAAAATCAAAATATCGCGTATAAAAAGTATCAAAATGTATGAAAAAAAATTGTTCTCTAATAGCGTAAAAAAATATTTTTTTCGGTGGTCCGCCAAAAAATCGCATAAAAAAGCTTTCATCTATTTTTTAATGTTTTATTTATGTATCTTGCTTATTTTCAAATTGAATGGCCCCCTGTCGGGGACAATTTCTGGAATCGCCACTGGTCAAAACTATGTTCATGATTACAAGTTGATCATGAATAGCAGAATAAGATATGCTGAGTTAATATGATGAATTATAGTAGATAGTTTTCTCAGTATTTGAGACAGTCAATTGACAGATGTATAAGTTTTAACTATGAAATGAGCTTGAATAATATGTGTTGAATACATTTAAATTACCCAAAATCTTTCATTTGAGGGGACTCTTGTAAACATCACAGTATTAACGGATTTGGGGAGAAGTTTAAGCAAAATTTTTGAATGATTAATGAACATTTTTTCTGTTAGCAGTGAATAATTGAAAATATAAAATAAATATGAACCATTTCAACAAAACACATATTACCTTAACTCTCCAAGGACGAGTGTGACCATATAGTAACAGTAAACACCATTGTCCGTTGATCCCACTATTCATCCTTTTTCTACCTGAATATCGTTGACTTCACTCAATTTTGCTTACGATACTTACTTCAGTTATTCATCAGCCGCGGGGATGGAAACAACTACCAAAAAGCACAAGGGATTATTGGTATTTCCGTTTATTTTTTTTTTCTTAAAAATGGACTTTTTGAAATTGTTACTATTTTATCAAAACATTAAATTATTTACATTACTTTTACTAATATATTTGTATTGATTTAAAGAGGTCAATTTTTTTTTTTAATATTTCACATTTAGTTATATTTCAACCCCAAATTTTTGTGTGACCATATGGTCACGCTCGTCCTTACTACTATTCTTACACAATATTACACGGGGCCTATAAGAACAAGCGTGACCATTTAGTCACACAGCGTTTCTAAAAAAACGATTTTGTGATATTTTTTTTGCTGTAAGTAAAAGTTATCTGTGAATTCAAAAAGGCTTAAAATTTATTTTTTATTAAAAAAAAACTGCTGTCTCTGGAGGATTAATACTGAAGAAAAAAACCAGTTGTAGATCACCTTCATTCGTCTAAATAAAAATATTTTTATTGTCTTTATTAATGCAATATTATTTTTATTACAGTATTAAAATAATGGAACTGCTATTTTGGTATAATATCCAGTTCCAATCCGATTAGATGTTTGAGAAGGTCTTCCATTTCCATTTCTTGCGATATGTTGCTTATCATATCTGTTATAAGGCGTTCAGAAATTCTGTAAAAGATTTTTTAATATTTTAGTGTATTTGTCAAACAAATCATTGTATTCATTCGATATTTTTAAATTTAAATTTGTAATTTTTTTATCTATTGTTAATTAATTATCAATAGAGGTGAATCGATTTATTAAAAATAAATGAGATCACTGCATATGCCACTGGCTTCTTGTTTATTATCTTCAGTAAACTGTTATTGGATTTGTATAATAAAGAATGCCTTTATTAACTGGAATGTTTTAATTCTATTTAACCCTTCAAGCCCGGGTGACTTCCACAACACGCCAAAAACAAGTTCTGTTTTGATGTCCATCTATAATAGCAAAAGTTCACACATTTCATTCAAATAACTTAATTTCTTATAAAGGTTAGATAGAAGTTTTAAATCCAAAAATATTTTTTCTAATTTTTAATACGAAATTTTGAATGATAGTAGAATTTTAGAATTTCGCACATTTTAAACACATAAGAAATTAAATTTCTGAAACTATATACCCAAGTGATGTAAAAGGGTGAATTTTTTTTTCGGTACTATTATAGTCGGAGTTTATAGTGTTTTAATAAAGCGCCAAAATATCGCCGGTCTGTGAGTAATAACATTGAATAAAAAACTTGACAACCACTGATCACAAAATTATTTGCCCAGAATGTCAACAGAAATGTTTTTAAAAACGAAAAATCAGTTTTTACATCTATTTATTTGTTTATCTGTGGCTCATTCTGCTATTCATTGGATATGAATAGCAGAATGAGTGCTTCCCATACTCATACCAATAAAATTACAAATATTTATTTATGAATATTTGTTACAACATATTTGTGTTTTGTAATAATTAATGCCAGATAAAGATTTTGACGACTGTCTGTAAATGGGTTAAGAAAAATAATTCATTGCCAGTTGGAACAGCTTAAACATTTTACTCTCGAAAAATACTATAGACACCATTCATGAACATTGCGAGCTTAGTCATCTAAACTAATTAGAATTAATTAATGTTAACTAGTACCTTGAAACTTCTTCCCAGGGCTTTCTTTGAGAGTTGCACGAAGAGTACATAGGATTCTCCATCATATGTCGAATGAAATTCAGTCTGTAATCCTTGAAAGTGTCACCAGTGGTTTGCGGAGTCTTTATTTTTGTAGGATAATCGCATTTCAATGCAATATTTAAATGTCTATCACCATTTATTTTGGCATTATGATTGTTGTTTTCTGTTTTTGTCACATCTATCACAACATTGATGTTTTGCTTCTTTTGTGGAGTGTTTCTAATAAACGGAGGCTTTTCGTTTGATTTTGGATGAACTGCGTCATCATCGTGTGATATCACCAATAATTGAACATTATTCTTGTTTGTTATCTTATTCTTTCGTTCTGAAGATCCGCCGGTCCTATGAAACAAGTAATAAAAGGTATGCTAAATATTGATAATAGAGAAGACAGGAGTTGCATCGTCATGGTAGAAGGTAAAAAGTAAATATTAAGAATCTGTTTAAATATATGAAGGATGGTCGGAAGGTTAATCGCAGACCTAAAAAAAGAGTTTTTGATGCTCTCTCATGATATAATTACAAGCGATATCAGTAGATCACCATACATATTTTGATCATCTAGTTCAGTGTTTACCAAAGTGTGGTACGTGAATAGTTTGTTGGGGGAACCCGCTGCATGTGCCTGGTGCAAAAAGCAGCTTATATATTTTGATTGTTATTAAAGTACAGTCTGCGCAAGAATGTTTCGCGTACCATACGAAAATTCAGTTTTGTATTTTAACTCGTTAACAGCTAGAAAAAAATAATGCGTTTTGTCCTGTAAGCTAGCAATTGTCTAAAAACTAATAAAGGAAAACTTAATATTTTGTGAGTCCTTAAGAGATGTCGGACCCTTTTTCAATGATGCAAACTCTAAAAAATATTTATTGACGTCATAATAATGACAACACACTGGTGGGTAGCATGTGTGGTTAGTAGGTATGCAACACACCAGTGGGTCGTTAGCTTTAGAGTGGTTAAAATGTCTTTAAAGAACACAAATGAATTATATCTTTATAAATATCATTACAAATATGTCACATCTCAAATATAAATAAATTAACCTTTGACACACTTTTTAAGAACTAATAATGAACTAATGATAGCCCAGGTAGTATCATCAGTTGACAATGATCGCAGTGAGCGAATCCGATCCTGACCTATTAAATAAAGTGGAATGAAGTACAAAGGAATATTGTGTTTTTATTAATAATCGGTTAATTTAAGTATTTTATGTAAAACAATTTCTTTAAACACTTGCTTAGTGAAAATATTTTTTTTCAGTAATTCTTAATTTTTCAAATAAATCATGGTGTTTTTGCTGATACTGTTGATAATAGTTGAAACATTTTTTTAATTCTCGATAGATGTCATTGCCACAAAATTTTAACTATTGCACTTACCTGTAAGGCTTAAATAAAAAATAATCATAAATTATTTTGAACACATACATATTATCCTACACGTGTAGGGCAGTGTAATATACAAATACATAATTAAAGTTCACTAATGTATGATAAATGAATTTCGTAATATCGTATTGATTGAACAATTTGGACTTGTATTCAAGAAAGTTTTCATATCAAATTATCAATTTTTGTTATAATATACATCGCATTGAGATACCAATTATATTTAAATATTTTCGATATAATCGGTGATTACTTCGTGTTGTTTTAAATTAAAATATAATAACATGGTGTAAATTTGTCACCTCTTTGATATGTATCTTCAGATAAAAATATTATTATCGTAAGATCTTTAAGTTCCTACAACAATTATGTAATTGATGATTGTTTATTATTATTATTATTTTACATTACAGATATTTCTACAACAGTAGACAATTAGTGTGTTAAATTATAAACAATATCCCGAGCCATAGCTGAAAATAAATATTGATTTGTGGTTTCAGAATTTGAAAAGCGTTTGCATCAGATTTTTTAATTTGTTGTTTCGAAAAGTTTACGAAATTGTGTTTTAATCAATTGGAATCTTTTGTGTTATATTTGTCTAGGGAGTGGAGTCGTGAAAAATTCCGACTCCTGTACATGTACAATTTTACACATTAAAAAACGAGTGTCCCAAGTTTTTATCCTATTTTTAAATATCTTTTTAAATGCATAACAATTTGTTTTTATATTTTAATAAAAATAATGTTTCTTTGTATTTCATTCTACTTTATTAATATAATGCCTTTCCACCAAGTATTGACAGTGAACACCCTAAAAATGTTTTTATATTTAATTAAAAAAATAATTTGAAGTCAACCGTTGTTTCACAACTCTGACTCCGACTCCACCAATCCCTGTATTTATCAGCAATTGTATGTAAAAACCAACTTTCACCATCTGTCAAAATTACGCGGGAAATATTTAAACTTATTCAAACTTGGTTATCATCTAACATGAAGATATAATCTGTTTTGCATTACAGTAATAAAGCACAGCAAACGAGAAAAGTCTCGCGATTCGTGGATTATGGCATAATGGCGAAAACTCTTTTCCTTTCGCATCGACCAAACAAAACGTTCTTAAATTAGATCTGCCGCAGTTATGCGGGTCACGGAGAAAACTTTCATAAGATAATAAGTACGTATGGATCATGTACTGTTTTGCAGCAACACTTCGTATCTCGGCAGGTGGAAATACTGCACACTATTTTTCACCTTCCTTCATATTTTCATAGACAAGTATTCTTATGTACATTTCAAGGGATTGTAACCTTAATTGGAAATACACACCAGGGACAATTTTTTATTCCTCGATGGCTGCCACAGACGAGATATCTCGTAAAATTTTTCGTGCTCAACACGCCAGAAACGAGTTATCTCGCCAATAACTAATTAAATTAATAGCTGCAAATTATAGCCAGCGTGCTAGGTTATTACTATTAGTTATCTACGGCAGCTAAAAGGCTAATTAATATAGATAAATGAATTCAGGTAAGCAATTAATTAACAATATTAATTATATATTTTTTTTGAATGCTAAGTGTAAGACGTCATGGTTAAGACACTAGGTTTTATTTTTGTGTAGAACTTTGACTCGAGTAGATAGGTAAAAATAATGATAAACAGAACTAAGAAAACAATATCAGTAAATGTCAATATGTGTTGGAAGAAGCAAAATCTTTGCCCAGACTGATTGATTACTGAACTGTACGGTGTACCAAAACTCACGGAGAATGTGGACAGATCGTAATTTCATATAATATGCAGGCATATACTGCTTCTTCATTGCCAAAACTGTAATGCGTGGTGTTTTTGCCACATCCAAACAAAATTGTGAATATACGAAGATTACTTCAGGGGAACGTAAGGCAACGTAAAATTGCAACCATTTAAAAAAAATGTTTTCGTTACATTTGGTGTAGTACAAATGAGAAATAAAAATATGCAATTTGTTTTCCAGTCGTCAAATTTGGAAGGAAAAAAGGATGACACTAAATAAGGTTTAAAATAAAAAAAAAATGTTTCATAATTGAGTGTTCATTTTTTTCTTAAAGTTTTATTCCAGCGGAAGTGAACAACTCCTTCGGTTTTGATAGTAATCTGTTAAAAATAGTTGTTATTAATGCACAAAAAAATAATACAATTAACCTACGTATTAGTAGTTAAACGAATCGACAATATTTTATAATATTACAAGCAAAGCGTGGGAATGTCGGAGATCTGACAAATTTCAACGGGTATATTTATAAAAAAGCGCTAATACAATAAACATCGCCGGCTTAATTTGAAAACTTTTCATGGCAAGATAATAAAATAAAACTTTTCAGAAAACGCTAAAGATAAATCGCTTCATTTCTAGCATCTTTGGCTTCTAAAAATATTCTTTAATATTTTTATCACTTGAGAGGCAATCAGATATTTTTTATTCAAAAACTCCACATTGTCTGATATCTTGCTACGTTAGTGTATCAAAAAATGTAAACATATTAAATGATAAAAATAGGTTTTTAATATATTGTGTGGAATAAGTTATTGAGTGAGTCTACTACATCATTTTTATTAAGATTTCGCGCCTTTACAATTACTTTTAATTCATAATAGGGTTATGATTTGATATTATACTGTTTTTATACAGTAGAGAAGGGGTTAAAAAGTGACGAATAAAAGATTTTACGATGAAATGCGACATTTCTAAAAAAAATATCCCCTCGCCCTCATTCATGCTGCTGTCCGAGAATTGGATATTTCCGTACGATGATTTTTCAAAAAAACATATATGAATCTGTTTCTGTTGTATTTTTTAACATTTCTTACAAGCCTCGCACCTATATCTTTGACACTATTGAAACGTGTTCGTGAAATATTAATGGAAAATTCTACCGACATATTGGAAGCAAACAAACGCACCTTCACATTACTGTCGCAAGGACTTATTTTATGAATTGCTGCCTGGTGATTTTAATATGGCAAAAATGTGAGCAAAGCAATTTGTTAATAGAAAAATAATTTATTTACAAATATGCATTCAAACACGTATTCCTTTATAACTTTATTAACCGCGGAATATGTTTTTTGACTTTTTTTATAATCATAAATAAAAACGAATTCACAGAAGCAATACGATTGCTCACATTCAATGAATAATTGAGGCACATCAAAAATTGAATGATTTTAAAATAATGTATTTTGAGAAAGAAGAAGAGTTTATAAAGTTTTATTTAAAAGTCGTTAGATATGGCCCATCGACTAACTAAAAGTGATTATGGTAGTAGCTACAAGTAAAGCTGTAAATAATATGTGGGACGAAGGAATTGTATAACGAGGTTCCATCGAATAGAAAGAGACAAATTGAAAAAGGAGAAATTTTCACACGGATATGTTTCAAATGTTTTAATGGATTTTGATGAAAAGTCCATCAATTCCTGATCATGAAATTGATGATCAAAAATACGCGATAATAAATATTTTTAAAAAGTTAATATATCCCGGCACGGAAAGATTTTTCACATGATTTATAGATTTTCATTCGTAAGCATGGATGTCCGTGGTGTTTAAAACTCATTTGAGACACCTCCACCCAGTCCTGAAAATAGAATGTAGTAAAAGCGATCAGCTTACCACGATATCAGCCATACTCCTATCCTGCTATCCCTACTCTCATCGAAAAGGTTGAGCAATTTAATAACAAGCGGTTCTCGTATAAAAACATCGGTCAACACAATCTGCATTTGAATTTAATGTGCAACACGTTGGGAGCGAATATAGCTTGAAAAATAACATAACTATTTTAATACTTTTACACTTCAAACGGAAAAAAACTCATTTTTATAGATACAAAATAGATTCATTATAATCTATGTACGTTTGACCAAACAATCAAATAAATCATTAATATTTTCATTTCTTCATTTATTAACCTTTAGAGGAGTATGAACGTACATGTTCGTCGGAACAAAATTGTCCTTATACAACTTTAAGTTTTGTCAAAAAAATGTTTTGAAGCTAAAAAAAGTTTGTTTTGCCACTGACATGACAGTAGATATTGGAAAGAAACTGAGGAATCATTCTTTCGTCGGTGGATCGCAGTCGAGGATAGTGCGAGCAAATTAATCACCAATTAAATTTCATATTTTTTCAGTGTGCTGTCTAAAAATATAATATTATTTCCGAATCGTCGGTAATTTCATTGCGGTACGTGGGCAGCTTTATTGTGAAGCAACCGTGCATTACTGACAAAATAAACGAATGTTTACGATATATATTATCACTCTACTCCACAGACCACGGACTATTTTTAGTATGGGATAATTCTGAATATCGTAACTGTTTGGCACTGATACAGGAAGATGCGAATATATTATAGTTCTCCACAAACAATAATGAATAGTCACAACCGCGGCGTGTCTGCGAGCTGGAACCGAACTATTTTCCGTAATATGTAATTGTCAGCGAGACAAAATCGACGCTACCGTTTTCGTTTGTTTTTCAATAACAAGACAAATTTAATATTTGGCAAAATGGCAGGTATTTAATACGCGCCTGCGATTTGAGTATATTTAAATTACGAAAATAGTTCAATCGATGTATAAAGCAAAAGAGTATAACTGAGTAGCTGTATTTAAATTCGTGTATGTTAACATTGAAAACCGTAGCATATCGTAAAATTAATATTCTTGTATAGTAAATGCAACGAAGCAAGGACACTCTCCCTCACATCGCCGCAAAATGTTGATTCTGAGCAGTGGCGTAACTAGAAAATATTTATCCACATGTAAATATTATTAAAGGTTCCCTAATGTTTTTTTTTTACAAAAATAGATTTTACATACATCATTTGAAGAGTTTCTAAATCACGGATGTCAAGCTTTTGGACCGCCTCGAACAACATTGATTGAAGATTAAAAAAAAGTTAAAAAAAACGGGTGGGATATTTGAGCTTGTTATTGTCAAACCGATGCGTTATTCGGTCAATTGAAAGTGGTTGCAAGTACTCACGATCAGGGCTACTCGTGGCGTGTGCAAAGAGTGCGATGCGCACAGGCGCACGTGCGGCGTAGACAGGCGCCGCCTATCCATTCATCTAGATCTAATTAAGTTCTAGAACACAGACGGCCCAAATAACATAAAATAATAAAAAAAATAATATTTAATTATGAATTACACACGATTTTTTTTTTTATTTCGATTTATTATTATGGTTTATTTTATTGATCTTATGGAATTTAATACGTTGCTGTCGGTATATTATTATAATCGAATTAAAGATTAAATTTGAATCTTTCAAATGTTGTACATTCCCACATGTTTTGTCACTAACGACCCGGGTTTTGCCTTTCGGTATCTTGAGGCATCGAGTACACCGATGAACTTGAACTTAGTGAGTTTTCAAATTTATTTAGATATAACCAAGATTTAAAACACCACACAAATTAAATCAACAGCCCGAATTTTTGAGAAATGAAATGTTGGGCCACGCGTTGGAAGTAGCTATTCTTAGTCAGCAATTTTCATTCAACCACAAAAGTTTAACTCTTCAATGCATAATGTTATTGATGGTTGATGTTAGTATTGAATTTTCAACCATGAATTGAAATGATTAGAAAAAGCGAGTTTGAAAATATCGACAGTCACAGCGGGAAATTGGAAAATTTGATCAACGCACACAATTTTTGAATATACGCCACCATTGTTTGTATAATTGAATGCAACTTAGAATCGAATCCTGAAACATTAAAAAATGCATTTAGCAGAAGAACATGTGCTTAGGTCTAATAAATACGGTATATTGCAAAGTAAAATACAAATATTTCTACTGTACATTATTTGATTAAAAAAATAAAAAA
The DNA here is from genome assembly GCA_031772345.1 of Himalopsyche anomala. Classification (NCBI taxonomy): domain Eukaryota; kingdom Metazoa; phylum Arthropoda; class Insecta; order Trichoptera; family Rhyacophilidae; genus Himalopsyche; species Himalopsyche anomala. Next base: position 10,052,446 of record CM062835.1, read on the forward strand.
AGATTAGGTAATTACGTAATTAACCAACCATTTAGACTGGGATAATCGTGCATAGAATAGGTAATCCTTAATAAGTCAGGGTAATTTATTTATTTTTATCTCACGAAGCTGCGTGTCTTATCTATCTTTTGCAAATCTTGTTTATAGAAAAACATAATAAAACACTTCAGCTATTTTTTACGAGTTGATTCCTGGACTTCTCTTATCAAATATTCTTTCTATTCCTACTTTGTCAAGAATAGTGAGAATATACTGCAAATTAAATGCTGTTACAAAATTATATCGGCCATTGTTTTGATTTTGTTAGATTCAGTTAATAACAAAAGTATTTAAAGTAAAGAGTAAAGAAAATCGAAATTCAGCATCCTAATGTAAGTACTGTTATAACGAGGGTCTAGGGCAAGGATGGCGAACCTTTTTGGGTCTGCATGCCAAAAAGTCTCAAATATTATTTATCGATTGTGTTGGCGTGCCCGAGCATTATTTTTTTAACAAAATAGAAAAAATAAAAAAAAGATTTTTTTAAACGATTGTTGTTTATATTGGGAAACATTTAAAAATTAGTAAAACGGAATAAATTAATAATTAACGGATTATTGAATCAAAATTTTATTTTTTTAAGCTTAAAATTATTTTCTTTGAACTTGGAAATCGTTCGCGTGCCATCCAAATTCTCAAACGTGCCACCTCGGGCACGCGTGCCATAGGTTCGCCATCCCTGGTTTAGGGCTTGTCTGTTTTCGAATATTTTGAATTAAGCCCTCCTTGGTTGCAAATGAGGTAAAAAAACGAGATTATGTAAATAGTTCAATAGTCAATATACGTGCAAGCATGCGTTGATAACATTTTATTTAGCTTTCTTTTGAAAATATTTTTCTTGTGCATTTTGCCTTGGATACATTTCTGAGTACGAGGCAGGTATAATAATTACACCAGCCGAACAGGAACACCGAACGAAATAAGTATCTACAATAAATAAAATGTTTAAAACCCTTATTGCTTTATTAATCGAATTATCATTTTTTTTTGTGAAATTTAAAAAACCTAGTCAAAGCGAATTTTAGAAAATATATTAGAATTGGAAAACAGGTTTATTCAAATGTCGATTTTTGTATAAAACATAGTACCCATTCATAAATTAATATCAAATGCTATTAAAAATTTACATGTACACATATTCACGGGAATAAGCTTGACAACGATCAGATCGACTTTATATATACATGTTTTTATAGGACAATTGGATAAACTAAGTTTATATTAAGGTTAGTAGGACAATTTAAGTATTCAGTAGTATTGTCTCTTTAAGTATGTAGATGTATCATATATCTCTTCCAAGTTTGCACATATCGTCGTCAGACGGGAGAAAGTGAGCAACCATTCAAGCGCTTACAATCAGTCATCAGTCAAGACATTTGTGATGATGTTTTGTTGAAAAATTTACCAAACACCTAAGTATAATGTTTGTCAGACGTCAAAAAGATCCTCATTCATTTATTGGTCGCTTTCTCTTGTATGCCAACGGTTTTCTAATAATATTATCGATGAAAACCCACCTGATGGTATGATGGCGTGGTGTCGAAATGGCATCAACATAACTAAATATCCTTGTAGAACTAAATCCAAATATTTATTGAAACAATTGGACGTTGATTAATTAATTAATCATTAACCGTTCCGTGAATTAAAAGAAAACGGATAAAATTGAAAGTGGTAGTTTTTCTTTTGGTCCGATCGATTAATAAAATTGGGTATGTACCAATTAAAGCTAAAAAAATCATCTCGTCATTTCATAAATATTATCAATCCTGCTTTGAATACCAAACTTACGTTAATAGCTGTTTGTCATTTGAATACAAATTTATACCGCGTAATATTTTATAATTTATTACTCATAAAAAACGTAAGAGTACGATCAATTAAAATTGCAGTCGCGCAATTTGCATTTGCCGATTAGCCATTTTGGAAAAGAGCTAGCCACTCGCAAATGCCATCATGCGCCGATATATTTTGTTATTGTTCTCCAAGTGAGGCGAATCGAAGATACGGACGACGATAGCCTAGAAAAAAAAACAGGACTCAGACGTAGACATTCGACATAAGTAGGTCACGACTCTATTTGTCTTTTTATTACCTCACAATGCGTCCTTGTTGATCATGTTTTGAAACGCTTATTATAATTTATTTGTAACCCTTCTTTGGATTTTAGATTGCTCCGGGAACCGAACCCGATATATCGGACGTAACATTCAAATTAAACGGGATACACCAGTCTATTATTTTTTATCTGAAGTACATAATATTTTATTTACTACGCGGAGCTAATACTTGATCGAGTCTCCTATACTAAAATACTGTACATAAATGAATATTTAAAACATAATTAAAATGTATTAGAATATTTTATGAATTACTTGTGAAACAGTGAACAGTTTTGCTAGATCAACCAAATTATCAGTACGTCAAAAGTAATTAATATATAATAAAAAATACATAACTGTTTATGTGTTTGTTATATTTATAAAATTTTAATATACTTTATTGTAATCGTAACGCTTGGGGTCTTTTAATTTTATCTATTATTCCATTTTATTTTCAGTTTTTCATTTGTATAGTTCCAATAATCTTTATGTTGCCCTCTACATGAATGTGTTTCTAGAAAATTAGCCACACGATTTATAATATAAACGTAAAACTTTCTAAGTATGTGTTTTTTATCAGAAAATATGAATTATCCGAATGAAACGATTTTGTTGGCTTCTAAGAAAATACCTAAATGGCAGAAACTTATTCCATAGTTAAGAGATTGTAAAATTATGAACTGAAAAGAGATTCAGTTGATCGAATGCATAGGTAGGCTGGGAGGGCTCGGAAGGGCTTGAGCGCGTCCCTTGTTAAATATGAAAAAACAGTATTCTCAGATTGATTTTTTTTTATATATATTATCTACCACGAACGGCTTCTGTGTAACGTTTAATACATGGAATTTGACCAAAAAAAATAGAAAAATCGATTTCTGCATCAATCTTGGAATTTTTACTCTTGCAATCTGAGATTGGTAAATACTTTTATCAACTATTGATATTAATTATTTTAGGATATATTGAATACTATTACACAATATAAATATATTTATAATGTTACACTCGACTGCTATTAATTATTTCGTATAATTGTTTAAAATTGATGACGAATTCTCCCCTTCCCAGAACGCTGCGAATAGCTTTGAGATTAATTGAACCCTTAGCTAGCGCATTGGAAGCCCACCTCTGATTAAATTTCATTTGTAATTAGCCCAAACTATAGCCTAGAAGTCAACGTCGTTGGCTTGTTTTGCGGTGTTTACGTGTTGTAATTTCATCTCGTAAGCTTTCATAAATTGATTTATATTTTTGCGTTCGACCGTAAGAATTTATGTCATATCTGAATTCTTTTTCACCCATCCAATCCATAGCGACGACGAAGAGTCAGCCTTCATTTCTACATCTATCTGATATTTTTTATAAGTTCGCTGCAGCAAAAGCTCATCCCTTTAATTAAATGCTCCCCCTTCTCACTTGAGTGACTGAGTAAAAAGTTGGTCTCGTAAAGCGAGCTTTTATCGAAATAAGCTTTAATAGTAGTCTATATGCTTCACAATAGGAGCAGACATTGATTCAAAACCATGCAATTATTTCATACAATGGCAACACGCGTGTAGAAAGTACAATATCTATATATTAATACTCGATAATGTCCGTCCGTCTGAATGATTGTCCGCGATTTTCCCTCCCCCTCCTCCGCCCCAGCCCCGCTGTCACCATTTTTTTATTCATACCAAATACATACTTTTTTCGTTTGTATATGGTCGCGATTTCGCCTTTTCGATGACGTCAAGAAAGACGGTCCTCCTCCCCCCCCCCCCAATCCTGCTCCGCTGTCGCCATTAATTATTTTTTTTATTCATACTAAAGACATATTTTCCAAATACACTGTTTATTATTTGACGAAACAAATCAAATAGCTGAAAAAATTTCATACAAAAAAACGCCGCGACCGTGGATCGAACACAGAACTCTGGATTACCAGTCGAGCTCTCTATCAACTGAGCTAACGTCATAAATATCAAGGCGATAAAAATAGTGTATTTAAAATAAAAATTTGAAAATGGAACGATATTTGCGATTCCTACTGACTTCGATTGTTTGTATAAAAGATTCAAAAATGGAATATTGTCAAATAATGAATGACAAGGTAAATTTATGCTCAAATAGTAATATAAATAAAGTAAGCGAAATAGTTTGATAGATTGGGGTCAACGAGATTAAAATACGGCAAAGTGAGCTAAGTTAGGATGATGGGAAAAAGTGAACTGAACCCACCCTTTTTATTGCATAATTTCAATCATTTTTTCTCTAAAATACATTGTTTATGCTTTCGATGGATTCGTCGGTAACTTTTTGGAAGTTCATTTGAATATAAAATAAAAAATAACTTAGATTATTCCACGTATTGTGCTACAAACTGTGACACGTGTTTCGCCTCTTTCAGAGGCATCCTCAAACAGACTCACTTTTACTTACTGAAAGTAAGTCTGTCTGAGGATGTCCTGAGCGTTTTTTTTTGGTTTATAACATTTTTTTTTTTGAAAACTTTCTTTTTAAATCACATTACATCTTGATCGTATGAAAATAAATGCTATCAAAATAACAAAATCCGATTGACTAGCCGAGTAAGTTTTTCAAAAAATAAATATAAGACGCAATTATTTCAAGATTTGTTTTTAATCTAGATACATACGTGGTATAGTTAGTTGTTGGCGAAAGCATAGTTTCAGTATGATTAGTAAAATAACATCAGTAAAAATCATTATATATATTCTAAAAAACAAGTTCTATTTGGAGAATAAGTCAAAATTTTGATAATTTTGTTTTGATAAAATGTCCAATTAATTTATAATATTTTGCATGTGAAAATTGCATTTTTTATATAAATATAATTTAATTCTTTGCCCATTTATTTTCCGACTTTTTTCTCACATTCCATTGAAGTGAAAAAAAAGTTCAATAGATATTAAATTATTCTAAAAATTAGAATATTAGATTATTCTAAAAATTCCAAAATCTATATATTAATAGTCGATAAAATAATCACTTTTCACAAATCACAATTAACAATTCACAATTCACAAATGTGTGCGTACTGATGTCCTCGGGTCTTATTCTTTTTCTACGAAATATTTTTGTTAGCATACTTGAAAATTAGTTGAATAAAATATATATACTACGAAAAATGATTGTTAGCAACCTTGAACATTATTCCAAAAATTTAATAATTTACAATTTAAAAACTGCAGGGCTGTCGATATATGCGCCGAGATCGATTTATGCTACTATGAAAAATGATTGTTAGCAAACTTGAACATTATTCCAAAGATATAATAATTTACGAAATTTCTGCTACTTCGAAAAATAGTTGTTAGCAAACATAAACATTATTCCAAAAATTAGGTAATTTACGAGGTCTATTTCTGCTAATAGGAAAAATAATTGTTAGCAAACTTAACATTATTTCAAAAATTAAATAATTTACAATTTAAATACTACAGGGCAGGGCTGTCGATATACGCCCCGATATATTTATTTTATTTTAAGAATCTCTGGCTTATTCAATAAATAGGTTTGTAATTTTCTGACTACTTAAAAATGCAACAAAAATCCCCCCGTTGAGGTCAACGGGCTTACAGCTAGTATTTCTAAAAGCGTGTAAATCATACTATTGGAATCCTAACTGAGTTTTTCCACAGGACGTATTAGACTCAACATTTTTTTAACAAAGGGTGTATGTAGAGATGCGATCAGGAAAAATAATTATTCTCTCAATATGTTTTTTTCTCCAGAATCAGATTTGATACGGTGTGTGGAAAATGGATGAAAGAATCACATATACCTTTTTATATTAATTCAAAAGTCAATTGTGAACTCAATAAATATGTATGAAAGTTCGGGAATTTGAAATCCTGTAAAATTAGGCTGAATGCTAGAATATAACTAGAATACAATTCATTAAAATTGCCAGTCCCTAAATAAAATCTTTAGTTACTAAAACTACTCGTTGAAATTATTAGAATTCTTAGAAGTTTTATATAAAAAAAACAATTTGTATTTTCTACTTCACATAACTGTTTAGATTGACTTCTCACATTTAGGGTAGATAACATACATTAGAAGATTAAAACAATCCGAAATCTTGTATTCTAATTAACCCTTAACAATGCTTTTTGAATTGTTACATTTTGGAACCGAGGTATTGAGTATCATTATTATTTTGAGTTGAAGACGCTCAACAGCTGAGCAAAATGGTTTTGAGTCTTCAAAAAGCATTATTATATATGGACTGTCGTAATATATTTTTATTATAATTTAAATAAGACAACATATATAAAATAAAAATGCACCGATGTTTTGCTTTCAAAAAAACTAAATTTTTACCTATTTTTACTGTAAATGTTTTTTCGTTATAATAATATGATTTATAAGATTAGGACAATGCGAAGCAGCCTTTATTTACTGTATTTTGATTATATTATAATAAATTATTATAACAGCCGTAAACAAGTATTGTTTAATTTAAAGTTTCAGCATCAAATGAAAATATATTACCAACGTCTCGAAATAATTCGTTAGTCTCCTTTTGTAAAGTCTATCCGAATGAGTGCTATTTAGGCGTTTGCAATAATAATTGATCGCTTGTTAATTAGAGTGGTGTGTCATGGAAATGATGGCATACGGTATTATTATCAACCTGGTAGGCCGCCCCCTGGACCCCGCGCCCTCGGGAAAGTCTTCGAGGATGCGCGGCGGCGGTGAAACTCCGCAGCTGGCCCCGCCGACGCTGCCTCCGACGGCGACCGCACGAGCGTCACTGTAGTTTCCAGCAGCACCGACGACGGACGTCGCACCATCGCACACCTGCAAAAGAGGTAAGCCAGTGTCACTTTGATCCGAAAATACACAATAACATAAACACTTCAACACGGAGCGGACGCGGGAACATTCTTGTGCGTAAATCTTCCGAAGGAAAAAAAAACAACAGATAACTAGTTCAAATGCACGTATTTATAAAATGATTTGTGGATCAGGGCTGTCATCTGAAATTTTTATTGTTAATACTGTGTGAGTATTTATTATGAAAGCAATATAATAACAAAAACTATAATTAACAAAGATGTTTGCCTATAATATATTGCTATATACGAAGTAATAACATTTACTTTGAAGAAATTTAGCGATTTATGAAAAATTACATAAATATTTATCGAAAAAAAAAACAATAAATATTCTTATACGCGGCCCATAAAAAAGTTTAGTAGAAAAACAAAAAGAGATGCTTAAATTTATTACTTGTATTCATTATCAAAACACATAAATTATTGGTTTTAACGTTATTATGGAAGCATATGTGCGCCGATTTAGTAAATATTTACATTCGACACACGATTCCTGGCACATAAAACCTGTCCTAATATATTAATAAAATATGGCATTCTATGTTCAATATATCATTAAAAAAATATTGAAAATTGTATAAAAAATGTATTTAATCATTTTTAATATCGCTACGAATTGGTTAAGTAAGTAAGTAATCAATAATTTATTTTTAGCTTTGTTTTTTTTCTTAATTCACCGTTTATTGGTTTTTGACTATACAGCATTTTAATCTTTTCAGTTTTATTATCATAATAAAAATCAGCAATGTTTTTTCTTACTATATAAATATGTCGGAAGTATTATGTTAAAAGAAACAAAACATGATCCCGTGAAATCTAAGGACTTGTATAATATTATTATGATAACCAAATCTAATCTGCGCTTCTCATCAAAATATTCATTGTTGTACACAGCGTGTTGATAAGTTGTGGTATTGAGTATCACGAAGTTTTAAAACTTGCACATGAATTTGAAGGAATATATCGCTACCTATCTCATTGAGACATTTTATTAAATTTATTTGAATGCAGCATGTAACATACTGTACTGATTAATAAAAAGAAAAATACGATTTGATATTGTTTACACACTGTCTGAATATTCTATAAGTTGTTAATACACATAACGATCGGTTTCACTTATACAGTAAGCATTTTAAACAAATGTAAATACATAATAATATTGAAGTGAAGTCCGATAATTTTAAATCTAATTGATGACAAATTGAGTCCAATACCGTCCACACACCCATAAACATTATCGGGCTTTTGATATTCATTCAATCGAGGAAAAACAACAATCATCATTAATATCCATGCTATTATCAATTATTTTAGCAGGGATACATTACAAATAATTAAATAAGGAAAACATACATCGGAAATTAGCAAAAGTGTTTAAAATAATTACAGTTTTATAGCGTATTGAACAGCGGAGAGCATTAAAAGAAAATATTTATTTGTCAAAAAAATAGTCTTGTAATAATTAATGTGAAAAAAAGATATTGACGACAATTTTTTTTCGGGGTGTCCGTTGAATTATTCTTTCAGATTTATAGGGTTCGTGGCATGAAACAGTTTGGAAAGCACTGCTCTAACCTATACCGCTATTATGATTATTTCCACAAGCAATTCGTGTTAATTTCAGTAGTCATTTTATAATTCTTTCAAATTAAAAATTCAATTTTGAATGAGTACTATCGGATGTGAAGTAACGCCTACCGTATTCAATGCCGTGTATGGAATATTGGTCGAGAAGATAATAATTTATGGCACTTCAAATTGATCGCACGGTTTTTTGCGGACAACTTACAACGAGGAAGAATTCTTGCGAATGAAAATAGTTTAGTTCGCGATAAACTTTACGATGAATTTTCCGCTAGACCAAGAGCACTCTAGAGGTAAAGTGAAGCAACTAGTAAAATAGTATAACTTTTTCTTGGACTTTCAAGTACAACCAAGGCTTTACTTGGTGTTTTGGTGGATTGTATGTCTTTATTTTACGGAGATAACACTATTGCAATGTGTATTAACCGAGATAATTTAATTAAGGGTAAGATCCCGGTCTACAGAGACACATATACATAATTAAGACAAATTATTAAATTGCTTATATCCAAAAAAATGTTTGATTGGTAGAATCTAGCTTAATAATATTTTCAAATCATCCGAGTTTAGTTAAGAATTCTTTATTATCATATTGTAATACAGTTTATTTGTAAAAAAATACCAGTGGCGTACTTAAGCAGGGACCTCATATTTTTTTCAATAAAAATCGCATCTCAACCAAAACAAACTTTTTATTTTTGAAACAATTATTAAAAATTAGCATAATCAAATACGTGCATCGATAATTACGTAAAAGTTTTATTTTTTTCAGCTTCTATTGGACATTAATACCTACTTATTTTTTTAAATAGTATCTGTCAAATGGAGAATTTGATTTATATGCGATATATGTTTTATTGAAAAAATAGACGGTCCCTGCTTAATCACGCCACTGGCTCCTTGTTCATTGTTTACAAATAAACTTAATTACAATATTATAAAAAGGAATGCTTAACTCAACTGGGATGCTTTTAAAATCATATTAAGCTAGATTCTATCAATTAAACGATTTTTTGTGTACAAGCAATTTAATAATTTGTCTTAATAATATGCATCTCTGTAGGCCATGACTCTTACCCTTAATATGACTTGTAGAATATTACAACGCATCTAACTTTTTTTTTTCTAAAATACCACTTGACTCACTTCACCTCTAATGGACCCATTTGTGTTTTTAAATTAGCATTCACTTGCTGGTTGTTAACTTCGTGCTGAATACAACAGAAATTAAAATTTGATACAAATTAATTGTTTGTCAGTCATACAATGTGTAATGGCAATAATTGAATACATGTTGGAGCTAAATCAAGAAACTGTAGTTTGTACATTCTTACAGACTTCTGAATTTACGAGTGTTTTGTTATTTCAGTTGCAATGCAATAAAAATATACAAACTTCTCTGTGCAATATTGCGTCGGACATAATAATAAGCATCACAGCACAGGAAAACATATTCCGAGCAGTGAACCATTGACAATGATCTGAACCCTAATAATAAAATATACCCCATCTCTTTACACGAGGTTTTATTACACAAATAATTTATCCATTTTTGTTTTATAATATTACGTATAGTTCGTCAATGGCATTGCAAATAACACAACCTCAGCGGTGGGCTACCAATACGTTAACAAAGGGCTCGCTTAATCTCGAAGCAATTTTTAGTGTTCTTAGAAATGTCGAAATAACGATTTACTCGCCCGGTATTGCGGTTCTAACTGGCCGTAATTTTCGCACTGTTTATTTATTTTTTTATAATACCGGTACTGAAGTTTGCAATACCGAAATACTGGTATCAATATATTCGTCCGGTATTGCAATCTCTAGTATGTTGTCCTCGATTTGGTGTGTAAAAATGAATGGCAATCGATAAGTCTGGGTAAGTGGGCTGTACGCATTACTCCAGCAGTGACATACTGTGTCAAATAAAAATAAATACAAAAATAAGAAAACAGTGTCACAAAAAGCGAAAAAATATTTTTTAATCATAGAAAATTCATCAAAACGAATATGCGCACCACGTATTTATATTAACAAAATCGTTACTAGCTAACATTAGTTATATATTTAATTAAAGACTAGTTAACAGCAGAGCTGAACGTTGCCGATATTTTAACGGTTAACAGTTGTTTTTTGAAAACAGGAGAGAATAAATAAGACGTTTATGAATTTAGATAGCTTCTTGATAATTATATTCAGATTCTGACTATGGTTCTTGACCCGATCCAAAGTTGGCCGTGGCCGATATTTTTAGTAAAGACTGTGTATGTTATCCGTGTACTGTTAGTTCTTTTTGGCGGATGAGTGGCATCCGCCTTCAGTCGCTTTGTCCTTAACCCCTCATCATATACACCCTTTGATAGAAATTAATTATTCACATCTTACAATGTGCGGCCAGATGCCAAGCTGTACGAGATAGGTCTTTCGAATTACAGCGCTGTGCTTGAAAAAAAAATACGCCCGTCTTAATATAATATAGCACCATCTTAAACACTTTTCTATGTAAATATATAATGCGTGACTTGAATCCGTGGGACGATTTTCTCAATATTAATTAATAGTTTTTGTTCAAGGTCTCGTGTGTGATATTTTCAATTCTTTCCAGCTCTGGAAGGTAAAGTGACTGACTAATAATGGCTTTTTGCCCTACCCTTTTTGCAATAGAAATCGAGCGACTATTTTCTAACAATTGGTATAGATACAAAAGTTTGTTGGCTATCTTGAAATATTCACTAGTAGTCTGTATGTTCCGAGGCTTACCAATCACAGTAGAACTTTTTATATCCCCTCATTGGTAATTTGTATACATGTATATTTTTTTCATACTGTTTTTTACACAGACATAATAAAAAAAATGGTACTTACAAAGTATGGTCAGAATTATCAGATATTTTTTCCTGTTTCTCAAAGTGGCGCAAGGACGAAGGATATTTCGTTACGCAATAATTAGCAACAACATGACTCAATATGCATTTTCTAATTATATATATTTAAATAGATTCAATCACTCCTTTTATATGTGCAATAATTGTGGGGTTATAATGCAAAACGTACTATTTCCAAAATTATCGATGTTGAGTTAGGTATGCAGATAGGGTAATTTAAGCCTAATGAATCGACTGATCCTATTATTTTTAACATAAAATGTCTATAAGACTGTCGTCTTCAAATTGGAAATCATATTTTTACGCAAATGTTATTTTGTTTGTGTCATTCGTTATAGTATTCGACTATACTGAAAAGTTCAAGTTTTGGAAATCGTACGTTTTGAATTATAACACCACAATTGTAACTGCCACAATATGATAAGTATATTGTTTTGGTATTATAGGATTTCCTAATTTGATAAATTTTATTGTGGCGTTATATCAATGATACAATAAATTATAATTCTTGATCTATTTAACATATAGATATGCTCTTTCTTAAGGTAAATTGAGAATGTGTTTTTCATTGTTCACGGATTGAGGATTAAAAAAACAATTATTTATTATTATTTTGCGATAAGAATTTATTCGCCCAGATTATAAAGAAGGCCACGAAGTGAACGTGGCTAAATCATCGATATTATTTATATTAATGATAGCAGAGTTTGCCAACGTTGCTGTACATATTAAAATTATAAAAAAACACAAAAGTGCATTTACTTTCATAGGGTTATATATACACTCAATTCTTTTTTTAAACTGCTTTTAAACACTGTCCACTAAAAAGAACAAATACAATATTTTAACTTGATTTTTTTTCTCTAACGCGATTCACAAGAACAAAAAAACACAGAAGCGATTAAGCGATACAAAACATAAAATAGTTACAGCAAACAAAAGGCTTCATTAAATCCTAACTCATTAGACGTTTCAAAAATATCTAGCAACGAAAGCGATTTATGGCTAGTCCCTCATAAAAATTGTCGTATATTATCAAGTACTGATGGATGCTATTATTTATCATGAACAATATTTTGTATAATTTACTCATTGGGTCTTCATTATAACCTTTTTTTACACAATTTTCTTGACCACAATTTCGATTAAATTCTGGAAACCAAACTTAAAATTTTCTATGAATTCTGACACTTTTTTAAACAATGTTTTGTAGAACGTGTCTACCGGGTAAAAAAAGAGTTAAGAGTACTAGGTATTAGCACTATAAACTTCAAATAAACTAATTAACATTTTGAGGTGATTTTAATGACCTAAAAACAAACGAAATTTTGTCAAATTATTCAAAAACTCATAAATCATATCCAAGCATTAGACCATTGTACTGGAACATCACCTGAGAGATTGGCCGAAGCGCCTTGTTCACGCCGTAACAGATAAAAAAACAATAGCCAGCACCGTTCCCGACATCCCAAGACGAAGAGTTCATTACAGTCAATCGTGTTTTTACGCGATTTTTTTGGGGTTTCGAAGTTATGCAGTTTTTAGAAATGCAATTTTTTAAAAAATGTACTGTGTTTTACGATATATATTTTTTTTTAAATATTACATCGAGAGCACGTATCGTTTTATTTTGGATAGAATAGAGAATGAATCATAAACACATTACTTTAGCACATGAACTTGGCGGAGAAAGGTTTGGTACCTTTAGCGAAAATTATATCGACGAATTACTTACTATATGATAATGCTATAAGTGACGATGCTGTCATTCATTTAACTTTAACTATTGACAAAAGCCAGAAAACGATGACGAACTGGAAGAAATTCAAGTTCCTTCACTGCGAAAATAATTCAAGAAGGTCTCCAACTTTTCAGTAAATTAGAATGATTCATTCTAAATGATTCAAATTCTGAACGCGCACTCAAGTTTCAACGATAGCTTAAAAAAATATTTATTGATGTAACAAACTACATAACCAATTAATTATCGAAAAAAAAATCTGAATAAACTATAATCACTAATTTCATTGTTAGAAAAAAACCATAGTTTTATGAAATTGATGCGCAGACTATTTCTTCCTAAAAAGAGTGATTTAGAATCACATGCTTTAAAACACACTTAGAATTGTCATACAGTGACTGAATATTTTTTAACATTTTTACTCAGTGTTTTTCCTCTAATTTTTCTATACTTTGCGATTTAGTGTATATTTTAACTCCCTGTTTCAAAGTTATGCGGATTTTAAAATTTATGTAACGTATTCCCACTTTTTCTATGGAAGTCAATTTTTTTATGCGATTTTGGGTATATTTTGACTCGCTGTTTCAAATTTATGCGGATTTTAAAATTCATGGAACGCATCTCCATTTTTTAAAAATGGAAGTCATGTCTTTTTTTGTGCGATTTTTTTATGCGGTATTTCGTGGAACGCATCTACCGCATAAAAACAGGATTGACTGTATTTAGTACCAAATTTTAGTAAAATGCGAAAACAACAAAATAAAAATGATGTCCGTTTTGTATGTAAAAAATAATGATATATATATTCGAATTTGTAGTCACCCGTCACTTATTTTTTTCGTGGGTGGGAAGAAAAGAGTCGTTTTGTGTTACGAGCTCGCTGAATTGCAGAATCTTTGACGGAATTTTTATTTATATTAGAAATTTCCGGTATACGTGCTAGATTCTTCATCAACATATAAAAATCTTTCAATTGTGGAAAATACTAACACTACGATAAAACGCAATACACACTATGTGCAATCTGCAACAGTCAATATTATTTATCGCCTTTCGCAACTTGCCTACAACGCGATATTGGATAAGAAGAAGTGTTTTCATGAAGCATGATGTTGTTTTGTTGTAGATTTCAATTGCTTTGTGCAAACCGGTTGACAGAGCGCACGGTACTATATATATTTTTTAAATTCAATCAAAAAGTGTTTATATTTTATAATTGTAGCCGTGAAATGCCGTCCAGAAATGCGTTAAAATCTCTTTTACCAGTAAATTAGATAGAAATTTCTCTTCCGAACAAGAATTGAACGTACAGAATACTCCGTACACGAATTCTCATCACGAGAAAGTTCCGTACACCGAATCTTCTTTCCGAATAAGATTCTTCAGTACACAGAAACTTCCGCATACAGAAAACTCCGGACAAAGAATATTCCGAACTTTTAAAAAGTGAATACTAAAATTATTGCTGTTTAAATTTAATTTTTACTGTCTGAGATTAAGGGTGGCAAATATTTTTTAGGTTAAGTTCAAGCAAAAGATTAACTAAAATGTATATGTAAATTTTTCATATTTTTAAATGATGTGTATAATCTTGATGTCAAATATCAATTATTAAAAATATTAAAATGTACGGAATATTCTGTGTCCGAAAGAGTCTTGCTCGGAAAATCGATGTACGGTGTTTTCTTATTCGTAAAATTCGTGTTCGGAAGAATCTTGTAAGGAAGAATCACGGAACCATGTCTGTCATATCTATACTCCCCCTCTTTTCCCAAACTCAATGCTTAACCCATAATACGGATCGCAATTAGATTAGGGCAATTAGCTATCGACTAATCCTTTTATTCTATCTCTCTCCGAATAAAATCATTAAGCGGCTTAAAACAAGCAAGTCGAGATACTGAGAATACATTGGTAGCATGCACAGCTATTTATTTTATTTTGGAGAAAATTTTCCAGTATTTTTTATAATTAGATGAATTTAATATAAATATGGTATATAAAATACACAATCAACATACATTTTTATTTCTTATTTATTATCACCAAAGACCATCCGTCTAGGTCACAAAGTCGTCATACGTGGTTAAGCTTATATATTAACTCATTTTCTTTAACCCTTAAAATGCCAAAGGCGCCTCGCCAGCTCGCTCACTGATTAACTCCACACGCTATCGACAAGTTTATGAGCTTTTTATCGTCACGCAAGAACTGCTTTACAGGCGTGAAATTTACCAATCGTATAATAATAGATACCTAATAGACTTAAATATACTATGCAACGTTTAACCGTCATTCAATATTGAAAAAGACAATAGCAAACATTTAAAATCCACAGGTTCTATACAAAATTAACAATCGACCGCTTACTCTGAATACTGGCTTACTACTCTTATACATTTTTGTAGGACACAGGCGTTAACATTTTAAAACATTGTTGATGGAATCGGAGTTGCGTTTTTTACGACTCTACAGCCCTGGAAACACTATTTTTTTAGAGCGGCATACAGAAACAAGCAATGGATGGAAACAAAATAATATATGAATTTCAAATATTTTTTCTTAGAAAACAATTCATATATTCATTCGACTGAGTACTTGGCCGAGAGTCAATTATTAGTGAAATATATTTAAAAAACGTAAGTGGTTGCAAGCTTATGAAAACGATGCGTTTCAAATTTATTATATCAATATAGACCATTATGTCAAACACGATCGTATTACAAAGTCTCACACTAAAATAAAAACGCGACAATGAACTCTGAATTTATAGTCAGAATTTTATTTTTATTGGTTAAACTAAAATCAAACTTTTATTGTATGTTGGTTCAATTATTAAAGTATTATTTGAAGTGACAAAAAAAGATTACTGAGTAATTCATTTTTGGGAGATCTGTAAATTCATTGTTAATCTATTAATATAGATGACTATATTCATGAGAATAACAGTAAAAAAAACATTTTATCTAGAGTGAGTTTGTTCTTTCGAAGAAAAATTCTTTCACTGTTGTAAACTATTCAAAAACACATATAAGACACTTTCCACATTGTTCCGAAATACCAGCAAGCTATTCCAGTGTGCATATAACTTATTTAGAACGGTCTGAAATACTCAACACAATCAAATTTTGAGTATACAGACAGTCCAACACAATCACGTATTTAGTATTTAATACCGTCTAAAATGAGTACATACTATGCAATCGGGAATAGAACTATTGATTCTTAATTAATTTTGTGCTGATTATTTTACACGAGAGAATATGCATAAGGTGGTATTATTGTAATAATTCTCAATTATATTTGTGTTTGATATATTGTATAAGGTAACATTCATGTTTAAATGCATGGTGCATTGTATTTTGCTATAATGCCGTATGTTATTTACAATAAATTCGGACAATTTATTGCTTAAAAGTAGACGCGGTAAGAGTTAAAAATTAAAACAATCATTGGTCGGAGAGAGTAAGACAAATAAAATTGAATTTGCATTCAATTATTTCTGTTTTATTCTGAGGCGTAAAAAATAGAATAAGCGAATTAATACGCCTACAACTAAAAATGCCACACCGAAGTGTGCACTCCAAGGTCATTTTAGATATCTATCGTCCAGGTGCGAGAATAAAAATGCCAAGATGTAGAAAAAAAGTGCATCACCAGCTATTATCGGGACCACCAGCTTTGAGCATTTCATTTTTGCAGGTGTTCGTTTCGCAGATGAAGAAAAAGTAAATCGGTATCGTTACGTAGCGTCCTTCGTTTATACAACAAATCTAGATTCCATACATACCTCTGTTGCATAAAAATGCATAATTGGTGAACCCAATCGGCCCTGCGACGTTTTCATATTTATTATTGTACTTATATATTTTTTTAAATTGTACAATTTTAATTTTAAGGATGTTGTAGAAATAATACAAGTTGCACAACTTTTTAAATCATTTGCGTTCCCAACGTGGATTTTATATTGATGCACATTGTTGCTTTTCTACAGTGCCTGTATATAATTATTTGTAAGTCAGTTCGTGGAACTTGGAAAAGACCAGTAGTTAGTTAGTCATTCTCTACACTTCGTTTTGATTGTAGCATATGTCACAATCGTCCATGCGTACACGATGATAAAACGATTGGTATCTCGAGCGAATCATTAACCCTTTGAATACCCCGCAAATAAATCATTAATATGACCCAAAGATACTGCGTATTTTTGAGAAAAATAATTTTGCCTAATATACACTTGAATTCGATATTTTAAAAACTTATATTGACTCAGTACAGATAGCACTACACATATTCATCAAAATATTGCTTAAATTCTATTAGAATACTTTGAAAGAATATATACTATGCTAAACTAGAATATTTGATTTTTTAAATGTCTTGGACATCCGTGTTCGCTTGCATATGTTCCGGATACCTGGGTCCGCTTGGTATTCGAGTGGTTAAACTGAACGAAAACCCCCAGAGCGTCATCACTCGGTTACGGCGCTAGATAAACACTCACAACTTTTTTTACATACCCAAGAGTAATTCCAATAACCGCTTGTTTCACCATGTATGAGATTCTCGTATAAATAGCTGAGCAAGTCACATTTTCTTTTTTTACTTTCTATCTTCATCTTTTATAAGCACAAAAGTGCACGGATAAAAGATATGCCCCGTGCAGCTCTGTATCGGGTCAATAATATGAGAAATAAATTAGTATTTTCCTGATCGTTATTTCGTAATGTAAAGCGGTCGCATACACATAACGAGTTGTGGTGGGTCAATCAACAACCAACTTGTATAACTGTTTGCAATGTTGCCTTTGTGTAATCTGTATGTTTCAATGGATTATGAAACAGTAGAAAACATTTAGATACGAGAAATTTGCTTAAAAAGCTTTTTTTAATATTATATTTGCATTCTGCCACGTGTAATCTATATGGCATTCAGGGAATGACACGGCTGTTGCATTACCATTATTCAAGGTTACATAACCACAATGAATAATATAATATATATACATATAGAAAAAAAACAATTACATTTAGCTTTTGATTTAAGACCACAGCTGATATTTAATTACAAAACATCCGCAAATTAATAAAAGTTACAAAAAAAAAAATGAAAAAAATGTTAAAACACACAATAGTATTCATTGTTAAAAACATTTTTTTTTATCATGACATTTTTTATCGACCGATGTGGAAAATATGGACTCCTAATGGAGTTTATCTCAACATATGTGTTTCTACGAGAACTGCTTGTTACTCAGTTGCTCAACCTTTCTTTTTACAAAGAGTGTAGGAATAGAAGGAAAGGACTAGTGGTTAGCTAATCGCTCTCAATACGCCCCGTTCATAGGATAGAATGCGTGGGAGGGGGAATTCAAGATACCACATATATCCATCCATGCCTTCGAACAGAAATTCATATATGAATGAAAAATCAATTTATAAAACTGTCCGTACTGGGATTTGAACCCGTGACCTCCGTAACCGAAGCCCACGACGTTGACCACTCGACCACACGGGCGGCAAACGGTTTACGGTTAGTAAACTAAAATGTCATAATTGCAGCTATGTTCACTATTGTTATAGTCGATATTTTCATAATTTACGCAAAGGATTATTTAAAGAAAACTGCCAAAATGAGCAAGAAATAGGAATAGAATTTAGCCACCAATATTAAATTTCCAATAAATAAATTTAATATCAACAAGATAAAAATAATGCCTTGTTGTATTCTTAATGGTCTGACGATTCTGTCAAATGAAACGTAATACGTATTTGGATGAATCGTGGGAGAACACCATGTTTGTATGTACAATATTACTGTAGTATAAAAAAAATCGTCACCAATTTACTAGAACCGTCGTAGTATTATATTTCGATTATTCACTGTTACTTAATATATTTCAGCTATATTAGTCACTTTCAGTTTCCGAGAATGTTTGCGTAGGTTATGTATGCTGTATCTTTTTATAACGAATTCACTAAAAAATTGCGATTAAATTGCAGAGGCTGAGAATTCGATGAAACATTTGTAAAAAATACTACGCATTTGAATTTTGCACTTTGCATTCATTTGTGTTTGCCTTTTTCTATATTTATCTACAAAATTCACTGACATATAATATTGAACTAAGCCAATGTGTTAATTTAAGATTTTAAGGAGAAATTTTCGTTCCCATAAAAAGATGAAAGGTTGAAATATTTAAAAATTCGTTGTGAGTTAATATTACTGTATTAATTCTCATATGCCAAAAAAACAACATTTTAGGTGAAGTAAAAAAGTCTCTTAAAATTTAACAAAACAAAATTCACGTGGAATCAACATTTATTGTTTATACGATATTTGACTGAAGTCCACGCAATTTAACTGGCTTATAGTTTTTTGGTATAAGAATGACGATATCTTTTTAAAAAACCCACAAACGTAGCATTTTCAATTTCCCGGATAAATAATCTATTAATAAGTAGAGTAATGGAAAAAAGTCCCACAGTGACGTTTCGAATTGTAATCTGTTGAACGAAACATCAATGAATAATTCATTCAACCGTAGCAAGACTGTAGACTATCTACCTAACTCATGGTGGAAGCCATTATATTTACAAGATAAAAATAAATACATATTTTTTTTAAAAAAAGGGCCGATTCCGCTAATTACGATTTGTTGAAAACAAACAAAAAAAAAATGCTTTGATTCATTATTTTCACTGAACTCACCATGACAAAATTGTGTTTTCATTGCAAGATAAAAAAATGTATTAAAATCGCTGCGTTCAAGGTTATTTCCGTTAGTATTCAAGGACTCGCACGTTCACGGCTTTCTTATCTGAACTTTGCTTTTTCCACCCCTCTCTGACGTGATTTAGCGGCTAGACGGCCATTTTATTTTACTACCTAAAAGCACACAGGATACATTTTCATTGAATAACAACAGGTCCGTTCCACGAAGTAATTCTGCCCTTGTATAGTAAAGTTAATCCTCAGATTACCGTTCCATCTTGAGCCCAAAGATAATTTTCAATATTCTTGAAAGATATTTGTTATCAAGGTTTTAAGCAGTGTATCGGGTATTATTTTTTAATTCAAAAAATACATCACAGTATATATTGTACTATATTGACAGTGGAAAGAAAAAAGGACGTAACCCACAGTTTTTTCAAAACAGCTTTTTTCGATAATCACAATATTTACAACTTGATGCACGTTCTATCAAAGGGAAAATGACGAATTAGTAGCTAAATTTAGTTTTAAAGTTTGAAAAAACACGGGCCTGTGGAAATTGCGATCAGGGAAAAAGTCTTCAAAAATGTTTTTTTTTTTTTTAAATAAAATTATCAGATAATGTCAATTAAAAATTAGTTTATCAGTCTCCGCGTACTTCAAGGTCGTGTATATTTCATAATTTTTCTTTTGCCAAAGTTATCAAAAAACGTTGTTTGTGTCTCCTGTATTTATTTGTGTGGTTTACGTCCTTTTCCCTTTCTACAGTCGATATATAAATAAAATATGTACAAGAAAATTTACTATTATTGAGTGATTACATGCAAGTAACTTATTGCTGACGTAAAAGGCCGCCCGGGTTAAAATATATTGGGCATGTTATAGAAGTGACGGGCCTGCACCAATGGCAGAACACGCTGTTGCTTGGCCTTCAGAAAATATCTACTCGTACCATAGAAAAGAGGGATGAAAGAATGAGAGAAAGAAATATGACATCATCTTTGTCCTACCTAATCGAAATATCTAAACTCAATACTGTCGTTTTTTCTGCAAAATCTTCTATACGTACAATTCTAAAATAAAATATTCATTATGTTTTTTTTATATGTTAACTGTCGATTCTTGATAGAAAAATATTATTTTTATAAAAATTAAACACACTTTTTTGTATTAATCCAACAATGTTCTGAGATGATTTGAATCGGTTTAGTTAATTGCGATCATTTTAAACGAAACTACCAATCAGTTGAAAATGCTCACGATTAGAAACTCCATCCATTTAAAATAAAATTGTGTTTCAATTTTATAAAAAAATGAATTAATTATCATTTCTACGAAAAACGATTATCTTTAAAGATTTGCAAAATAATATTATAGTAATAAATTTGAACTAGGATTGAGAAAATAGATAACGTTGAATATTTGTACGTAGAACTAATTTTAATAAAACCATCCATTTCAAATAAAATTGTGTTTCAATTTTATAAAAAAAATGAATTTATTATCATTTCTACGACAAATGATTCTCTTTAAAGATTTGCAAAATAATATTAAAGTAATAAATTTGAACTAGGATTGAGAAAACACATAACGTTGAATATTTGTACGCAGAACTAATTTTAATAAAACAATTCATTATTAAATTGCCGTAAAAAGTTTATTTTTTGTCAATTAATTGTGTTTGAATCTTTTTCCAATATTGAAATTTAAGAGAGTTTTTTTTAGACTAATTTACGTTTTAAAAAAGTGTCCGTTTCAATGAGTTTGTAGTGTTCCAACCAATGGAGCATGAATTAGTTTTTAAACCATTTTTTCAAAAAAGGAAACAAAGATTTAATATATTATTTGACTTAATCATTAACATGGCAATTAGTAAATTTATAATTACCTTTTACCCTTGCGGTAAATTACTCGACTATTTTTAACGCGACATCAGCCATGTGCTTTGTCAAATTTGAAACATAACCTTTGATTATATGTGAAAAAAAAATACCAAAAATTGATGGTAAATATTAAGATAATATGTATATATGGCGATGTGCGTTGTTTTTTCTCCTACCTCTTTGTGAATGGTTACTGTGGGGATGTTTCGTTTTGATATAATTTATACAGTCTCTCATTTTTCCGACTAGTGCTTTGTTAGTTGTGTATTTATGATAATTAAATGGCTTTATATACAATATACATAAACAACGGGTAATAAAGCCATGTTCTGACTAATGGAAAATTATGTTGGCCTTTTCGAGGAAATCAATGAAATCAATCAATACAATTCTCAAACTAAATACAATTTAAAAGTGCAAGTGTGTGCTCAATTTTGGATACTTGAGTATGTATGCCCTTTGTCTTCATAACAAGTTAAGCCAATGAATTTAAAAAAGCTGAAAACCGCACACATTTGCAGCGCAGAATAAACAAAATAAATTTATTATTTTGTTAGCAATATGATACATTCATGAAAAATAATATTGTTTCGTTTTACGATGTGTCGCATATCTTTTATCGAAATAATAAAAGAACACTTAAATTAGAAATACTTTCTCAGTATCTATAACTTTCGCCTATTTTTGTTCAATGCCGAAAAATAAATACTTCTAATATTGTAAACTCAAATATTGTAACATTGTTTTCAAAAGCTACAATATTTGAGAATTGATGTGCTTGTTTTTCAATGCGTACATTTATTTATTTATTATAATATTAGTTTCTGTCATATTTACTTTATGGAGATGTTTAAATACTCAATCTAGTAAATAATTCCTCATTATTTCCCATTTTTGTGAGGAATTCAGAGATGAGGGAGCGTACAAGACAGCGTCCCGTCACGTCAGTGGTTATGGAGGGACGTTGGAACTGGCTGGGTCACGTGCTGCGGATGCCTCCGGAAAGCCTCAATGCTGCCTGCCTTTTCTTTCGACCGGTGGGATTCCGGCGTCCCGGACGTCCGTCGGGTACTATCCATAGGATGTACTCGGCGGAACTGAGGGATGCTGGCATGTCATGGGAGGAAGCAAAGCAATTGGCAGGAGACAGGGAAACATGGAGGTGCCACATAGAAAGCGAACATGGCCAAAGAAAGAAGTAAATAATAAAGGATTAAAAATGAATAGCTTAAAATTTTTGGAAATTAATAAAAATGTGTTAAAAACGTTTTAAATAAGACATGCAGATTACCATTGTTGAACGTTTTTCCATTAAGATTTAACGTATCTAATATAAATAATTATTTTTTAATTGGTACTATAAATTTTTGCATTTTATCCCCTTCGTTCAGTAGAAAATGAAAAACCCGGACATTCATTTTGTAAGTAATAACTAAAGTATTAGAATATTTTTTAGTGTGATCGTAAACCATACGATATGCTGTCTGGTGATACTTCTCAAAGAGCTAAACACGTGCCACAGTTTGTAGCACAACAAGTAGAGTAACAAAGCTATAAAATTTAATTTTATATTAGAATATTATTGTCGCCGTTAGCTATCGTTCTATTTATGATTGTATTTTTTTATGGCGCATTTGCATCAGCCTTAATGAATTTTAATTGAAATAAAATTCAATAAAGCAATGATGGTAAATATTTATAGCTTTGAAAAATTGATTCGAAAAAAATGACACAATTTCATTTCTTATTATAAAGCCACTATCCTTCACAATGCGCAAATTATTTCCATTCTGTAGCCATAGTGAAGTTATGTCACGTACACACAATACGGCGTCTGTTAGATAAAATTGATATTTGCATCATTAGTTATATTTTTACAAACCGATCTACCTCCGGGCTGACCGCTAACACATAAAACTTTCTATATTTGGCTCCACCACGACTCATAATAATAACTCGTGCGATTCTTTAACAAGCAATACCCAAATAAGTAATTATTATAATCACCGATGGTGGCACCTTTGGTCAGTGTCGTGCTGTGCTTAGTGTCCTAGCTGTACTCATCTATCCGAAGTCTATGGTGTAATATCGTTAGAAATAAACCATGTATAACGCAGAACACTACACAACAAACAATGATCTCTACTCAAACTATATCTCCTATTGCCTTCTTCGGGAGCTAAGGATCACAGTGGTCTATTTACAAACATATAGTTTTAACGTCCACTTAGTGGTTTATCTTTGTGATTCCAGCATTATAATATAATTTGCAGATATATATATATTTTTTTTTAATATTTGGCAATACAACTAATTATTAATAAAAACACAATAATCCTTTGTACTTCATTCCACTTTATTTAATATGTCAGGACCGGTTTCGCTCATTACGAGCATCGTCAACTGATAAGAAATATAATTTAACAGTGCTATTTATACAAAAATGAACAGTTATAAACAACAATTGGCATTGAAAAGAAAATACCAATTACATTAAAAGTGATTCTAAAATAGCACAAAATTAAAATGTTTAACACATCTAACATATAATTAAAAAGTCATCTCAGATTAATAAATTTAGAATGGGAATTGAAAGTAATTACAAACATAATTAAAATTTGGGAATTCTTTGACAAAGTGATACAATAAAAATAATGACATTAATAATGACAATAATGTTAGATGTGTTAAACATTTTAATTTTGTGCTATTTTAGAATCACTTTTAATGTAATTGGTATTTTCTTTTCAATGCCAATTGTTGTTTATAACTGTTCATTTTTGTATAAATAGCACTGTTAAATTATATTTCTTATCAGTTGACGATGCTCGTAATGAGCGAAACCGGTCCTGACATATTAAATAAAGTGGAATGAAGTACAAAGGATTATTGTGTTTTTATTAATATAATGCCTTTCCACCAAGTATTGACAGTGAACACCCTAAAAGTGAATACAACTAATGCAAAAGCGCTAAATATTATAAATAAGTTGAAGGATCATTCGAGAAGAACATATAATGGTTTTATTACGATCTTTTTTCAAAACGCTTGCGTATAATTTTTTGATCAAAGTGATGATTTTGATCAAGTCCAAAGGCCGCATTAAAGAAGCCAATAGGCCGCAGGTTTCCCTCCACTGGACTAGGACTTGCAGTTACTTGATCACTCTTGCTAAGCCAGAAATCACAGACCATCCACAGACAGAGAGACATTTACCGAGTTGTTTTTTTTAAGTAAATACGCTTATAATAATTCCACAAAGAAATCCTTATGCTTTGATAAAATACTTTTTATTTGAAACTCTCAACATATTATAATAAATTATTAAAATCGATCGACATGCGTCACTTTAAAGTATTTGTAAGCCACTGCCTTTGGTAACCGAATATCGACCTCTTTATGGAGTTTATGAAAATAAATAGGAATAACCCCAAAGGCACTAGTATAGAATACCGAATATGATAAAATTTAATATAGCACTATCTAGAATTATGGGCGTGGGTGTAGACTCTACACTGTAGAGTCCATGACACACAGTTTTTTTTTATTTATCCGTAGGAAAGTACTTTAAAAATACAGCTGGAGTCTCAACAGCTGAGCGACTTAATCACATAATTTGATATCGCAAATCCCTTAGGAAGATTGGAATACAAACCGATCGAGATAAACATTATGTATTATTTAAAAAAATCCTTGCTTACAATTGCTTATTCTAGAAAAAAGGTATTTTAAATGCTGTTTTAACGTGGCCCTTTCACAATAAGCTGTCTCTTCTCGCTTGAATATCTTTACTCAACTAGTGCAGTGTATATAGATCACAATATATAATAAAATATAACCATGTAATGTCTTGTCATAAATATTTTTCTTGATCTAGCTGTCTTTCTATCTCAGTAAAACACACATACACATACTATCCCCCTTTGTCTTTGCATTGAGTGAGTGCTTACAGTTGGCACTGTCATCGATTATATTTAATATCCTAGTATTTTTTTTCGTAATTATTCAATAAGCGTATGAAATTAATATTGTTAAGGAATACAAATTTGAGCTGTGGTAAAATTTTCATACAACTACCAAACATTATGTGTCATAAATTTGAGGAATATCGTGTTATTAACTGATTCAATATTTTATTCGCTTATATGATAAACAATTAACCAATTAAACTGTTCATCAATACAAACAAGATACAAAGTTAATAGACTGCTGAGTGTGGGGTGTTGAAAATGATGTTGTGAAAAAGAGTTGTCATTTTTTGGAGATGTTACTATTTGGTATATCCTAAACATCCGCCTCTTATATCTGATTAATATAATTGTGATGACACACCTTCGCATGTATTCTATAGAGCAAAAAATAAACTTTCAACAGCCAGAGTTATCTGCCAAAACAAGGATTATCATGTAATAGATTTTAGCTAAGCTTTTAACGCCAGTATCATAAATTGTTTTCGACAAAAAAAGCTTACTTGTCTAGCAAATTCGGTCATAGTTTTAATAAATTAGCTTTAAAGTATAATCTTAAAAAAACACATACATACTATCGTTGATTTGAAGTGAGCACGTAAGAACATCATAAAATTTAATAGTATTCGAATAATTACTAGAGAAATGTCAAAATAGTATGTTCATGTCTTTACTTAAATGTATTTAAAATTTGGAAATTTTAAACTTTGATATTAAATACTTTCGTTTTAAAATAATGTCTCAAATCTCGATCGTTTTTCATATTTGAAACAAAGTGGGGTTAGTTACACCACGTATATCTCGAGAATTAGAGCACGGATTTCAATGATCTTTGCTTTATTAAATTTGTATGCGCCTAGAATAGCAGAATAAGCATTAAAACATCGGAAAAATATCACGGAAAAGAAATTATGAATAAAATAAATTTCTCCATACATTTCGTATTTTCGAAATTTCCAAATCGAACGCGGAACATGACGTTGATGCTGTTTGCGGTTAATACACAAGGTGGCGTTGATTATAAAATTAATATTTTCATACAGTTTTTAAATGAGGAACAGCTTGAAGTTATGAAAATGTCGTTGTATGCTGATTTCATACACTAGATGGCGATATTTCCAAAATTCATTTGTTTCATACTTTGAATTAGAGATGTTCCGACGAACTTGGCTGTGTCAGAATTTCGAAACTAAATCTTTAATATCCATTTAAAAAAAAAACTTTTAGGAATTTATGTCTCATGTTCATCACTGTCGCTAAAATATATACTGAAATATGAAAAGACGAATGAAAGTACATAAAATCAGAAGGTACGTAAAAAAAATCAGTATACTTTTCATGAATATTATATTGTTATAGAATACTATCAAATCATTATTTTATTTTTGATCCCCATATACAGTCAATCCTGTTTTTATGCGGTTTGTTTATGCGATTTCGAAGTAATGTGGTTTTTTAGAAATGAATTTTTTTAAATGTACAATATTTTACGATATATAAAAATGTTAAATATTACATCGAAAGCATATATCGTTGTATTTTGGATAGAATAGAGAGAATCATAAACACAACCGGCATTTGAAAAAAAATGCGATTTCGGACTGTTTAAATCATGTTGCATCTGCCATCGCTGAATTAAGTCCACCTACTTAGGTGTGTTACAGTCGATGAAACCATTGAAACATCGGCAATATCAGCTGAAATGATTACTTTAGCACATGAACTTGGCGAAGAAAGGTTTGATACCTTTAGCGAAAATTATATCGACGTATTACTTACAGATAAAGCTATAAGTGACGAAGATGTCAATAATTTAAATTTAATTATTGACAAAAAACCAGAAAATAATGACGAACTGAAAGAAATTCCAGTTCCTTCACTGCGAAAATAAATGAAGAAAGTCTCCAACTTTTCATTAAATTAGAAGATCATTTCTTTCTAAATGATTCATATTCTGATCGCGCATTCAAGTTTTAACGATAACTTTAAAAAAATTATATATGGGTATAACAAACTGCATAACCAATTAATTATCGAAAAAGAAAATCTGAACAAACTCTGATCACTAATTTCATTGTTAGAAAACAACTATAGTTTTATGAAATTGATGCGCATACTATTTTTTCCGAAAAAGAGTGACCACATGCTTTAAAACACACATAGAATTGTCATACAGTGACTATTTTTTAATATTTTAACGCCGTGGTTTTCCCCTAATTTTCTTATACTTTGCGATTTAGTGTATATTTTAACTCGCTGTTTCAAAGTTATGCGGATTTTAAAATTTAAGTAACGCACCCCACTTTTTCTATGGAAGTCAAGTTTTTTATGCGATATTTCGTGGAACCCATATACCGCATAAAAACAGGATTGACTGTATAACTGTTTGTATGTGTGGAACATTAAACAAAAAAATATATTTTTTTTTCTAATGAAAGATAATCTCATAAATATAATATTGAAGATTTGGAAAATGTTGCGTTCTTTGTTATAATGAGAATTTATATCATTTCGTAATATAAAAAATATGAAAATTTAGAATGAACTTTCGTAAAATTATAAAAAGATTTCTCCAAGCATTTGCTGACTATCTGTAACGGCCGTGTTCCTGTCGACGAATCGAATGGATTGATTTCGTTTCTGCCGAATTTTTGCAATTTTGTCTCATCGAAGGACAATCAACAAAGTGTTCCTGAATATCATTGCTAATCACAAACATCATAATTGGTTGAGTGAACGAGCAATTCTTGCAGCAAATAACATAGATGTGGATCATTTCAACTTCACAATTCAAAATCAAATCGTTGGTCTACTGCATTCCTTTAAATATATCGACTGTGCCACGTGAATAACATCATTTCAATGTAATTAAAATAGTTTTCATTTTGAATTTTGCACATTTATTTAACTTAATTCATTTTGAGTATTCATTTAAACTGAATTTAATTCAGCCAACACAACATTTATTGATTCTGAGGCGGTACGAAGTTCGTCGGGCCAGCTAGTATAATACATAATTTCGAAACAATTAATTTTTTATGAATTGAATTGAATTGAATCTGTATGAACAGATAGAGAGACACGTATTAAAATAAATATATCAAGCGATAAAAAACATAATATCCATAAATTTGAGTTATTAGTTTTGATTCTTTCAGGCTCTGAAAAAACACAAAATTTTATTAAATTAAATTTGTCTATACACGTGTGTCAAAAAATACAAAGAAACTCAAACATAATAATAGTTATTATTTAGAAATAAAAATCTTTTAAAATTACTATATTGAAATAACGTATTGTGTTATGTTATCGTATGCAATCACAATTTACAATTCACGTTTCCGACTATTTTTTTTATAGAATTATGAATATAATATACAAATTATTTATTCGGCAGTCAGTGAATTTGTTGAAACAAAAAATGCTGGAAGAATAAAAATGATCTTACATAATTTGATAATAATTGCATACGGCGATATGAATTTTGCGTAGGAAGAGAGTATGTATGTCATATCAATATGAAACGCCGAGACTACGATAAATCCCGCTGGATTAAAAAAACTCTAGCAGATTTTTCGCGGTCTCCGAGTAACATAAGAAATTATTTTGATGTCATTGAGACACCGACGTAAATAAAGAACGAACTTGCCGTTTCGGAGAAATTTAAGATAGCAACTAACCGCAAACGACCAACAATACATATATAAGTTTCAAAACAAATGTTAAAAAATACGAAATAATAATTTATAATAATTGTGGTCAATACATTCGTTTTTTTGTTTAATACGTAAATTATTATTCAGTTACAAATTTTTCTAGAAAGTTATTTTCTAGTGGTAAACAGTATGTCAAAAGTATGATTGACAATGCTATTTTATTTGTTAACAAACGTTTATTTTTTACATGATGCACGTCCCTTATCTAGCTAAAGCACATGGTCACCCTTACAGAGAACTTTAACGGGATGTGTAGTGTGTTGTAAAGCAATCATCATTTTCAGATCTAAACTTGCAGAAGTATGGGCTTAAGAAAATACTACTAGAAAGCTAATCGAAAGCTAATGTTAGGTTATGATAAGTATGATAAAATCAGAGTGCCTCATATTCAAATCAATAAAACGATTGTAAATTGAATATACCTATGAAACTTTATATGCTTAAGCTGCGGCAAAAAAAAAAATAGCACAAAGAAATGTGAACACACAAAAGACTCGCTAAAAAAAATAATATTTGTACTAATTTCACTTTTATTTAAAAAAGATCAGAGGCGGTTTGGCGCCATTATCAACGGAGAGGATATATATATTACAATGTTACGTAAAATGTGTCAAAGTAAAAAAAAAATGATATTATAATTACGTTCGAAATCACCGTTAGTCTCAAATATTCATTGATGAGTTTTGAGATTAGCTTAATTATTCATTGATGAGTTTTGTAATTATGTTTTAGAGGTAATAAACATTTTGATTTTAGTCAATTTAGTGTCACTTATTCGTTCATACTTTGTACCTTTATATGTAAATTCATTTCAATATCAATTGTCTGTTTGTTACTCAAACGCTAATATTGTATTCTCTTATCAGTTGATAACGCTCATCATTAGTCGGCTTAAATCGGTCCATATCTTATTAAATAAAAGTGGAATCAATTAATACAAATGAGATCGATTTTTTGAATTGGCTATATATGAACTAATTGGAGTATTTAATACGTGTAATATATTTGAATAATAGTTGCATTTTATTTTTTATTATTGTTTATTTGCGGTTTTGATGCAACACGTTTTAAACAGAAGAAAATTATCATTACTAAGTAAACATCTTATTAAAGTTTTCTGTGATCTCTCTCTTTCATTCGATTTTCCCACGTGTTAATTTTCTTTGGCACAAAAAAAATAAACATTTTCATTATGAGTGTAAAATGATCCAATACTTATATTCCCATGATGTTTTAGTTTCACTTAAATGAAAGATCTCGATTCAAAGTGTAGACGGCCAGTTGTACACAGCTTCTAAGCGGCTAAAAGCACATTTCAATGTATATTTACCTATTTTATTGCGTCTATGAACGCGGAATGCAGACACCTATATAAATGCATCTCTACAATATTAAATCTGTGTGGAAATAGCGAAGGTGCGAGCCGAGCAAAGTGGACCACAAAAACAGTCAAAAAAGGATTGAAAGCATAATCAAGTTGTAGAGATCAAGATTGAGACCAGTGGTGTATCGGAAATATCGGACCTGATAATTTTACGTGGGCAAAGTTCAAATTATATATTATTCAATTTATAATAAGTTTAAAAAAATTCAAATGGAAATACAATATATTAAAAGTAAAACACTGATATCCATCATTAATTAAAAGACAACATTGAAATAATTTTTGTCAATATAAAAACAGTCTGTCAATAGCCGTCTTTTAACTTACTAGGCAAAATAGTGGTAACTTTATGTTTCAAAACTTATTTTAGTAAATGTGAATCATACGTATCATTGATTGATTTCAAGTTTTTTTTTTAAATTAGCATAGATTTTTCTGCTTCATGCATTTTTCCCATTTTAAAAAATTGATAGTAGATATCAATTTACCAAAAGTAAACAGTAGTAAGATTTAGTATTCATTTAATTACCACTTTTATTTGCTTAATTGCAAATGAATTTTAGTAGATATGAAAAACTACTTCAAAAGTTTAAAAACATGTCACGTTTATTGTATTAAGACAGTATTCATGACAAAACATGTGTAAATTATTTGGCCTAGTGGACATACTCTTGGCATCCTGCATAAATTCGTCCCACAATCATGGGCTTGAATCTCCGAATGAATATTTGAATGCATTGATTTTTAGAGATTCATTATTTTTTTATATGGATTGATTTTTGCATAGTTCCATGTTAAACTCAAATGAAGTTCGGTGAATAATTTACAATCAGTTTTCATTAAATTAATTTTATTGCTAAAATACAATACTTAAGATACATAGTTCATAAACTTCATTTTGCATTCATTAGATGGGTTGAAAATATTTATTTTAAAACAATTATTTTAAGCGATTTCAACTCCTAATGTAGAGTAAATGCCCTTCTAAAGAAGTATTACCGTAGGTATTAATATATTGTTCTAAAATTGTAATCATTCTATGAAAGAAGCTGGTTAAAAAAGATGCAAACAATATTACATATACACACATTGATAATGCAGTGCACGTCCTAATCGTTACATAATTTTTACATGCGTTATAAAAAATAACTCAGTCATAAAAATATTTAAATTTATATTTTCATTTAAATTGTATTATCGTTAGAATGTGGTCGAATATAGAGGGCCCATTTGTCAACCACGCATCACGCACCTTACACTACGCCACTGTCCACGAATCATAGAGTACACCGAGCTTAATTATTTATATTATAAACATAAGTGGAGGCCTTGGATAGTTTATTGCTTATGGGCCTAATATTAACGGCTTACGTCATTGAAGCAACCACAAAATTGGTCGAAAAAGGATTGCGAGTTCGATCAAGTTGTGATTATTGACATCGAATCAGTATCCTCGGTGACTTGATCTATCCGATCGAGTCAATGGTGAATTGATTAACCAGTGTGTATTACATATGTATGTATTATTATGCAGTGGCATAGATACGGATCAAGTTGACCGAATCTAGCCTTGCTTTTACGCTCCGCTTTTAAAGATCACTTAAAAAACAACAGGGGCTTCGAATCATTCCACAATTAAGCGACTATTTCATTCTGTCGTTTACAATTTAATTGATATTAAAAAAACCCTAAATCGTCTGTGTTAATAGACTCCAGTTGGGACTTAATCTTTGCATTGGTGCATCTCACTATAATCACTATTCATCGCATGTTATTAACTTTACTGTTTTGTGTACAATAATCAACTTGTCTCGAGTCGTTGTAATGGACCAAATGAAGATAAAATTCATACCTGTGTGCCTTGGCAGCGTTTTCTCGATAATTTTATTATTCTTGATCATTCGGATTTAAAATTAAAACACCTCATTACATGCATACCACATTAGCGAATATATATATATATTATTTTCAACAGAAAAATAGTTACTATTCTGTATCTTCGCAACTGATCACAGTATTAAAAAATATATAATAAATTAACTAAATAATAATACAAAATTAACTTTGATAACTTAAGCCAAACCTGACTTATTTCCACTGGGATTTACCGTACCGTATAGAAGTTATTAATTTATAATTAGTACTATCAATGTTTGTATCTTAACTGCTCTCTACGTCCAGCAGAAATGGAAAAAAAAATACGACATTTTTTTTGTTGTAATTTATAACTTAGGAATTAGAATCAGTTTTTATTATATTTGTAAACCTTGCGATATTTTGTCTGATGATCTTCCAATAAGTGGAGTAACAGAGTTAATTAACTTTGTTTTATAAATATACTAAAATATTATTCTTCAAGAAGGAGAAATAATGGAGAAAAGAATTACTGTAATACCAGAGAAAATTTCAGAATTTTCTCTAGTTACGGTGTATTATAAACCATTGATGGAACGATAAAGTTTTTTTTTAAATGTGCGATTTTAATTTTATTAACCTTTTCTCTCATATACAAAGTAGTTTTGCTTGTTTTGCAGTTTGATGCACGCATTTTAATGAAAGTCGCCGAAGAATTACCCTTTTAACCATACACAATCTTTGCCGTAGTTACCACAGTGCACAATCATATTTAACCTTCGTTAATGATAGATACATGACATACAAACAAGACCATGTAATATAACATGAAGCTCAAAATCCTAATAAGACCACTTGCCATAAGCAGTGTGACGAAAGATCTGCTTTGCTTATGGTTGGATAGCAATTAAATAAACGTTTGTATCGTTATACACGTTAAGCCTTTTGTATTTTGTAATAATTAAGCTTTCGAAGCAATGAATCACTTTAATAGGGTAAAATAAAAAAAAGTATTTAGTAACACAGGAATTGTATTAATCATTCGATAGTTATTTCGGCTCCACACCTTCGTCAGAACTATGTTTAAACATAATTTAGTTTAGTTACATAATAAACAGAGTGAGACAATATATATTGTCACATACTTATATTAAAAAAACACTCTTTTGCACTAATTTTTCATTTATTTATTAAACCAGCACCGGTATCGCTAATCACGATATTTTTTTTGGTCATAATCAGTTAAAAATGGTATTGCTCTTATATAATGAATGTAGAATTAGTACAAAATATTGTTTATTTAAATATAATTCTTCTCCACAGTGATTACGTTAAAACTAGTGATCTTAACTTATATTTAAAAATACATTATCAAATGCAATACTTTACATTTTACGTTGCTCTAGAAACAGAACATATACGGTATTATTTTTTCTTTAAATTATTGAAATATTACTTAAAATAATATAAATAAACCAAAACCATTTGTCATTTTACAAGATACGTATGACAAACACTGATTTCAATTTGAAAATTGATAATATCCTGTCCTCCCACATGAATTTAATAGACGCAACAAGTAGTATAAAGTCATCACTGCAATTAATTAATTGACCAAATCCAGATGGGTCAAACTTAAAAACAATCAAGTAGCGTATAACGTCATTTTACCAGAAAATCGGTACTGCGACATATGTTGAAGAATCGTTAATCGAAAAAAGTTACTTGCTTTTAATTAGTTAATCGATCCTATCCAGCAATTAACATTAATTAATTAGCAATCCATCAAAATTATCGTTGAATGATCGCTTTATCAGTTGCAAGTGTTTTTTTTTTGATAAGATAAGCATACATTTAACGAAACGTTACATGTGATATATATTTTTTAAAAATAGTATGATTTGATTTAATATAATATAATATAATGTCCATATATTATGTCATCTCAATTAAAAACGATTCCGTTTATTTTGATTGATAGCTTTGTTTGTAACAAAATAATAAATCAGCATGTGAAATGTCAGCCTGTGTATCATTTATTATAATACGCCGTTGCCTGTCTTTTTACGTATGTCGGCAGTAGAGCATCTGATCCTGGCTCTTTTTGTGATCTGAGAATTTCGAGATTTGCAACTTTTCAATTCCGAGATCCAGAGATTGATCTTAAGGTTAAGGCGACAGTTTTCTTTAATATTTTTAAGCTACAGTTACTTTATCAATTCGAGAAGAAGAAATATCACAGATACCCAAGTACAAAGTCTCAAACGTAAATTGAGCTTTCCAGGATTTTAACCCAACCCCACTTTATCACTAGGGTAATGCTCTTTCCACTAGACCACAGAAGCAATGCATATTTCAAATCCAGTCGGTTAATATATTATTATTAAATATCGTAGTAAATCAGGATTTTTTTAAATATGCTAAGTATAGTGAATCGCGAAATCCCGGGATTGCATGATCGGGCAGGGATTGGAAACCCTAGTAGGCAGTATGGGACTTGTCCATAAATTAACGCAATTATTTTTCTAACGACTGACCCACTTATATAAATTCCGTGTTTTAGAAGTTTACAGTTACATAAAAAAAATGAGATCAGTTTTTATCGTAGTTAATTCAAATTACACTAAAGCAGGAAACCACACAATTTTCCACATGTTTTTTTATATGAAACGACCAATCATAAATCACTGATTATATTTTTAGTGTTATATTGGTAATTTCGTCATAAAAATATCATTTATGGATTTTTCTATTCAAAATTACCGTACATCTATACAAATTACCAGTGGCGTATTAAGCACATGGGATGCCTCAGACCCAATACAATTTGGAGGCCCCGTTTCTATATAGAATAGTAAAAATATATTAAAATCTGAACTAAAAGTATACAAGATGTATACTATAGGTTTTTTTTGAGACCCCTTAGATTTGGAGGCCTCAAGCGCGCCGCGCGCCTTTGGGTAATCCGCCAATGCATATTACTAAAAACGTTTAACAGAAATACGTACTATAGCTGTACACGACCGTCTAAAAAAGTACTAATATAGTCAACAGTGTACAAAGATGTTTGACCAACATCTCGATTTCAGATTCCATCGAATCATGAAAATGTGTCATTTTAGACAGCGTAAGTGCTGGAATGTCACTCTTTGGTAAACAACGATAAACAAACAAGATAATTTACCTACATCGTAAAAGAAAAATGTCATAATTAGTTCATTTGTAGCAAACGAAAAACACAGTAAGGTTATGTATAAAAAAAAAAATACAAATGTTTATTCTTCTTCTATGGATGTATTAATCCGAACACTTTTAATTTAATTAAGCATCACACCTATAATGTAATGAAATTTAATCATGTTAAGTGCCGGTAAAGATACGATAACGAACCACATGCTGAGTGTTTTTAACGGTAAGGTTGCACCATAAGCAATTCACCTAAAACCATCCTTCCTGACATCTAGTAGGAAACAAAAGTAAGCTTCATACAAAAGCTTTCACATTTTGACGCGAACTAGCGCCATAGAATTCTATATTTTTTGCGATCGTTGTCTATGAATCTTGTATAAAAAAAGTATCTGTCAAAATGACATTTGATGTCGGCCATTACCGTCTCCGTCTAAATATAGGGGGCTATGTGTCGGCTCACATGAATGTAGCTTCGCAAGCTTAGACAGTCATGAATTAGCGAGTATCACATGAAAGTACATTTGATGAAAGACCAAAAATGATGCGTTTGGATGCGTTTCAGTTGTCAATAGAGTATGCTTGAATAGATATCGTAGTATGTGTGTATCGCGTACGAGGTCATACAACCAAACATAAGTTATTTTTACCTGTTTGCAAACAACCTACGAATGACATAATGTACAATTCTTCGTTTTAAATTATGTCGTCAAAAAATCCAAGTAGCGACACCTATTATGCCACCGATTAAAACTATCAATTATGTATTTATTTTAAGTCTCTCTAGAAAATTAACGAAAGCTCGTAAAATTATAATAAATATACCAAAGATTAAAAAAATAAATAATATATAAAACGCCAATCCATTTTTTGCCTTTTTTGGGCTTATTTGCTAAAAAAATCGTATTATATAGCTTTGATATTGACCGTTTTTTTTTAAATCCAAATAAAGTACTGATTACATATTATGCCAAAAATTTAGCGATCCGCATAAATAAGATGAATCCTTGAACTATCTTTGAGTTTTCAAATCAGTGTCAAAAAACAAATCGTTAATATTCTGGATGGTAATAACGAAAGCCTTTTTTTTTTAAATAATGAAGTTATTAACGACTTAAAAATTAAAAAATATTTTTCTGACTACCTTTAGATTTATTACGACAAATATAAATATTTTTTACATCGAAATTCGACAATGACTTTAGCGTGACTCTCACCCTTAAGGGTAAGTCAAAGTCAACCTTATTGTTATCACGATAGACACCGCTATCTTTTAGAATCGGATTAAATATAGTATTATTGCCAGCTTAAAACAAAATTATTTAGAGTAGGGATGGGTGCGGTGCAACTTTAAATAACAGAAAGGTCGTCATTTTTTTATCACTACATCGATACGTTTCTGTTTAATTACACTACAATAATTCCTTGTATTTATGATACGATAATCCTAACAATATTGACAAAAACGATTACATTTAAAGGTTACCATCGGATTATTCATATAATTTATTTTCCTTTCATAGATAAGAGTTCTTTTAAAATTCAAACAAATAAGCGAGCACGCGAGAATGACGAACGTTAATAAAGTGTTTGTTAAAACAACAAACAATTTCCTATGATTAATCTAGAAACTATTTGTTACCCGGTTATACTCGTGATACGATAACAGTCTAAATAAATGGCAAGGCAAAGAACTTTTTCAAGTAGAGGGGATTGTAGAAATCCGACACCAGTATTTCGGTATTTTATATGAAATACCGGTATTATAAATATCAATACAAAAACGTTTGAATGAGGAAAAAACACAGCAACATGGGGTTGCAATAGCGATCGGTATTTTGATTTTTTAAGTAAAATACCATTATTTAAAAATATATTTTATTATTATAACAAACAGACGGTATTCATAAATAACTCTTACGGTTTCTCAAAATAATAATACACAATTAAAAGACTAACCGATTCTGGAACCTGTCAATATTGATACAATTCTTAATTCACTTAAAATATTTCAATCCATCGAGATTATAAAATATTTTGAGGGTTTATTTACATTTAAGATTCGATTTTGGTTAATTTTCAATACTTATATATTAACATTTTCAAAACCATGAATATCGGGATCCTTTTTTCGATAGTACTAATATTGAAATCCGTATTTAGTTAGATGTACATAATTTATTAAAAGAATATATATAAAACGATAATAGTTCCAACACATTTTTTTCATTTGCTCAAAAGCGACATATTTTTTTACGTAAAATTAGTTGATATTGATGTTGACGCACCAGTCAAACATCAAATTACATTTCAACTTATTTAATTTGTTGAAATTTTGATCAAAGTTTAAAAACACTGAAACAATGTGTGTTTTTTTTTAAATATCTTTCAAACTATTCACACAAGCGAATGACAATGTCTTCCCGAGCTACCGGTAGTTTACAAACGATAGCTGACCGGAAATGTCGCCAAACAGAAACAGAGTTTTTAATTCATGTCTGCTACCAATGTAGGACATACAGCCTTCTAATGAAAGTATCTCAACTTCTAAACATAAGTTTTTCTACGGGTTCTGCGCGTTACTCAGTTGCTCAACTTCCCCTTTTCCGAAGAAGTATCGATATAAAGAATTAAGACAACAGTAATTCTTAGCTTAACGATCATGCAACGCCCCATTATTTAAGGATTGGAAGAGTGAAAGAGAAAATTTATACAACGCAGGCAACCATGCCTTCAAACAGACATCGATGAATCGATTGAAAAAAAAATACTGTTCGTACTGGGACTTAAGCCCGTGAGAACCGCCATGGAAGTCAACGTTGAAATATCTTCTTGAAATAGAAAGAAACAAAGTTTATTTTCTGTGATCTGTTAATGGTATTATTACCTATTTATTACAGTAATTTCTCTTTTATGTACATGTTATATTGTTCAATTATGACAAATTCGAGCAGTGACAGAAAAATGCGCATTCAGCGTTGCCAAAAAATATCATTTATCAATGTTTGTCTCTTGGAATACGTACGTGGTAATTGTGTTTTCCAGAGAAATAATAATAAACGCCCTCCAACTGCCAGTACAAGGTTGACTAGATAAATTCCTCGTATTTTTTTTCAGATCATCGTGAATTACAGTACAAAGATTAAATTATTAGTAAAAGATAAAATTGCTGTTCGGCTACGACAATATTAGATAATTTGAACTATGGGAATATTGCAGGTTTTATTACCACTTAATCTTATTTAAGCCACATATTACCGTGGAATTTGTACTGAATTAGATATTTTATATGCATAGAGATCGATAACCCACAGTGAGCGTGCTTTATATTGCTTATTAGTTATTTATGACTCTGCTTTTAGGCATTTTAAATGAATAGCTACATATGCCGGGTTTTCCACTTTTATACCCTATATATGTATCATATATAGGGTATAAATCATAAAAACTTTTCCAACAAACAAAAAATCAAATATAATTCTTAAAACTACTCACCGTTCAAATCAGTGGGCATTCCCATAGACTATTCCTTTTCGCCAGCAATGGCTTTAAACTCAATGATACATTTATTTCTTATATAAACACGAAATATTCGTTTACTAAGCGTCAGTTCAAGTTCATCCGTGCACTTGAACGCCTGAAGATGTCGAAAAGCGAAACCCGGGTCGTTAGTGACAGAATTTGTGTGAATGTACATAATTTGAACGATTCAAATTTTAGGCATATGTTACAAAAAAAAGATGCTGAGTGATTGAATAAGTCCACATACTTAGCATAAAGATAGGGCATGCTTGAAAACAAAGATGACAAAAACAATATTTTTAAAGATTCAATACATTTTCTATTTAAAACAAATTTAAAAAAACCATTGAATAAATAACATAATTAAGACTTAATCGAATTAAAAAAGTTCGTTAATTCTTGAAAGGTTTTTGTAGGTACGAGCGAAAAAAAAAGCTATAAAAAAAGTATTCACATAACTTATATCAAATCGTCGTCCATTATTTAGGCAGTGATTATTCATATTCTTGTATGAGAAAAAATTGGCAAAAAAAGTTATGATGTAAAAATTATCTTCTTTTATATATTGAAAATGAAATAGTATTTAAGTCTCAATTTTGGTATCATTGAACTGGTCTATCCATCACAGGAAAATTCGAATAGATAATATTTATGTGTCGCATTTTATTAACTATGTTGCGCTTGTTAATTTTACATTCTTCTGATGTCATACCAATCAGTAGTATTGATTATTATATCAAAACAACTTCACATCAATCAAATAAAGTGATTCATTTTTCATAACGTTTTATTAGCGATATAACAAGATCATTAACTAGAAATATTATCATCAATAAATTGTTCAATTGCGATCTATTTTTTTGTATAATTTGTTCAAAATTAAAGGCAGTTGGAAAATCGACCGTTGTTTACTGGTCCATACAATGGTAGGCCACTGCATCAGTTTATGAAAGCAGTTGAGCTTCTGTTTAATTAATGTGTGTAAATATTTACATGAGAAAATTTGGCACTGCAGCTAATAATTACCAATGCACCAGATATTTTCAAAATGTTTACATCAAATGAAAATTCGAGCTCTAGCAGAAAAGACAACACAAACATCGACGCTCAAGATCCGAAATATTCAATTGTTTCTTTGTTTTAACTATAGTAACCACCTTTAAGGTGTTCACAGTTCACTATCAATACTTGGTGAGAACACATTATATTTTTTAAAAAATAACCACTCATTTGTACTAATTAAATATTATTTTAAAACTTTTTACTTTAGTCAAAGAGAAATTAGTAGAAATGGGATCAAAAATGACCAGATCCACTTTTACCTGAACAGAGAAAAACACACTTTTCTTATAATAACTTAGACAGTTTTATTATACAGTCATATTTTGACCGTTAATTTTATGGAAACTACGAAGTTTAAAGCAATGTTAAAAAATAAATTCGGTTCTTTTGAATCAGTACTCCAATATAATAGTGATATCTCATTTTTTCTTAAAACCGTATATGGTCGTATTTGATCCCAAGCTCCTCAATTGTGTTTAATTTTTTGAAACTTTAAGCTTATCAGATTTAAAGTTGAAATCATCTGATTGATAGATACAATTCCCAAAATGAAGCCTATTTTAATGCAGATGAGAGAGAATTCAAATATTTGGAATATTGAATCAAATAATATGAATATTTTATTTATCTAGACTTATTTTTTTTATCCGTGTCCGCTCCCAATGTGGATCATATGGCCTCCTAATGGAGGTATTTCAACAGAAGTTTTTTTCTACTAGAACTGTTTATTATTGAATCGCTCAACCTCAATTTTTCAAACAGAGTAGTAGGGATAGAAGGATACGGCTAGAACAGGACTAGTGGTTAACTAATTGCTTTCAATACGCCTAGTTATTAAAGGATCGGAAAGGGTGGGAGGGAATTTTCCGACATCACAAACACCCATGTCTTCGAACAGAAATCGATCGAAAAAATGCTGTTCTTACTGGCACTCGAACCCGTGAGATCTGGGACGAAAGCCCACGGCGCTAACGCTGCGCCCCGACTTATGACCGATGTAGATGATTAAAAAAATATCGCTTTAATTAAATTAAATAACAGTATATTTGTATTGTATTCAAAAACAAAAATATAGATAGTAGGCATACGTTATTAATAAGGCAATATCACCTCGATCAATAAATTGTATATAATTTTCACGTCGCGTGCAAACTTTTTTTGGTATCGATTTATCAAAAAAAAAATATTGGTGCTTTAAATAAATGAAACATAAATAACGTTTTATATGACTGAGGGTG
Organism: Himalopsyche anomala; assembly: GCA_031772345.1. Lineage (NCBI taxonomy): Eukaryota > Metazoa > Arthropoda > Insecta > Trichoptera > Rhyacophilidae > Himalopsyche > Himalopsyche anomala. The sequence continues at coordinate 10,094,174 of CM062835.1, forward strand.
ACGAAGAAAATTTTTACAGCAATAACCGAATTGAAATTGTCGGTTTAAGCTAAACGAGAAGAAACTCACAATAAAACGATGTGTATTTTTTTTTATCCAAAACATGACAAATTTAATATTCAAAATAAAGTCAATTTTTACGACGTAAACAGCATTTTCAACACATTTTAGAATCTACCACCTAAATAATACACACGTCAGCGAAAATAACGATTTTGGAAAGTGAAATTACTATTAAAAACTTAATGTACCAAAAAGCGTTTGTATGTTCATTAGAAAGTTGTTATTTTTTCTAGGGTTTGTATATTAACATACATAACGATCATCGTTCATTTACCATTTTCTAAAACTAAGAAAGATCCAGATATCGAATTGGAAATTTCCACGAAATGAAGTGCGATGAATGATTTAAATACGCATATTATAATAATAAGATTAGTTTAGCGTCGGTACATTAAAATTCTAACCCTGGATTTATCACTAAGTGAATATTCGTATTTTATGTAGAGCGAAATATTATATATTTCAAAAAAATTCTTAGCAAATATACTTTGATATAAACTATGAAATAGACAAAACATAATACTTTTAATAAAAAAAAATACAGACGGAAGCAACCAAAAACAAAACTATGATGTCTAGTTAAAAACTAAGTATTCATTCAAACAAAACCAGGACAGAATGCAAACTTCAGAACGAATAAAAAAGGAGAATCTTAATGTTTTTTATTTGACGTTTCAAGTAAACAATGGCGAGATAAATTAAATGAATTTTAATTAAAACTTTGATGAGTCAATGTATATTACTGTTTATTAAAAAAGGTTATTAGCTAAGGTGATATCACATTTATAAAAACACTAAGTGGAAGTAATTTTGACGGATAATTTAACTGCCAGTGCACTCAAAATGTAGTCAATTAGAAGAAATCTAAATATATAGAAATGACGCGAACAAGACGATCATTGCTGAGACTAACATAATTGTTACGTAGGAAGTGCAACAATGTTTTTTTACACTACGAAATGTGTACTTGGGAAAATTTTGGCAAACGAATAACTGCATTGAAGAGGTAAATGTGAAATTTAAATTGTTAAATATTACGTGTTAACAAGATGTTTTTGGCAAGTACCTACACATTTCTTAAAGCCAAGTAAATGGAAGTCACTGAATCATGGACAATGATTTTAATTTAATTTAAATTGATCCTACACAGGACTTTTTAACGTATCTTAAAAAAAGTGTTTTCCATCGTGATTTTTATACGTTATTTTCTGTAATTAATAAAATCAAATAACAAAAAACAACAGCACACCAGACAAGGTAAATTAAGACACTTCTTTATAGTAAGCTCAATCAATGAATCTCAAGAATATTCCAGAGAAGATTTTGTTTTGAGTTAACTGTCAAAATTATTCGTATGAAGAATATTCCATGGCCTTCCATAAACTTCTATATAAAGAGTTTTGAAACAATTGAAATTCTTCTCAATCTCGGCTATCTTTTCATTAAATTATCTTTTAAGGCACGGTAAAAAACACACATAATTACAAAACAAACGCATCGGCGCTGTAGTGTAAAGTGATTCCTAAAACATACATTCAGAAGAAATCTTACAGTGATTTAATTACGAAAGACGAAGAAAGTTATCTTTACTAGTTAGCCAATTTTTCCGTCATATTACAATAATTCCTATTCATGACACACCTTTCATCTTAACAACTACGAAAAGTCATTGAGTTGTATTAGCTAATAGGCGATGTCATATTAAGTAAAACAGCTCTTATCGCATGAATAATGTTATATTGTAGATAGATAATTCAATATCCAAAGATAATAACTGGAGCAATATGATAATTGATTCATAAATAAAGTCTACATCACTACACATGAAGTAGTTGAAATTGTTTGGTTCACAGCGATTGACGCGTGCAAAAAGTTTTTTTTAAAAAATACTAGTTTTGTGAAAACATAAGGTAATATAAATTTGATCGATTTTATAGAACAGAATATCATCAGGTGTTTCCGTGATTTTTTTTTTTCTGTCCAGACAAAATTTGAATTAAAACTTCCGAAATATTTCTACATATGTTAATATAATTCTTATTTGAACGGATTTTGTCTGTTCGCAAAAGCTTATTTTTTTAAACGGCTTATGGCCGCCCACTTTGTATTTCGTTTAATAGGAAAATTTATTTTTGTTTATAATAACATCAAGCTCAAACGTTCGCAATATACATTGTATTAGCCAATTTTTTTTAAATTGTGTAAACTTTTTTAAATGAAAAAAAATAGGATATAATAAACATATTTATACAATTATATAATATCGTATTGGTTTGTCGGCAACACATATGAACACCTGATTCTCCTTTTGCGGATTTTAACACGGTTTTGTAATAACACGTTTTAAGTAAACGGACCATGTATAATATTATGCACCGATTTTTTTAAACTTTAAAACGTTTATATATATATTTTTAAACAAAATTATCATAATTATGTTATTATTATCACATCACCCGAAAAAATTATATTATAATATTTGTCTAAGTGCCTCGTCTAGTTTTCAGAAGGCTCCAGGTCCAAATCGGGTGTTATTGATTTTTTTTTCTCGAGTTGATTTGGAGTGACTTAAAAATTCTCTTTTGCGTGACGCTTTAACACTATTGTTATATCAAAATTTTACCTTTAATTGAAAACAATATTTATTGAATAACATTTTTTATTAAAAGTAGTTTAGTAGATTGTAGCCGATCTATTTTAATATATTCGATGAATTTGCATCCGGCGGTCTCGGAAATATAGTCCTCAGTACTAAAAAAAGAATCGTTTTTACCCATAGTTTTCTCATACAAATATGATATATTTTCACACTGATATGAATTAATATTTTTTTAAATATAAACAGTAAATTATATTTTTGTTTTTTTTATCTTTTCAGACAACAAACATGAGTGCATCAGTGTGCAACGCTTGTAATGAGACGATATCAGGAAAGGTAAGATTTTTCCTATGAAATATAAATAATATTACAGTGCCACCGCGATCTATCGTTCTCGCATTCATCGCTTTCCTGTATTCATTGTTTATTTTTTATAGTTCCGACCAAAGACTGTTCATGGCAAAACTATTTGCCAAAATTGTCGTTCTTAAGGGACAATTAAAACAACCAACTGGTATTCTACTGTATTAAAAAATATTCAAAAAGTGACAAAAACTGAGCGAAATTTTATCAAAAGTAATATTAAAGCCAACGATACAGGAAGTTGTATTTACTATCAACCACATGCCAATAGAGGAGTTCATCACAATTTTATTGGTATTATTTTTTATGTAAAACACGATAATTCTCCGAGGTGGTAGAGGTATAGTTGTGTTGTTTGAACTAAAATGACAAACAAGCAGGTCATAACCAATTAAATATCACAGAAAATTGTGGCAAGGGATTTTTTTACTAATTAGTAAGAAATTAAGTCATTATATTTCTGCATAAATTTAACATCATCAATAGCGTCACTGAAAGAACTCGCACGTAAGAATTGAAGTTTTTATTGAGAGTGTTAATCACTCACTTATTGTACTATGTCAAGCATTCGATTGATAATCATTAACGAAAACGAAATTAGTTTAATTTAAAAAAAGTGGGCCCCGTTGAAAAGTTTGCAGTGGCGGGCGTGTCGCCTCCAAATTTTAGTTACGTGACTGACGATCAGATGTTTACAATTTATTTCTGTTTAGAGAGCATACTAACGCTTTAAGATAAATCTACAATCGATGGCAACTAGTGACTACTAATAATTAGTTTAATAATAACTAAACGTGCTTTCAGCAAAAAAATACAATATTCTCCAAATGTTTGGTCAGAAATTTGTCTGTCAATTCAGGATTGCAGAATCAGACCATACAAACAGAGAAAAATAATCAAAATTATTGCCAAAAGAGTTATGTGAATAGGATATTTTAATATAGGATATATAACAAGGACAAGAATTAGTGAATAGGATATTTTTTTGCGTAGATGAAAAATATTTTTGGAATCGATATCAAGGAACACGGAGTTGACCCCAGACACTTGAAAGTCTTCTGCATAGGGGCCTCATATTTTTTATAGCTACGCCACTGAACATTCAATTCAGTGAATCCCGTATTTATCGTTCTTGCATTAATCGTTTTCCAGCATTTGTTGTTATTTTTGGTGGGCCCTTGTAAAACAATGTATCGGAATTCCACTATAGTCGGAAAGATTCGTTTCCAGTATCAGTAGAAGTATTCGTCTTGTAAAATATTGAAAAATTTGGTTGGCAATGATAAAATTGTATTTTTCTACAGGTGGTGACAGCTTTGTCGAAGAAATGGCACCCTCAGCACTTTGCGTGCGTGGAGTGCAAGATGCCAATCACAGCCGGGTTCAATGAGAAGGAAGGAAAGGTTTATTGTACCGACGACTACTCCAAACTCTTCCACCAGCGATGCAAGGCTTGCGGGGAAGCCATCAAAGGGGTGAGATTCAATTTATAACGCGTTTTTGTATTTGAGTCGGTTCTATTGTATCAACAAATGTCAAGGTTGTAGAAAATCGAAATTGAAAAGACGTATGTATGGGTAGGTTTTTTTGCCACATAAATTTATTTAAAATTACTCACGTTCACCAAAGTTTAGGCGGTACTACGTTACTATGTGTACTTGGCACAAATTCGCGGTGTATGACAAAAATAGAAAAATTGCTTAACCTTCCTCCTCGTGGCATATCAATGGGCGTAATATAACTCATAGTACACTCCATAGCAGTCATGCAATACACGAGGGCCCACCGAAAGGTGAAAGACAAATTTCTACATACTTAATTTGACAAATTGCATGGGGAGACTTGCGCGACGTTTGCACAAGGGCCCTAAATTTCTAGCTACGCCACTGAGTATAGTCTTCGCGTCTTAGTGTATCCATACCATTTTATTCTTTCAATATTACCCAATAATATGACATATAAAATGTATGCAGTCTGAATAGCTGTTATTGTTATAAATACTATTATAACATGCATTATCCCTCACAAATACTGTATTTTATTTCGACTTTTCTGATCGTCGAAGCGTGTTGATTAGATGGACGTTTACGTTTACGAAAATTACGAAAGAAGCCTTGTATTGTTTTGATTTAGAACAAGTATTTATAGTTCAATCGCATTCTATTATTTGTAATAAAAACGATTTCCGAAAGTAGATAAACAAAAAGAAAGATTTACATCCTGCGTGTTGGCTAGGTTGTGTTAAAAGCTAGTTGGAATTCCGGCGATGTCGCCGTGTCGCCTTTACAAACCTCTATCTATCTGTTACTCCCCACACTCTGAACCAGGCCAAATGGAAATCTGTCAAAGTGTATTCTGTCAATTTGTTTACAGTGGCTTATTTCATTTCCTAAAATAGCAAGTTGTTCCATAAGAAACTTTTGGTAAACGTTACCCACGCTATCCAAACAAAACCTCGAGTACTTTTTGTTAGTGGCAGGCGAAAAATCAATTTGGATTTTAAGCTTAAAAATCAAATTATTGAGCACGGGTAAATCTTTTTGATAAGATAAATCATAATCAATCAACACAACTTGTTATCAGTGTGACGTAGAAATATGGTAAACGTATAAGCCTATTGAATATTTTGTAATACCGAGATTTAAAGATTTCATGGCATAATTATTGGCAAGATAACAGTTTGAAGCCAAGTGCTTTGCCGGTGCACTGTTACAATAAGAAAAGTAAACAATGTAAAATATTCCACTAAAAAAAAATAATAAAAAAAAAAAACTTAAGGTGAATGTTTCACACTTACCAACGGCTCAACAGTTGATTTGAAAAAAATGGGTTCCGCGGTTTGAATACGCCGACTGCTTACATAAAATTGAGTTTATTTGACTATTGCTTCAATTTCACCAAGAATGAACAGTACACAATATGTTTTAATTTTCTTTTAACCTTTTGGTTGCCGTAGAAAGAAGTACGTCTGTACTTAGCACGCTGTCTATAATTTGCACTTATTAATTTAACTAGGTGCTGACGAGATAACTCGTCTCTGGCGTGTTTAGCACGGAAAATTTGATGTGATAACTCTTCTGTGGCAGTCATCCAGTTAAGAACAAATCTGCAGACATGATATGATATATTCGTTTTAACATTGCCATAAAGCAGCATAGGCACACACACCTTTTGTCGGTAGTTACCTCAAAGGCATTGCACGAATGTTGACAGGTGGCACTGCCACCTTGTATTTATGATACTAAAATAATCAAAATATCGTCATATATATATACCGCATAATGAGCTTTTTTTTGTTGATTTATTATTTTATATTAAGTTAGAGCTCCATCAAATGCCCTTTGCCAATATTTTTAACGTTTCCAAAACCATTTACAGTTAGCAAGAGTGGTATAGTGGTAAGAGCCTAAGCTTAGTAATCAGGTGGGTCTATGTCCCATCAGGGTCAATATCAATTTAATTATGTGATCTAGGACATGGGTGTTTGTCATGTGTTGATCTCGGGTGACTGCAAAAAAAACATATGATTTTAAAAAATCAGAATATCTGGCGCCTTGGCTGATATAATATAACAAAGAAACTTATCGCATGATTTTTAATTGCAGCGAGTGATTCAAGCAATGGGAGCACACTGGCATGAAGAACATTGGGTGTGCTCGTCCTGCAAGAAAGGAATTGTTGGTCCACACTTTGAGCGCGACGGCAAGCCATTCTGCAAGACATGTAACACAAAGCTGTTTGTGCCACGTTGCCATGCTTGCAAGAAACCCGTCGAAGGAAAAGTCATCATAGCCTTTGATGAGAACTGGCATCAGGAATGCTTCAAGTGCGGGGTAAGAAATCAATGCATCTGCTATAACTTGAATCGTGTTTGGTACAATATTCTTATGACGAGTCTAGCTGACGACGATTGTAACACAGAAATACCTTTTCAGTTCGGTAGACAGTCTGAAAATTGAGTGAAACTAACAAGATTGCTATACCATAACTGAAACAGTAAAGAAATTCATTGCAACATGTAATTTATTAATTATTTAGAGATACTGAGCTTCTGTTGATCGTTGGGGGCTGATCTGATTCAGCCCATTACGCATACTTATGCATTGAAACACAACACCAATATCGTTGTATTGTATGAAAGTGACAGGTATTGACTTTCAGTGACAGCAAGTGACAGTTCTATACTGCTTTTAGTAGGTACTTGTTATTTCACTTTGAAAGAGACGAATTTAAGGATTCCGTGTTATTATTCTATTATTTCTTAGTTACATTAGCATTGATTTTATTATATAAAAATTTATGCATTGCAGTAGTGTCATAATATTTGTTAATTTACTTGTAGATTAATGTATAAGGTGAAGTGGAAATATGCTTTTCTCTAGCCCACCCAAGATTTCAGGTCAGGAACCGCCACTGATAACAGCATCTCAAACCATTGGCTGGAAAGCATTCTAGCTGCAAAAGCACAACACATCGTTCAAAAACTATAACTCTTGAATTAAAACCTGACTGTACAGAATTAACAGGATGGTTTTAGCAATTTTATGATTTGACTGGGAGTTTGTCTGTTATATCGTCCAAAGTCCGTTATATCGGTGTTTTTATGTACTGTTATAGTTCAAATGATTAATTTGAATACACTTGTAAAATAATTATTCTACCTACATTTGAAAAAAAAAACATTAATATCATATTAATAGGGTTGCCAGGCGTCAGGATTAACCGGGACTGTCACCGATTTTGAGTCTCGTGTCCCGAAAAATCCTCTAGGGACGCCCAAATGTCCCGGTTTACAACCCACGCTGATTATCTGTGGAAATTGGTAATTCCTAGGTTTTTGGATTCGAAAGTCTTGGAAGAGGAGCTAAAAAAAAAAACTAGTCACGCTGGTATTTTGGGTAAATCGGTTAATTCCTGGGATTTTGGATTCGAAAGTTTTGGAGGAGCTAAAAAAAAAAACGAGTCACGCTGATCGGCAAATCGGACAAATGTCCCTGTTTGACTTGCAAGAAATCTGGCAACCCTACATATTAATCATTTTTGATTATTGGCAAGTTAAACGATCTACAATGACATCTATTAATAAGTTGACTAATCTTTTACTTATAGATAGTGCTTTCTATATTTGAATTTTTTTTTCTCTCTTATGGTTCATCTCATGAACATGAACATGAACATAAATATCCTGTCACACGTCATGTAAATAAGTAGATTTTTTAATAAGATGTTTTAAATTTAATATTTTTTAGAAATGCAAGAAGCCAGTCACAGAAGCAAGCTTCCAAGTCGTCGACGAGAAGCCGTTGTGCGGAAAATGCGGCAGTGTATAAACACAGCACTATAAAGCCCTCGAGCAGTAATCTCCCCCAAAGGAATCATCAAACAGAACGCTGGAAAATTATGTCACTGAAGGACGAATATTTGCAACTACAGATCCAAGAATCAACCATTGAGATCGCTACATCTCTCAATGTAGCAGCTGCTTTTTTTTCATTATGCACAAATCACTAAGGGGACTTTGCTGTTTTTAACAACACTATTCAACCAAAGTTATCACTATATTGTTACATGAAAAACGTTATGAGAATTTTATAAAGTCATTCCATACCATAAAATTTTATAATGTTAAATAATAAATATTATAATATATTGCTTCGAATGCACTACAATGAAAAAATATATCAAACATAACTGTGCTTAAAATAAATTATCGCTTATAATATTATAGACATTTATTTATTGTGTATTTTTACAAATAATATCTGAATGTAAAAGAGATATTTTCAATAAATTCTATCATCAGAGAGATTGTCTTTTATTTTCCAACATAATTATTGGCATTAAATAGAGTGATTTTCCATACTATGTGTACATCCAGAGATTATATAATAGAAAAACTACGATATTGTTTTAGAATCTTTCGCTAAAACTATTTAAAATTCCATAAGAATATGTATGTCCATTTTTTTTAAGAATTCATTATTTATTTATTGTATTTAATATTGCTTATTAGAAATTATTAGAAATGATAAAACCACATTAGTAGTTGATATTCTACATTTTATTTCAACATTTGGATGGCTTTTGTTCTGATGTGCAAAATATATTTATTAAAGTGCTTTCATTAAATTTTATTAATTTTATGCTTTGAATAAGGCAACATAAAATACAATTGTAATTGACAATATTTAAACTGATTATTTGTCATGAAACAAACGGTGGATTCACTAATTTCGATGTGTTCTAATTGCTACTGATTTTTATGCATATATCAATCAAAACAAAAACTGAACATACCTTGATTTTTGATGCACTGGAAGTATTTGTTAGTTGAGTCACTAAAGTATCAGGGCTTTCTACATCCGCTCGACGATATTTCACTCTAGAATTGCTGGGCTTGGAATTCTTAACTTCGTTTAATTTAGTGCCAATGCCAGTTGTCAAGGGTGGAACTGGTATTTTTTCCTGTAATGTTATTTATTGCATTGGTGTGAAAAAATATTAGTATTAAAATAAGCATCTTAGCCGCCTGTGTGGTCGAGTGGTCAACATCGTTGGCTACCGCTACGGAGGGCACGGGTTCGAATCCCGGTACGGGCAGTTTTATAAATTGATTTTTCAATCGATTTATGAATTTCTGTTCAAAGGCATGGATGTATGTGATGTCTTGAATTCCCCCCTCCCACCCATCCTATCCTATGAACGGGGCGTATATAATAATGAAGTAATTATTCTCAGTCGGGTCTGCAGTCAAGTGGCCAACGTCGTTGGCTTTAGTTGCAGTGGTCAAAATCTTAAAAAGTTATACAACTTAGACGTATATTTTCATGCACACAAAATCATGTATTCATTGAAGAATTAGTCGAGAATGAATAACAAATGCCCAGTCAAGGATTTCAACACCAAATGCTTAGAAGCAAAAAGAGCTACCGGGGCAGCAAGTCTATGCATAACTCTCATAAAATTGCACATAAATTTAACTACACTCACACATTTTGTCAAAATTGATAACGGTGATTTACTGTTGATGCAAACTTCACTACAGTTTTTGTTCCTGCTAGTAGATCTCCTATGGAATATTTCTCCTGTGTTTATTAATTCATTATTTATGTTACTGCTAACTTTGAGATTCTTTGGTTTTCTTATGGTATCAATATTTTGTCTTGGCCTACAAATAATAATAAAACAATCAATACAATAAATCACTCATTTAAATCTTTACCAACAGTCAATGAAAGTTCATCAACTTAAAGTAAAACTGTGGACATTGCACATAAAATAAACAAACGAAAGTTTAAAAATAACAGAAAAATGACCATTGCAGTTTATCATCATACTCAAAGTCCTATAGCGTCAGATTTAGAGGCAAAGAAAACTATTATCAAGAGAAAAGAAACTAGGACAAAGCACCGTCTGACTCAAGCTGGATTCTGTTAGCACATCACTGATTTCTTAAGCTGAAGGTTTATTTGATTTTTTCAAGAGAAAAAAAATATTTTATGGTAAACTTACATCTTTGGAGTGTTACTCGGCAATTGTCCTTTATATAGCGAAGATTTTAAATTTTTAATTACTTTATTTCCCGATTTAGTTCTGTACATAGAATAGCGATCACCTGCAAATAATAAGTTTTCATTTTTTTCATTGTATAATTAGAAGCTAGTAAACTTTTTATTCAACTATTCAAAGTGAATTTGAAAAATCTAACCTGATGCTCCACTCCTGGCAGTAATTTCAAATTGATTAGTTGAATTAATTTTAAAGTTTTTTTTATCCAGTTTTTGGTGACAATGGCACCTGAGCGTGTTATCTTTCCCTTTAACACTTAACTTGAAACATCAAAGATCCATTAATATTTTTATTAAGTATAATTAAAAAATAACATAGCTGTGTTATAAACAACAGATACATTCTGGAAAGAATGGCGAACCAATTAACAGATTACAATCAGAAGCTGGTGCTTAGCCCAGCGATATCGTTCTTAAACTATTTTTCTGCTGGGTTGTGGTAATGGGTTGGAATCCCTGAATGGAAACATTCATACATTGATTTTGAGATTTCTATCCAAAGGATATTTTCATTCATTCCTATTATTCAATTATGAAAACATATTATGGGTTGAGAGTGAGAGAGCAAGTATCTATATACTTTTCCTATCCCAACCAATGTTCCCTCTAAGGCAAGAGGTTAGCTGCGTGGAAATTTTAAAGGCTGCGCGGACCGATCAAATATTAATTGAACAACTGTCTTGTAGTGCGCGCCAACCCGAAATGAGTGCGCGGAGGCTTCCCAACCGCTGCGCGGCCGCGCACGCGCGCAGCTTAGAGAGATTATTGATCCCAACCCCAATCTTCTATTCTTAATTTCTACAATTATAACTGGCTTATAAAGAGTACTTGTTATACATCTTCTGTTGAAATACTCTACATTTGAATGACATGGCTTTAAAAACAACGAGAAGCTATAAATATAAATTTAAATCTAATAACAAAAAAAACATCAGTAACTTTCCTTCTCATTAGTTTTTTATTCTTTTCGTTGAATGCATAAATAAAAATGCACAAATTCTATAAAAATCAAACTTGACTGTGTTGAAAGTATTATTATTTTCATTTTGTAAAAATGTTCCTACTATTGTTTTTATTGTAAGGTATTCAATTTATTTGTGTATAGAAAATTGTTTTCTAAGAACTGCTTGTCACTTAGTTGCTAAATTTCTCTTTTAAGTAGTGAGTAACAAAAGAAGGATGGAGCTAAAACAGGGTAAGTGGTATGCATGTTGTTCTCCTGATTTGGAACTGACATCTTTGAACAAAAATCCACTAATCAATTGTAAAATCAATTTAAGGAACTGTGATTCAAAACTGTACGCGCTGCGGTGAAAGACAACAACATTGATCACGTGGCTATATGCTTTTCATAAATATGAAGTTTTGATTTGATTGCATACCTGTGGTGTGATGTATTTTGCTGAAGAAGTTTGAGATTTCAAATATGTACAGTCTTTGTCTGAACCGCACTTGTCTAATATTTCACTAAGCGATTCTTTAACATACAAGCAGCTTTGGTTGAGTTCTTGCAACTAGAATAAAAAAAAACATGCTTTACATTCCTTTGTATTGTGTAATATGGTAATTGGAAAAAGGTAATTTCTAACTATAGTGCATTTGGCTTAGGGTTTTTACTGCAAAGATGTAATCAGATGAGTGCTTGGGAGGATGCATTGTGTATTATTTTATTTTTAATCATTTGTTTATCTGCAGCTCATCCTGCCATTCATTGGCTGTGAATCAGCCACCAAAGCAATGTAACTAAGTGCCTGCTAAAGAATAGAAATTAAGCTATATTTTGATGCATTTTATTTACTTTATATTTGACTTGTTGCACAAACAAATGGTTAAAATGAGAGTAATTTAAAATAAGTTACCGTTTTGGTAATATCTAATGAGTCTTGGTAAGGATTGGAAACTCTATTTAGTTCTATTGTGCCTTTGACTAAAGCGTAAAGCTTGATGATTGTGTCTCCAAGACCCCATATAAGCCTCATATGCCGCTGGAACATCTGGAAAAAATATTTCATTTTTATACAATGTTTTATCATTTCTAGAATAAACGGCTTAATATATAAAAAAAATATTGGGAAATAGAAATATAGCGATGTAACTTACAGAAAAGGCTTGTAAAAGTATTTGATAAACGTTTATAATCTTGTGCAAGTGGTGTGCATATTCATCCCATTCAGTGTATGGCTCCCAAAGATAAAGTGCTTTTATTTCTTTGACCTGAAAAATTAAAATGAGAAATCTGTACAGGGCAAGTATTGATTACCAAGCTTTTTAGTAGCTGTGTAACGAAGCGGATATGCTATCTGATTATTGTTGCCCAAATGACAGCCTGCTTCTTGTCTTGATGATTGGCTCCTAAATATTTTATAATTTATTCAAATTTGATGTTAAAAAATTATAGGCATTACTGTCAACTGTATATTTTGAAATGAATTTAGTCTAAAACTAAAAACTAAAAAAATAAAAAAAGAAGGTCACTCCTGATCAACTTTAGATAAAAAACACATGACAAACATTCACATCTGAGATTTAAAATGTTACAGAAAAGAAACAAAACTTGATATCAGTAATGACAGGACTTGAAACCATGAGCTTTTTAACCGCTGTATAAAATGTGAATATATACGTTTGAGGCGTCTATCTTGCATTTGATGCATTCTATCGCAATTGTCAAATGGAAAACAACAGTACTATTTACATATTAGGAAAAAATTAAATACAGTGCCTCGTATGACAAACGCCCTTTGTGCCGACCTTTTTGTAACATGTTCGTTTCGGCGATTTTTGTAAATTAATTTGTTTAGTAAAACTGTAAGTTTCTGATTGCGTCCAATTGTATTTGTATACAAATTCATTACTACTATTGGAAACTTCATTTTGAACAACGAATTAGTATGTGGAATGAGGCCCTACTGAAATTTATAATACCTGCAATTCAAAGTGGTACAGATGATTACGAGAAAACCTCGCACAAAATTCATTACTTTTCTTCTGGAAGCGGATCATTTCTGCTGCTTCCTCTGGTATATGAAAGTTCATCAATTGGGACCTTGAATATTCAAATAAAAAAATCATAATAACTAAACTAATATAGAACATAATTGGGAAATGTAATAGTGTCCAGTTGAACCACATTTTAAGCAATTTTGAACACAAATTTCGCTTTATAAACTATCGTTTTCTAGTTCATAATTAGCGTGTGAAAAAAAACATAAAAAATTCTAGTATTAAAACTAAAAATAGTCTAGGCACTAGATATGTTGACAATATTAAAACATTACATTTAAAAAATTCATGTTTAAAATTGTCCTTGTTAGTACATGCACCCAGACCTCTCTAGGGTGATGTTCTTACCACTACACCACAGTGGCTAACAGAGGGATACAGCTATCAGTAGTAAGTCTAAAATGCTACTATTACCATCTCTCAGTCTGGATTCATACATGAAAAATTCCTAAGCAGGTATCACTTGAAATCTTATACCACAATTCATTGTAAATGGTTTGTTTGTTTTTAGAATTATACAATAATAATACCACACAATGTTACTTATTTATATTTGATATCAAATTTAGTTGTTATTTTTTAGAATTTCAATAGGGAATTTTACTTACTTCATGCTATTCAAAATTTCTGTTATTTTAAGACAAACGGATTTGAGTTTTTGAACTGAATTTAAATTTCTTTCAGTAGAAATATCTTTGAGACTTCTTGTTGATGCCGAGCTTAATTGTGGCTCAAACTCAACTGTTTCCTTTATTTCCGGCAAGTTGTCAATATGTGTCGGAATTTCATCTGGTGAATCATAAATAACTGTTTCTACCAAATTGTTTCTCCTGTTGGTAAACTAAAAGAGAATGATAAAGATGGACGATTATGAAAAATGTTTGTACGCTGTAGTAGAAAGTATCAATGTGAGATGTTATATTTACTAATAATGAAGGAGGTGAAATGATTTTTTTCTCTTCTACAGTTGGTTCAGCTCTGCTTTGCGGCACACACAACTTGACTTGTTCTGAAAGAGTTTGTGAAATTAATTAGGTATAGCATTAAAATGTTAAATACAATTTTTCTAATGTATTGATAAATGGTATACACCAGCGGTAGGTAAACTTAAAGACCTCACGGATGACTAGTTTCATTTTTAATCCAGCAGACCACCTTTAAGATTTCTTGAACTTTTATGTAGTTATATTGCTTGTAAGTCTAACAAAATTGAGATGATTTCATGTGTCATATATCGTTCATTTATTCATTTGTGTAGGTCATTCATTTTTTTGGTAGTTTGTTGTGGATTACAGAATGTAAACAATTTTCACATTTTTCTGCAGACAACCAAAATTCTCTCGCGGATCAACCACTTTGCAGACTACTGGTATACACTATACATAGATCTTGTCCAGCAGTGGATATATGTATATAGATTTATCGTGCATAGGAAATTTTAAGAGTAAAATAGCTCAAAAATGTTATTAGCAATTCTGGGTATTTTTTGACCCTCCCTCCACTGTCACATTTTATAACAAAACCTTTTAGACTCTCTCATATAAAAAGATAAAACTTAATGGCTAACAAAATATTTCATTAACAGAAAAAAAAAATATATTATTGTTCATTGGATATGTTTTTTACCCTCATTACCTTCGTCAAAAATGATCACATTATCATATGATATTCCTCTCCTTCAAATGGTATGCTATATAATGCATTTGTGTTTGCAAAAGATTATCTTTCTTAGCCACTCTTTTAGACGGATGGCGTGGAAATGGCCAGATGACGTCATTATGTACTTACTTTCAATAATTATTCGCTCATATTCGTAAACGAATGCAAAGATTTTAAAAGAAAATTTCATCTTAAAATGGTTAAATATATTTACTGAACACTTTTACAGTAAAGTGTGTCCTTTTTTTAAAAAATACTTTTGATTATATGCCAATTTTAAAAAAATGGTTGATAGTCAATAGCAATGGAACTTAAATAACCGTTTTGTCAAACGGGAATCATAGAACTGCTACTGTATAAAAAAAATGCAGAGCACACGAAATCACATACACACATTTATGCAGAAAAAAAATGGAAAATGATAAAATTTAAGGATTAAAAGAAGCGTGGATACTATTAATAGTAAGTTAGAAATTGAATCTACGAAATATTAGATTTTCATTTTTTTTTCTTAAATAAATTAGGGATGGGGAGTGCTCAAGTTCAATCAAAATAAGTAGCATCCCTGCACTTTTTAATTTATAACTACACCAGTGGTGATGATACCCAATACCTATGGCTTGATAAAAAAAACATCACTACACTATCGAGGAATTCTATGAACACTGTTGAATGGTCTTGAAATAATGACAAGTTTTCAGTAAATATTAAAGAATCACAATAATTAATCAGTATGAAAAGTTAAAAGAAATGTAGCTACCCTTTTCTGAAGATTTTGTCGATCCATATAATTGTTTTGAACAAAATTCTGTCCATATTTCTAGTTCCCTTTCACGGGCCCTATCTCTTCTCACTTTTCCAATAGCATGCTGAAGATCTAATTCGTTGATTATCTACACATAAATGATTAGTTTACACAAAATACATCATTTCAACGACCTTATTTATTCAGTTATTGTAATATGTAATGATGAAGAAGATAACGTTGATGTAAAATAATATATTAAATAATTAGTAGGATGTTGGAACGTAATTTAATTTACCGGTGACATTTTGTATTAGGATATATTATAAAGTAATATAAACTCGTCCATTTAAAAAAAGCCTGCAATGAGTAACATTTGATTTGTTTGTATTGAAATATTGTTCTATGAAGATAAGCCTTGTAGAGCAGCTAACTTCACGTTCGTTTGTTTGGTTGCCCCTAGATACTGAAAGTAAACAACAACTGACAGCTGATTCGTTGTCAAGGTGTAAAAAATATAACAAACTGATTTGGTCGGCTAAATTTCATTCTGTATTAATAAAATCACTTTTGACGTTATGCAGAGATATCAGCAGTATTAAAAATTATTAAAGATGCCAACTATATAAACAAATATCACTTTACATATTGCTAAATTATATAGATTTCTATAAAACGTCAACAGATTAAATTCATGTTATGCATAACCTCCAAATGCATGTCGAAATTTTTCTAATACTATGGATAATATATATTTTATAGACAATGTACCTGATTATTCTTTAGTGTAATATAGTTTTTAAAACTTTGACCAAATTACAAATGGGAGCGCCATCTCTACCGCCGTTAACGCAGCAATTTCCACAGTGGAGCAGAACTGGTCTTCTTCAGTTATCCAGTCCAATCGATGAGAAAATTGCTACTCGATTTTGGGTATGTCTCACAACAGTTCAAGACGGTATTTTCAACATATTTTTAAACAATTTTATTTTAGATTTACGTCTCACACATGCGTATATCCATCAACTGATGTGGTTCTATAATCGCATTTATGAGTATAATTTAGTTTCAGAAAATAAAATGTAAACTAAATTAAATTAACAACCAAAATAAATTATGAACAGTGCTTTTTTTAAAAAAAAAAGGTGCCGGAAGTCATTCTTGTCAAGCATTTTACTAAAAGTTTATTTCCAATCTATGTCCGTTTCAATGTGTAACATATGGCCTCCTAGTGAAGGTATCTCGAAAGATTTTTTTACGAGAACTGCTTTTTAATCAGTTGGTCAACCTTCTTTTTTATCAGATTAAGGATAGAAAGATAGGATTAGTGGTTAACTAATCGCTCTCGTTTTGCCCCTCAAAGTTTTGGATTGGAAGCGTGGGAGAGAATTCAAATATCACAAACATCCCCGAATAGAACATATCTTGAATTTAAACCTCTGATTTTGTAGAATGAAGAGTATGGCCCATTTGGTTTCCATTTCGTTCTTGGAGATTTATTTCACTTTTCAGTACATTGAAAGATTGATTTTCTTTCGCCAATTTATAATACACAGCTCGAATTTTGCTGTTATTACCTTTTCGCGAAATAATGATTTAAAAAAATATTTTAAATTATTTTCAAAGCAAAATTTGATTAGAAATATTAAAATGCCGAGAAAAAATGTGTCGAAACGCCGTTCCATGGATGGAAAGAAAAGCACTGAATATTACCATCACAAAATATCGATCATCTGAGGAAATTTGAGTAATTAATTTTCGATAAAAATAAAAAATTATAAATTAATTATTTCACTTGTGTCACGCCTAGTCACACAGCAAAATTATCAATTGTAAGAGATGAACGGGTTAGAAGAAAATATAATTCATTTTTTTTATTTATAAAACTTGAACTCAATTGCAGAGTGACTATAATAAACATCAGTTATCTTGGTTTAGATTAAACCTTCTCTATAAATACGTCATGTAAACAAATTTTCATTAAAATCTCATAAAATAGTGAAATTAGATTTATTTAGATATAGTAGGCCTGTCGTGTAGAAATAAAACAACACGGTTCCGTGAACATTTAAATACAAATAATTTTCTGCCTATAAAATTCATTTACATATATCTATGTACCTAACCTTCTTACGTTTAGTTTAAATGAAAACACTTTAAACTATTTTTTTGATCAGATATCGAAGTCTCCGCACACTGTCTAAGATCACTATTACTATGATCGTGTAATTCATTAATCCTTGTTTATTTTTCCTGATTAGTATAAACAGTACTCGTATAATAGTTAGCTACATAGATTAGCTATTCAGGAATATGATTAAGTGTAATAATTTCATCGCGTTTTGTGACGTGATCGAGTTTTTTTTAAAACGGTTCAGTGATGAAGCAAACAAAGAGCATGCTGGCACGCGAGGTTTCAGCCAGGATATATTTTAAGTATATATTTTATTTTTCATCGAAACCGTATGCTTAGATACGTAAAATACAAATTCATTTTGTAATTTTATGGAAATTAATTCGTTCCTTATACATAGGAAGTCTTGATGAATATCTTAAACAATAACGTTTTAAATATTGATCTAAATACCATGTCTTAGACTTTCACGGTTTATGTTCAACTTACTTTTGTTGAAGGAAAATATTGTTCATAGTTGGTGATAATAAGCTTATTTTTTTCAAAGGATAAAATCAAAAAATGAGAACGTTATATGAAAATAATCTCTGCTCCTTGAAATAAGGTATGTCGCTAGCTTTAAAATGTAACCATATACACAACATTATCTAGGTATAATTTTTACAACGGGGTAAAGACGTCAAATGAGTTCTTACGAAAACTCGAGATAGTAAAGATGTCAAATATTCACACTTATTAAAAGCATGTTTGAAAAACATACTCATTACAATAAACCTACCTAGTATCAAATAAATTTTAGTAGCTTTTCCAGTAGCGAAGCTAGAAATTCATGCAAGGCTCCAACGCAATTTTTATATTGAGTATGTAGAAATTAGGGCCCCTCTTTTCGCTAGGCCCTTTGCATGACTCTGCTATGAAGTGGCTACGCCGCTGAACTTAATCAAATCTTAACAAAAGCTATGATTACTGCTTGTTACTCAGTTGGTTACCCTCTGTTTTTCGAAACGAGTTGGGATAAAAAAAAAAGCAAAAAACATACCAATGTTTGGGTGGGAAAGACATCCATAAATCGAAATTAACAACGTAAATCATTCGACCCAAATGACTCTTGATAATTATACTGTGATGCAATCCAGTGATAAATAAAATATAATTGTGCTGCCCTCATTGCCTAGTATGAGAGAGCTTTATCCTAGCGATCAGTCGAGTCTGGGTTTGACTCCCATTAAATTCAATATGAATGTAAGATGTTATTAATTTGAATTTGAAATCTTGGACGTCCATATCTTGGAAAAGGGTGTTTGTATGTTTTATCGATCGTCTAATTGATCTTTGATTAATATATAAAAAATCTCATTGAGTAATTTAATCTCTTATCATTTTGATGCAATTTTGCGCTCCTTTTATGTATATCCGAAAAATACGGTCTTCAAATTATATTGCGCTAGGGAAGTGATTAATCCAGAATTGTGGAGTCGAAGCCGTGAAAAACGAGCGACTCGAGACACATTAAAAAAATAATAATTTAATTACGTGTATTCAAACCACAATAGCCCATAGTGTTGGCATCGATGCTTTCTTTGCTGACAAGTTAAAATGAAATAATATAAAAGTTTCTTTGGAGTCAACTTTTTTTTTATCTAAACGACTCCACAGCCCTGTATTAATCCGTCACTGCATCTTATACTCATAAATATTAACCTTTTAAGAGTATTTATTCTACAATTTTACAGTCCTTAGACCAGAACCTCGTCGAAGTATAATTTTCTTATAATTTATAAGGTATTATTACATTGCTTAAATCACATATTGAAAAGTGCTGTAAACCTGAATATCCACAGTCAGATAAAGGTTTTAAATTTTATTCTGATAGAAATAGACATTTTTTTGTCTTAATTTCGTTTAATAATTAAACCTTAAAAAAAAAAAACAATATTTTAATCTGTTAATTTAAGAGTTAATTAATTTTCTAAAATTTTGCAATTTCATAATATTTAGCTATAATGAAATAAATGTTTAAAAAGTATCTATATAATTGATAATTTTCAAAATTATCATGTAAACTAACAAGCTATTGTTGGTATTGTATCATTTTACAATGACCACAGAGCTTTTTTCTTTTTCTTTTTCCATCGATGTATATATAGTATTTACATTATCACAGAGAGATGTGTGTTTGTTTTGGAACATTTCACTATAATGCATTTTTCTTTTCATAGAAACACATACGTTTTGTGTGTTTGCCCTTTTGACGGGGGTTGCGCACGCGCCCCTGCGGCGCCGGTATTTGATAAGTAAAACTCGCCATCCTAGGTACTATAAAGAGAAAATGCAATCGATAACTGTGCCGACTGCTAGCTTTCCTGTACAGCTCGCTGTGAAACCGTGTGTCGCGTCGTTTTTCCACCGTCTGATACAAACACCCTTGATATAAACGGTTTTCTCAGCAATAATTCCATCGGCAGTTTACCGTGTAAAACAAATAATACTTTTTTTCCTTTTGTGCTGTTGTTATTCTACGACGTCAGCTATTCTTATGATATCTGGAGAGGGCGGGACCCGTTCAACTTGTTTTATTTGCAAATATATAAATTAAATTATAAAATCAGTGATGTGATGCATTTGATACAAAATAATCTATACGTATATTACGCTTTATTTACTAAGAAACTCTTTGTACACCCGTCATTTTCATGTGGCCATAATTACGCAGTGTCTTATATTCAATCATTAAGAATATTATACAATACTTTGCTCGTGTTGAATTTAATACAACATTCTGTTAATAATACACTATTACAATTTAAAGAAATGACGGACATATCTTTGATCGAGGGACTAAATTAAAATTTAATTTCCCATGTGATGAATCACCATGAAGTACCATGCCGTACCGGTTCGCCGAAAGACGCTGAATGCTTACGTACCAGTACAATTGCTGCATCTTGGAAAAGTCTTGCGATTTCGGCGTAAATGCCAGCTATGTTATATGTATATATAAATCGATTTAAGCTTTCATAACAAAACGTGACTAGTATAGTAAAGTAATATTGTGTTGTTAAATTTCTCTTCTTTACAATAAATAGTAAAATCATAATTTATATAAAACGAAGTAATATAATTCAGTTTCATTATTTTAATACGTTTAATTAATAACGTGTGTCTTTGTCTTTAATTTAAAGTACACGTTAAAGCATTCAGTATATAAATAAATAAATCGATATCCAAATATAGAAATAGAAGCGTTAATAAGCATTCTTATTTATAAATTCATCGATAATTTTTCAATTAAAAAAAACAGTCAAATTATTGAGGTTTAATATTCTTAAAACTAATATAGAATTCTCATTACTTGTGGTATTTTTTTTATAAAAACAAACAGAATCGTATTGTTTGGTGACTTTGGTTAATGGTTTGGGAAATTTGGTTAAAAAATGGCAATGTACTGGAAATGCAAAATACAATAAAAATTATCTTATTGTTTGACATGTGTTTTACCAGGAAATTTTATTGACAATTCATTTTCGATGCTAGGCTAAAGTCCCACCCTAGGGCCTGAGTCACTGAAGTTAATTGTTGAAATCTTCTCTTTCGCTGAATACACGCTTCTATTCGTTAGTTTTATTTAGGAATTTTGCCTTCCCTTTACATTGAAAATACAATAAGAAGTCAAAAGCCGTGACGTACTGACTAGGGCTTATACAAAAACCTTCTTTTGAAAAAACCGGTTTTCGAATGTCAATATTGTCCAAACACCGGTTTTATCCGGTTTTCAAAGTTTTACAAAATATGGATAATTCAATTAAAATTGAGAGAAAAAGTTTTTTTTAATGTTGTTTATTTATATACATAATAATACACAACAAGATTATTTGGTGTTACTCTTCAGAAAATATGATTTAAGAAAACACAAAGCGTCCACTGATCGTTTTGTAACAAAATTTCCTGATATCGAAAATACCCTATACTTTATCTGGGTAATGAAAGATCCAAATTTTCTGTCCTTTTGTTTATATACTCGTTTATGGAAAATTCGGCACAATCGGTTACGAAGTTGAAACACCGGTTTTCGAATGTCACAAATGTTGCCAAAAAACCGGCTTTTAAAACCGGTTTTTGAAAACCGACAAGCCCTAGTAATGACCAAGTAAAAACAACATTTCTACCAGCCATCCATTTATTATGAATTCTAGATTACAAAGCGGTGGTTTATCATATTATCTTCGACTCGACAAAGTTGTTAAAATGTGTTAAAATGGTCAACAGAGCAGATAAATATGCGTCCCAAGTTTTTCCACAAAAAACTTATGCTACTAATATTAAACTTATCCCACTATTAAAACTTAAATATTTAGCGGGAGTTTTTTTAACAATACCCCAATCAAACAGATAAATAAATTGACTTTAAACGAAATATATTTTCATTAAAGTAGATATATTTTTTTTAATATGTTCTAAAATTATTCTTTCGTAAAAATAATCCACGGCTACCTCTTTGATTTCACCTATCGGCTTGCCCTTCTTTCTCATTGTGAATATTCGTAGATAGTCGTAATTCGACGATGGTAAAATATATGCGTTTATCGGAAACTCAATTAATATTGTCCTTATTGTGTTGTACCAATGCTTTTATATCTTTTATTATTCCATTAACATCCAAACTGAAAATGGTAGTAACCTTCGCTATTATAGTGATGCACACGCTGGGTGTTGTAAGGTTGAGCACGTATTGATGTCATCACTTATAAGTGACTCACTGTTGACTTTTATTTTCTTATTAGGTCATTATACGGAAGTGAATCAGTGTTTTAACAAGTTTTCACTTTTCTTTAATGTTCCACTGATATTAAATAAACAGTTTTTTTTTGTTAGTTAGGCGGATTGCACCATAAGCGCACGAGGCGCGCACTTGGGGCCTCAAAATCTTAGGGGGCTCGAAAGAGCTTGCATAATTCGCGGGCATATATAACATTATGTATTTTCTCTTGTATCATCTACTAAGTATTATAAATAGTAATTTTTCAAAATAACAATCATAAAGGCGAACATTTAATATCTCAACGTTGTTTTGATATTAAAAATAATTTATCTTAAATACAAAATTGCTGAGACATGACTGTTTCTTCGTTTTTCCAAAAAAATATTCAGTCTAGTCAACCTAAGCCCCAAATTTGTAGCCAATTTTTAAATTAAACTCATTTTTCTTTTTTATGCAATTTGGCGCCCCTTTTATGTTGTTCAAAAACACATCCTCCAAATTATATTTCTACTAATACCACTTGGCTCACTTCACCTCTAATGGGATCATATTATGTTTCATTCTTTCGCCATAGTTAATTGCCACGGTAATTTTATTTCCTGTTATAATTTGTCCAAGTTGTCTAAAAATAAGTAATAGTTGAAGTACTCTTACCAAAAATAGTGATTTTGCTTTTGTAATGTAATACATTTATTTTTATATTGTATGTTAATATGTATTGAAGTCACAAACATTATTATGTTAATATGTCAAACTGACTCTCCTTTCTTACCATTCTGTGTGATTATTATGACGTGTGCGAATTGGTGTCAGACAAAGAATGCACTATCGCTGCGCGGTAGATAAGTTATTATTGAATGTCAATCTGAAATAAATTAGTTTTTTTGACTTTGAAAACTAGTATTCCGGTTCGCGCCATAATAAATAATTATTACACAGTTCTTTGTCCGGTGGTGCCGCCAGCCGTCGGTCGGCGAGCGCGGCAAGTTCCGCAGTGAGTTGTCGAATGTCGGGCGTCGAAGAAAACGCTGACTCAGCGCAGCAGCGGTCAACGGTCGACGCGGTCTCCTCTGCGTTGCCCTTTCGCGTCCTAATACGAATTTAATTTAGCGATAACGAATCTGTGACACGTGTAAATTCGGTCGGAATTATGACTTCGCAAATAGTTGATTGAAATAAGATTTGATAGGCTTACGTATACAAAAATGCCATCGACATAACATATAACTATACATAAATATGCAGCCACGACTTTGTCGAAGAATGTTGTATCTCGTAGATAAATATCACTTTAACTTTGATAACAATGAATAGATCCTAGATTTGTTAACAATTCATCTTCTCTAACTAAATTGGAAGTTATCCATTACTTATTGTTAGGATTGAATGACAATACGATCAGTTTTCAAAGCGTTAGTCGAATGTGGAATTATCAGCTTGAAATCAGAGTTTCCACCAAAAATTGATAGCTCTTTCCCAAAGCTAAGGACCACCAAGTGGTTACAGTAATAATAGGTCGTCAAAATACGGAGATTTATGATAATTCAAAATCATATTTGCTTATCATGCCACAAGTCCAGTAGCTGATTCCTACTTCTAGTGTACGCGATGATTGTCGTCTCTTTTGAATATATTTGAAGTATTAATCAAGTTACATGATAGTTATTGGAAAATTGAATTGTTATGCTGTATACTTATTTATATTTGCCAACAATGGTTGGATGTATTTTACTAAACTTGTAAATGGTGATGAGTAGTGTTTCAATTAGTAAAGTAATGTGTCAGTCATAAATGATTAAAATTAAACATTGAATTTCAAATTAGTATTTTGCCTACTATTTTTTCTATACATACTCGCTTCTTATTTTCATATTAGAAGTTGTAATTTAAAACAAACATACTTCATCAGGTTAAAGTGCCTTATAAGCTGATAGACATTGAAAAATCCATAATGAAAATGGCGAAACTCTTTGATGCGTGATTAAAGAACAATTGTACTCACTCCAGATGAAGATTTATTTAATTTATTTTGAAAAATAGTAACATAATATAATTATGTAAAAATAATAACATAAATGCAATCATTAATACACTCAAAAACTGCAGAAATATTTTGGCTTAATATTCGGAAGTTTTGACATATCGATACAGTTTTGTAAACGACCTTGCCATTTTGATTTTTTATTAAAAGGTTTACGACACCAGAGATTGTGGGCTGTGAGTAAGTGACTAGTCACCGGTGTTTTGTATGTTATTCTGATTTTGAATCTGCGAAGTCATATCATTATTTTTGATACGCGCGATTTTCGATTCGTCTTCTGCCCGCTGGTTTTTCATTTATATCGAACGCTTAAGGTACTGCATTTTCAGATAATTGCCGCGAAGCTTATGTTGTGTTATTTTATTGTTTTTAAAGGTGTCGAGGAATTAAATCGATTCAAAATGTTTTTTAATTGCTGGGAAAATCCATGAAACTATCCCAAAGAGCTAGTGTAATGTTTTATTTGTGAAGACTCTTAAAAATAATAATCGATTCAAAGTTTTGCTTTGAATATTTAAACATATATAAATTGTTGTTATAATACAGTTATTAAAAACCGCCAAAAATGCCTGGAGTAGCGGTTGCACAACTAAATATCGTAAGTATGGCATTTTGTCATAATTAGTTTTTCTTTGTTTCTTTATAATGTCCATTGTATTTTTTAATTTATGTACGTGCAGTGTTATCAAAAACGTATATTTTATCGGTTTTGTAACAGTTCACTCAACTATCGTTCATATTATAATTTATACGAATAACAATGCTTTTTAAATTTTGAATGCATAATATAATCCATAACAGGCCTGGGTAAACTTTTTGGCTGGAGAGCCACATTAAATATTAAAATGAGTGACGGACCGCAAGTAAATTCCTATTGTTAAGCAATTGTAAAATGTTTTGTAAAAAATAAAATTCAAAGTGATTCTCTAATAATAAAATTATTGACCGCGTAGCGGGCTTCATGATAATACACAACGGGCCGCATGTAATCCACCGGGTCGTAGTTTTCCTAGGCCTGATCTATAATATAAAATACAAAATATATGCGTCTGTCTGCCACAAGAACTTCTCCCAAACGTTGAACAGTAGCGACGTAAGTTTTTTACATGTCACTCTGGCTGTTATTTCTAGACTAATTACGCTATTTTCAACTTTCAATAATTTATAAAGTATTTCAATTCTTATTTCCGCAAAGGGTTCGATGGTAGCTTAGTGGAAGTTCATTTTTAATATAAAATTAAATGTAACAAATTGTAACACGTGTTTCGCCTCATTAAGAAACATCATCGGATAGATCATCGTAAGGTTAACGAATCATCTGGTTTATTAGTATACCTAGTTTGCAGTTTAATCGTAAAACTTGCGATGTTCTGTCTGATGATGCTTCTTACCCCTTTGGCTGCCTCGACTTTTTTGATGAACTTGCCAGAATTGCCTCGATTCTGATATAAAAAAATAATTTGATAAAAAGTGTTCATTAAAGAGTCGAAACACTTGTCACAATTTGTAGCTCAACGAGTGAAGAAACAAAGTTATTAAATCAAATTTTATATTTTTATCATTATTATGGACTATATTTTGTAGGTTTTTCATGAGGAACGGTCAACTGTGCTATTTTCGACATTCAAATTTTAACATCATTATAAATCATTGATACAACATTGTATTTTGTGGTGTAACATAAAGTAAGGTACAATGGTAATATTTTCAACATTTAACGGTCTTGGAGGAAGTCGTTAAACTGTCCTTAAATTGAGGTTTCATAATATGGAAGAGATACATAATTATATTTCACTTTATTGAAACCCAATCAGTGCTTTGAATTTTAGTCAATTTTGAAATCACTTGAAAATATTTTTTGAAGTTCAAATATGATTTGTTTGTGGTTGGTTTCCGTAGTGGTATTCATAGGTTCGAATCCCAGTACAGAATCATAATTCGATTTTTTAATTGATATGTGGATTTGTGTTCAATGGCATGGATATCTATGATATGTGAATTCTTTCAAACCTATCAGACAGCTACTTACTAGTTGTTTCTTAGAACTATCCTACTATTCTTACTCTCGTCAAAAAAGAAAGATTGACTGAGTAACGAGCAGTTCTCACAGAACAACTTCTGTCAAGATAAGCTCCATTAGGAATCAATATGATCGACATTACTTGTGGATATAGTTAAAAAAGTGGACATAGGTTTAGACACCTGTGTGCAGAAAAATAAAGCTGACCATAGCAGTTTTTTGGGAGTAGGTATCCTTTATTTAACACTAGAAGAATACATACTAACAATTTTTTGTTAGTATGTATTCTGTATTTGGAATACACTGTTAATTATGATCTGTAACGATTCACATTTACATTTTTAAACATACTTCTAGTATATACAATATTGTTGTTAATTCATTTAGGTGAAAGAGTTTCCGGGAACGAGCAGTACGAGCCTGGGTCCAGTATCTGGCGCTGGTGAGCCACCGTTACGAGTCACTCAGCTCGAGCAGAACATTCGCTTTCTACAGGAGCAGCATCATCTTATGCTCACTGGCCTGCACAAAGAAATCGAAAGCCTTCGGCAAAAAAACAGAGGTTATTACTAACCATCACTAGATTTTACTCAATGTGCAAGTGGTACTTGGTGTTAAAGCAAAAATTTCCATACCATGACTTTTTTGTCAAAATAATGTTTATTCTCACTAAGGAATGTCTTCAGCGTATTTCAAAATTTTTGTAATTTATATTTTTACTAACATAGTTTCTTTTATATATTTAATTAATTTTTCTTAATGTAAGTATAATATATTGCTGATATATTATTCCAAATATAATGCAAAGTTTCTCAGCTGTGTTTTATAATATGTATGAGAACTATGTAAAAGTGGTATCCCCTGTTAAATGCTATATTCTGCGTAAAGCAATCCTTCTGTCCAAGGCTTGGTTTTTCTTATAATCAGAATGAAAAGGAAGATGAAATATTATGGGAAAGTGAAAGTACCAAATATTATACATCAACCTGTTTAATATACCATATTGATAGTAGTTCTTCCAGTTCTTGGCAGATTCAACAGCAGCATCAACAACATTTTCCACTTAATTGATGTGTTTCCAGGATATGAATACAATTATATTCATCAATGTACCTCAGCTTCCAAATTAAATATCATACTCTTGAACTGTATTCTATTCTAAAACGTGTACAAATAGTGGTAAACAAGTTAATAACCTAATTCAATTTTTGTGTTACAGATTTGCAATTCCAGTTAGTATTTTCGAAAGGGAAGGCAGAAAACAATCATACGGTTACACCTGCGGCCAAAGATGAACAAATACAACAAATAAATAAAGTCAAATTGTCTCCACGGACATCCCAAGATTTAACTGAAGAAATAATACCAGCCCCAAAAGAAAACGATAGTTCTAATGTAAGATAGACACATTTAAATAATATTTACTCAAATTTAAGAAAATTACTTGTGATTTGCGGTTACATTTTTGAAGACCTAATCTATGATAACAATCATATTAAGTGATTAAATATATGATTCGTCTCGTACATGATGTATGGAACATTTCTGCTTTTGATACCAGACGACTTATATGTATGTTTTTGATTAAATCTTTATTTGCGCACTGAGCACATATTTGCACGAATGATTCATTGGTTTCACAATGATGTGTGTTCAATGTTTCAGAGTGAAAGCGATGCAGAGCGATGCGAAAGATTAGAAAAAGAATTGACATCAACGAACACCGCCTTACAGACGAGTTTATCCCGAACCATCGCCCTTCAGTCATTGCTTCATCAACATAAGTATTTATAATTATGTGATATTCAATGTCGTTTTTCTATTCAAATTGTTTTTACTCTTCTTCTTCTAATTTTATTCCACTTTTTATCTTTTTGTATTAATTGATATAGGCAAGATATGATCCTGAAATGTAATGTATATCATTCACAAGACTATAAATGAATCTATGTGATAGTAAGTTGTAATAGCATTTTGGCTTCTTTTTATTATATTTATGAAAGTTAGAATCTACAAAAAAGTAACAACGGTCTATTTGACAGTCATTTTTTAAAAGAAATTGCTAGTAAAGTATCAGAAAGAAGCTTGTATTTTGTATCAATATTGTAAATGTTAAATTAAAATTGATGACTTTGTTATTACACTCGTTAAATAGGCAGTGGAATAACAAAGCTATCTATAATTTTAATTTATATAAAAAAATATTTCCAGAAGTTTACCATCGCATCCATCAAAATATTGTTGATATTAATTTTATTTTTCAATTTATCAGTTGTTTCAAGTTGTTACTTCTTACAATTTTTCATGTTCAAAATTATTGAAATTTTGCCATATTGTTGTTGTAAAATGAATTAATTGATGTGAACTCTATTACTATTTTTGCCTGGAATATTTGCACAAATTAATATGAACAGTTTATAATATTTGTGTAAATCAAAAAAATCCTCTGTATTTTGTGATTCATAATTTGAAGCCCTCATTTTATCAATAACCATTATACATTATTGCCCATGAGTCATCCAATATGCTAACTTTTACTTTTGGTGAGTACTTAGATAGACGCAATTTTAAGGATTAGAGTCATTCAATTCGCAAAAGATTTATGATAGGACTTTGGCTTTATTAATTTTTTTTTTATCAAGAAATAATTTTCTAGAACCGAGGAGGCAGAGGCGTCGGACCAGAACCGGGAGTGTGACGCGGAATCGATTCGTCTGGCGGAGGCGGAGCGTCTGGTGCGGCGCCTTCGCCAGGAGACAGCCGACCAGCGGCGAGAGGTACTCCCCCTCCCGATCTCCATGTCGCCTTCCGCCTGCAGCGGTGGTGGCGTCACCAACCTTTTGTTTGACACGGCCGCGCCCATCGCCCGCAACTATGTACGTGCGCGAGCGCATCCGCCTCTGCTCACCCACACGTATACGCCCTTCTGTTCATGTGCTCTCTCCGTACTAATGTGGCAACGCTCCATGGACTGTGCGCTCTGATCCCCACGTTGATTTACCCGTGTCATGATTTTTTTACAGTAACATCCTGAGAGTGGAATCATTGTATTAATTTTAGGTGCTTTTAATAACAGCTAGACCACATCAATGTAACAGCTTACCTAGCCTAACCACGGTTAGTGAATGGAAATTGCCTTTTGGCTTGTGCTGCTAGAATTGTTTTCAGATTGGATATGTAAGCTACAAGCGATACTCCAGACACGTACAGTATCACCTTACAGGCGCAATAAATTACAAAAACTATCCCTAAAAGTATTAACATTGAATTTTTGAAATAAAATAATTTCCTTTTGTTTTGGTATGCTTTGTTAGAATTTTGATTTTCTCTCTGGTTTCAAAGAGAAATACTGTGCTTAATTTTTAATAATGTTATAAAGGTACATACTAATTGAAATATTGACTGTCGAGTTTTCAAAGATGTAATAATTAAGTCCTCGCTTGAAATTAATTTGTTTGATATGTACATAATTTAAGATTTCGACTGAAGGTGCTTGGTGGAATTTCAATATTAAATTTGAATCGTTCAAATTATGTACACTCCCACAGATTTTGTCACTAACGACCCGGGTTTCGCCTTTCGGCATCTTCAGGCGTTCAAGTGCACGGATGATCAGTTCAAGTTCATCCGTGCACTTGAACGCCTGAAGATGCCGAAAGGCGAAACCCGGGTCGTTAGTGACAAAATCTGTGGGAGTGTACATAATTTGAACGATTCAAATTTGATATGTACATATTTAACTAATAACAAAATATTCCATTGATTAGCTGGCTTTATTTGATTTTTTATTAAATAGTTACTCAAAATAGCGATAGATACACAAATACACGTGTTTACTTTTAATTAACTTACCAAAGAACAGTCATAGAAAAATGAATAAGCTATTGAATATTTCTACTTGAATTTCTCTAATGGATGTTTGTTGTTATCAATTAAATCATTTAACCCTTCAGGCATGTATATGTGGAAAACTTAGAAATTGTATTTAAAGATATTATTCATTTAACAAAGTGAACTAGGTGACTTAATTTATTTAACAGAGATAATGGGTTTACGACTCATAAATAAAGCAGTCGTTTTACTATCGATGTTAAATCAATTTGTTAGCTGCAATGTAAAAAAAATATTTCCCAACTGTCACTGCAGCATTACATGCGAGTTGATTAATTTGAGTGACCTTCCAGTTGCAGTCGATAAAGGCGTCATTGAGCGCAGGCGGGCGAGGTCGAGGGGGTGGCCACAGGGCTCCTGCGCCACCACCCGGGCTCTCGCAAGCTGCCTTTCCCCCGCTTTGGCACCAGTCAAACAGAGAGTGAGTTTTGCAGATTTATTTTTAAAAAACCTTTTACAATATCTACCAATATTTCTTTTCACATCGAACCCAAACATGCCATTTTTAATAAAAACTCGTATTTTGAAAGTATTCATTGAAATTTGGTTATATGTATGATTCCTATAAAACTTACTTTCCATATTGTTTTATGTTTTCTCGATATAGGTATTATACTGATTCAAAAACTTAACAGTTTCGACTATGATAGAAGCAATGATGTCAAGATGCTTTCTGTAGGGTACCTCACTATTCGGATGTTGTATTTCCAATAGAAAGAACATTTTACTCCGATTGTTAGGATTAAAAGAGCTTGATAATATTACAAAATTGAAAATATCCAATTCATTACTTGTAGAAATTATTTTAATGTTTGCAAATGTCCAGAGTGTCTGTAATTTCTTATTTAAATTTATAGGTTTCATTATGGAAGACTCTTTACCTATATTGTAATGGAGATTTATGAATTCTTAATATTCCTGATATTACAATTAATAACACGCAATTGAAAATATTTTTGGAGATTTTTAATTAACACTTACATCTGTGACCCATCATGTTTATGCTAAAACTAATTATCAAAATTTCTGTACTTCCTGTAAGTAAGACTCTGGTAAATAGTCAATTTATTATTACGTCAAAATGTTTCATTGGTTATAACAGATATCTTGATTGTATTCTCTTTATTTATTATTATATTATTTTTATAAGTCTTCATCAAAACTGTAGTATTTATTTTTTTGGGCGATTACATTGACATTCATATTGTCACCGTATTGGCGGAAGTTGGTAAGTAACAAATTGATGGAATTGAGGAAATGGCAAATGATAAATTTCAGCTTTTAAAATAAAGCCTCTAGATTCGATATTTTATGTTACATAAATAATTATAATATCTTAATATTGACGGATTTTTTCGCATATTCGACACAAATAATGTTAGAAATCAATAGACAGGGACAATTGCCAGCCTTTAAATCTACATTGATAATAATTACCGATAAAATGCTCTTTTTACTGATCTGCTACAATAAATGCACAAAATGATTTATTCTAACACAGGGGTCTCCAAACCTTTTAGCCTAAGGACCACACTGACTACTCCACTAAGTCTCAAGGACCAAGACCTAGCTAGCTCATCATATCAACATACTGTAGATTTGAATACTGGGCATACAGAAGTGGGCCGGATTGGAGGTGCTTGCGGGCCGGTGTTGACCTGCGGGCTGTAGTTTGGAGAAACTTATTCTAGACAATGAATTAATATCAAAGAATATTATTGTGTTCGTAATTGTTTTTTGTCAATTTGTTTAATTAACAACTTCTTCTAGTACGGTGACAATATATGCATTCTGTTCTACACACTATGTGAACAATTTCAATTTTACAGATATACATAGTGCAGTATCATTGTTTATCTAAAATAAACAATAATTATGAACAATGCAATGATATAAACACATGTTCACATGTTTTTATTTTATTACCATAGTCGGAAAAAATACAAATTTCAATACTAAATTCCAGATATTGTAGAATGGATCTTTTGAGTAATTCTAATGTAGGTTTTAAAAGGTTTCCCTTATTTTAAGGTTGTCATAATGTTTTTAAATAGTTTATTGAATATCTAAATTTTACAGACCAAAGCCAACTAAGGCTAAGACGATTGACCAAATTTCTAAACCGAAAACTATCATTGCGTTCGGACGAGCGCAAACGATAGCTCGAGACAAAGTATCGCCCCGTATAAAACCAACAACTGTGAAACCCCCCTCTACTGCACCGTAAGAATACTTTGGTTGACATATTATTAACCGGAAGACTAACACACAACATATCTGTAAACTATTAACATTAAAATATATCCTCAAAATTCAAATGAAATAAATGAACATGAAGATCGAAGTTTGTACATCTAATAAATTATTGTCTTTACATAAATTTTCCATCATGGTTGAAGAGATTTCAATTATTCTCATTGATCAATGTTACAATATTAGAAATTTTAGCGTGTCTCTTTGTGGATTTTATCGTCAGAATTTTCGTTTTAATATAACTATCTCAGAAATAGGCTAGTAGCTTAAAAGAAATACCAACAATTTAAGTTCCTGTATATCTATTGAGTCAACGTACATATCGTTGGTATACTGCTAGCAAACGTTATGTCAAAATACTTTAGAAAACAGAATTTAAAATTGACGCCAGGAATTCTTCAAATAAGTTTGTTTTTTTCTTTCCCTTTTTTTTGTTTTATTATAATTTTGCTTTGCAATATTTTTTATTTTAAAACTACTGTATTCATTTTATTTATTAACTGAAAATTATTAATGTTGTGTTGCCTTCAAAAAGAAATGAATATCATGGCTGGAGCAGAAGCAATCGCCGTTCCTCAGAAAAGAATGAAGGCGCTAACCAGGCAACTTCCAGCGGAACGACAGCTGCAGCTACCCCCCCGACAACACTTCCGGACCTAAGGACTACAACGAATTATAACAATGGTAAATTTTATTTTATTTGAAATTTGAAATATTTCTCGCAAATTATTAGAAACTTTTATTTTGAATTCTTGATTTTATTCTTTAATATTATTCCATTCATTTCATGCTACGAATAAACAGTAAACAATATTAAATTTAAAAACAAGAATAAAATCTGAATGGAAGGGGAACTATAATAACAGGAATGAATGAATTCTAGTAAAGGATAACTCTCAATGGCTGCATTAGATATGTCTAGTCTTGACGTAACTTCTCAAGAATTGACACATTTAGAAAACAAACCAGCGTGATAACAAAGATTTCTTTTTTAATTTTGGTGCAATTTACTGAAATTGTATACTTAATATTATAATTAAGTGCCCTAAGACTGTACATAGATAATATTTTATGTATACTGGTAGAAGGAATCATAAAATGGCTGTTTTGAGTTATGAATCAAAATAGATAGATTTTAACACACCGTACCTTCTGAAAAAACAAACAGATATATTTGTGAATTTTTACATAATATATGTCAAGTCAATTCCGATCAAAAAACGTAAACTTAACGCTGTTGAATATGTGAATCGAAATCATTAATCATTATCGAATTTCATAAACAATATGTTATAGTAAAAGAATAAACAGTGGATACATAGAGATATTAAAATTTCATATTTAATTCAAAATGACAATTATCTCAAAATAAGGTTTTCTGACTTATCATCTTTTGTCAGTATATCAATGATATATAACTCATCCTTTTCGGTAATAAAAGTGAACACTACAATTGAACAGATATACTAAATCGTTCTTTATTCCATCCAACAGAAAGATCAATCAGAACAATCGAATAACGTGTGCATTTTATACCAAAATATTGAGAATATTTTAGTAGCACGAGTAAGAAATGGAGTAGAATTGTTATTATCTATTGGAATACCAACAATTAAGTTACAGTTCATCTTATTAATTCCTTCAATATTTTAATTTGAGAAAAAATCCAATTTCAGGAAACTCAAATAATAGTCAAAATCAAAACCAGTCAAGAAGAGGCACCGGGGGGAATCATGGATATGGAAACAGTCACTACTATAGGAATAGTGACCGCGGTTACCGTGGTAATGACTCCAGAAATAATAGAGAAGGTAAAAAATTCTGAAACATCGTATTGATCCAAATATCAAATTGTTTTTTGTTTGATTCATACAATACACTCAATGTAGAATTTTATTACTTCTAACAAGTAATTATTTTGATGAATTCTGCCGTAAATTTGAGTTGATTTAAAGGTTACTGATGATATTTTTATTTCACTTTTGTCAAGTCATTATGATTAATATGGAGTCAAAATCCTTTTACAATTTGTCACCATTAGAGTGGAAAAAAATATTTTCTCAATATAGTCAAATTTCAAATGAGAGCAGCTTGTTATAGAAGCACCTTTGAAGGTAATACATACCACTCAGGACATTGTCGGATATCTGTAAGCAGAATAACACTTTTAGTTTGTGTATTTGTGAATTTTATTCGTAATAAAACAATTCACATACAAAAACTTTCCCTGATTCAATGTAAGTCAATCCGTTTGATGAAAATACTACTTATCTGTCATTATTGCAGAGATATGTCAAACATTTGAAACTAGTTTCCGCAGTTTTCAATCAATCAAAGTATAGAGAAAAAGTTCCTGCACTTTTTGAACTTGGAAGACTGTGAACAGTTCCACACAGTAGTGTGTACTCCGGCAGTCACAGATAGAATCCATAATTTGTTTCTGCAAATTATTGATTATTTCTTGTTTGTTTTTGTTGCAGACGATCAGCCACAACGCAGAACGTACAACACTCCTACTGAACTATCAGAAGGTGAAGTGGAACCGACAAACGAGAACAACGTGTCCCACGGACACAGTCATAGAAATAACACATATAGAAATAAACGGGGGCAAAATAAATACAATCAAGATAAATCCTAGTAAAAGCACACTATGTTTTTTTATTGACTCAAAATTATTATACATGGGATATTAAAAGATGCCTTACATCTTTTACGCTTGCGCCAATATTATATATATATATATTAATTTATCTAATGTTTATTGGTATATTACACTGTAATAAGGAAACGATATTTACTAATCTGCATTTTTAGCAATAAATATTTCTCTCAGTCGAAAATTAAAGTTAACAGGTTTATGTAGACGTAGTTTTTGTCAGATTTCCTTATTCCTCGGTATTATATCACCTGAAAGAAGTTTTCTATTTCATATAATAAAAATTATGACTGATATATATTATTATGTATGTATAAAAATGATATAAGTAGCATTGAGCATCTAATGTTTAGCCTTCAGATGGAATATTGTGATGTAAAACGGTTTCAACCATTCTCTTAGATGGTAGATTCCTTTTGTTGAAATAGAATTTCAGCGTGACATTAAAATTAACCTCTTTGAAATGGATGTAGAATAAATACATATTTGTAAAATATTAATTGTTTTATTCATTCCAATTATGTTCCACGGCGGAAGAGTAATGCTCTAATTGCGGCCTTAACGCTGCATAATGCACTGGAGAGCGCTGAGTACGACCATTTGAACAAATTTATATTCAATGACAATTTATTTTAATTGTAATATGTGTTTTTTGTTGTATAATATTGCTATTACAAAATGAATACATTTAATGTATTGAAGAGTAATTACTGACAAGTTTTCAAAGTAGCCTTGGATTAATTAGTTAGATTGTTTCTGAAATAATATACATTTTGAAGTACATCATGTTGTAGGTTTTTGAGTGTGGTTTTGAAGTTGCAGCTAATTAAATTTAACCTTCCAAATCAAAAACATTCAATAGACCTATTGTGATCAATTTTTTATATGTTACGTTTTTTATAATTTATTTTAATGCTACGTTAGTTGTTTTATAAAAATATCCCTCTGATTTTTAACACTTCTATAAGTATAATAACAATTTGGAATGATCAAATCAAATATTAAAATGAAATTCATCAATATATTATGCTAGAACCTATTAAAAAATAAAACACCCTTTAACACTTCCCATACGGTGATAAAAAAATACCGATATGTTGCTGGGCTTAGAAGAACCAAGTGAAAAAACATGTTTCAACACTTACCGGACTTGATGGACGGTAAAAACCCAGGACGTTCTGATATTCCAGGACAGAAGTGGTTAGCTGATTCCCCATTATTTATTAACATCCTGAGCTACTGATGGTAGTTTTCCGATCCTGATCTTAACAACTAATGTGGAGTTAGTAAAAAAGGTGTTTAATAAAATCCTTTTCCACCAAAAATAAAATTGACAGTGAACACCTTAATAGTGTTTAGTGACATCTGTTGATAAATTTATTATTACGAAATAGGGTGATAATCAAGAAAACTGCAGCTTAAGGTATTTTTTTTGGTTACATATAGGTTCTAAAACTTGCTTATAATATTTTAGATAAGGTTTACATTTTTATGGTGTAATAATAATTGTCAATTCTTGGTGGAAAAGCATTCATATACTGATTATTATAGTTATTTTCGCAATTTGATCACGTAATCAAAACTTGTTTCAATAGGTAAAAAAATAAATTTACTGATTTTGCATCAGTGACTAATCCCAACTGCGATGATTGGAAATTCCTATATATTAAACGATTTTTTGTAAATGAGCATTTTAATATTTTATTATAATTATAGGTGTCTCTGTAGACCGTGACCCTTAATATAATGAGCATCAATTATAAAGGCTTGCTATGAGTGAAACCGGCCAAGAACTTTTTAAATATATGCCTTTCCATCAAATGTTGAAGAGGTAGACGGCAGTAACACTTCTAAAGTGCTCTCCAATTTAAAAAAAAAAAAATGATAATTAGAATTTTTTTAGGGTGTTCACTGTCAATACTGGATGGAAAAGCATTATATTTAAAAAATATACCGAGCGTGAGCGTGACGATACAGGAGCAAAACTGGTACTGAACTTTTCAACTAAAAGTGGAATTAGTACAAATGTATATTTAGTTTTTTGAATATAATTAGTAAATTTCAATGGACAGAGCAAATAGGCATGCTGAAACAAAACAAAACCAAACAGACAATTTCACTGAAAAAAATAATAAGAAACTAATATGATAATCTATTTAATATTTTATTATTTTATACAAGCGGACACGGGTGTCCAAGAAATGTAAAAAATAAAATACTTGGTATTCCAATGGAATATAATCAATATTTTGATGAGTATATAGTTATGAATGCAGAACGATAGATTAAAACATTCTCTATCATATGAAAAAACAAACACACCTAGATTCCATTTATTTATTTTGTTATTTAAAAAAGTAATACAACTCTAAGTCAATTCCGTTGACAGTTAGGACTGGTAAAAAGCTTCAACTTACTTGAAGCTTTTTAGCTGTAAGAATTTTGGTGAATTGCTGTTTATTCCGTTGACTTAATGTTTATGGTCGAGCTACTTTGACAGTTCGCTCTCTTGTTTTATCCTGTGTTTTGGATTTAATCGTATTTTATATAATTATTTATATACCATGTACCAATTTACGTCGAAATGAAATGGTTTCTGTGGGAGCTGTCGGTTAAAATAGTAATAAATATAAAAGGTAAGTCACTTAATTTAACATAACCTCATAATGACGTTTGCTTTACAATTTATTGTTTTTGAGTTTCTTTGTTGTAATTACTAGACATTTGAATTAAATTGTTAAAAGCGTACGTTTATTTTATATTCCAGATGAAAAATCTAGTGATGTGGATAGCAATCCATGGAGAACACTACTTTACCGTTTAACGAAGAAAACAAAAATTTCGTAAGGCATGCATGACACTAGGAAGTGTATTAATCCATCATACATTATAGTGAAGCAGGTTTGTACGACAATACTTTGATTCATCCCTCCATTATTGGTTTAACATTGGTATAGGGAAGATTCCAGTTATATGAAAAAATGTGAATTTAAGCCTACACTTGCATACATCTTTATGATAACGTTATTGATGTTTATGAATATAATTCCAGAAATTTGACTGAAAAACATCACGGTGACTTGGAGAATATGCCCTAAATACCATGACTCATGTGATATGGATGAAGAACTATAGGTTAACTGACCAAATAAGAATGATATTGGTAAACACTTATATTTGACTATTATTATATCAACACTATTCAATCTTTATCTTTCAATTCTTCGTGTTTGTCTTTAGTTGCTTGTTGGATACACCAAAGGACTATTCTAGTTATGATCTCTTGGTCTCTAGTTGTCCTTTGTCTTCACCAATCATGATTATCCTTAATTCTTACTCACTGTTCCGTTCAGTTTATAATAATCTCATGTCTCCATTTTTATACATTTCTATATTTAATATGTTCGAATGTTGCCTATGCTTATGCAATATTATCTTATTTTAAGATAAATAATTACTCACATAATATAAAAAGTAAACAATAATTTACTGCAACTTAAATCAAATTGAATAACATAACATTTAATTAAGGATGTCGGTGAATTGCTTGATGTAATTTCAATATCAGATTTGAACGATTCAAATTTAATGCTTTGTTTATTTTGTTATTTTACAGAAATCATTCAGCAAGGAATCAATGAGGATAAAGCAAACAATTTCATTTATAATGAAGGTTGCCAATCAACTGCAGATATCTGTACTCGTTACAAAAAATAACAACATTATAGTACAAGTAATTGCACCCCGACCTTAACGTTTGAATAAACGTAAACCTTTAGGATGGAAATGCAATGTACAAAAAAGAAGATGAATCAAAGCTTATCTTATGAAAACAAAAGTGGAGTTGTAAAATCTGCAAAACTACCTAAAATATTTGATTGCTCTATCTTTGTATGCTTTCATAGATTTCCAAGATTTTTATCTTTTAATTGTTAACATAATGGAGTATTTCTACATTATGTATTATTTGTATTTAATTTATATTACATGTCTTTAATTCTAACATAAAAGTGTCTGCCTTACATAAGTAACTTTAATAAAAAAAATGTGTTATTGATACAAACAAATGTTTTACTTTTTGAGAGAATTGTTTTTCATAATGAGAATTTTAATTTGAATTCCATCACATATACTATCAGTCATTAGTAATAATTTATTATTAAAATACTATATAAGTACGCAAATTAAGGTAAGTATATTATTAAGATAAAAATGAAGACGTATATTCAAAATAACTTGAGAATTTAGTTGAGTCGTATGAAAGTGAGGTTATAGAATTGGGAATGTAAAATTTTC
This sequence comes from Himalopsyche anomala, assembly GCA_031772345.1. NCBI lineage: Eukaryota > Metazoa > Arthropoda > Insecta > Trichoptera > Rhyacophilidae > Himalopsyche > Himalopsyche anomala. The sequence continues at coordinate 10,134,227 of CM062835.1, forward strand.
TACATTTATTAATCAAAAATCATAAAATTCGAATTGTATTATGACTTTATCATACATGGATGCTATTTATATATAAATTTCTTATTTATATTACATTAATTCATTTATATGACTTATTATTACTCTGCCATTACTTCGTAAATTTGACAGTTCACTTTTTGACAACCGTAAAAACACGAAAAGTGGACAGGTAAAAGACTTTAAGTATATATAGTGCCATCTATACTGAGTCAATATATGTAGGTTAATATCGATTTCGATTGTACAGTTTTTACACTCCAAATTGGACGTTTTACAAAAAAAAAACAAATTTTAAGCAATTAGATAATTTATTAATTAGGGGTTACCAACCTTTTTGGACCCTAGAGTGCATTTTAAAGTTAGGGCGGCGGGCACCACATTTTTTGATGGTTATTTATAACCCAGGAATTTAACGATATGCCCAAATTTTTTAGCGCTTCCAAGAATTTTAAAATCCAAAAACCCGGGAATTTACCTATTGAAAAAAATGCTGTTTATACTAGGATTCGAACTTGTGAAATCCGGCATGAAAGTCAACAACGTTGACCGCTGTGCCATGGGTTCGACAAATTACTGGATGTTTGATAAATTTGGAAGTGGAAAAAAAAATATTTGGTAATTTTAAAGGATTCTTTGGTCAATTTGAGGTAATTTAAATTGAATACAAAATATATATTGATAGGTAACTTTGTCATCAAATTGAATTGTCTCATTCATTCATTCATTGTAGATTTTATGTCTGGAAACATTTTAAAAGTAAAAAAAAATAATTCCAATAAAATTAAGAATAGATTAACTAATCACAATCATGAATAATAAACATATTTTTCATATACACATACATGACAGTGATGAGTATTTTTTGACCAATCAGCATAATAATTAATACAATTTATTATACTTGTGTGTTTCTTCGCTCACTCACACACAGTTAATCTTATTTAGTTTTGTTCGATCACATGTTTATAAATAAACAAGTCAGAGAGATTCTGAATACATTCACATGTTTGCACCAACATGCACACTGCATTTAACTAACTAAGCATGCCTGTCCGTTCTGCAACTGTGGAATTGTAATGGATTAACATTGTCGTGTCCCCTTGTCTATATTAATTAATTATAGCGTAATTAAAATAATGACTGCTTAAAAATGACACTTTCGTTGTTAAAACATATTAAAATGGAATATAAATAAACGGATAGACTGTTATTCCTTAAAATAAAAATACAATGGAAAAAACAGTGAAAAGTGTATTTTTTATATTTATGGGTGAGTGAAACGGCTTGTAGCAGGGGTGGGGAACCTTTTCTTCTCTCTTTTCATTAATTTTTCTGATTCGACATAAGGCCGCAGTAAACATTGACTAGGAATTTTTTTAGGTCTTCCAAGGATTTTGACATCGAAAATCTTAGGAATTTACGATTTTACAACAATTTACAGAATAATAGAATTGGCCAGAAGGCCGCACCAGAGTAGCCAAAAGGCCGCAGGTTCCCCACGCCTGGCTTATAGCAACACTAGGGCATCTAATTCCTGACCCTTTTTGTGATCCTAAGATTTCTGGATTGAGCATTCACCATCAAATCGTGTAGAAATTCGGGATTCGTGATGGAGAAATTTTTGCTCGGCGATTTAGAAATCCTGGATTTTTTTTTGCTGTTCCTCTCTCGGGAATTTCAAAAAATTACCCTGGTTGACAGTTTTTAACAGTTTCGCAGTTCTTGTCCTCAATCTCAGGAATAGTACTATCACAATCCCGAGATTTCGGGATCAGAAAATTGGACGGGATCCCGGGATTGGCGGCCCTAAGCAACACATATAATTAAAACAAATACGTTGTCAAGTGACTTATTAACAAACATTGGTGTAATTGAGAAAGAAAAAAACGGAATTCTTAACTCAACTGGGATGTTTTGAAAATCCTATTAAACTAGATTTCATCAATTACACGAATGTTTGTAAATAAGTCATTCAATAATTGGTCATAATTATAGGTGTCGCCATAGAACTCTGCACTCACCAGTAAACTACATGATTAGCCAGTGTAGTGTGCATTTACTGTTGAAATAACAAAAACGATCAATCAAACAAGATTTTTTTTATTATTTTTGATTAAGCCGGCGGTTGATTTGAAGAATTAGACTTTCAATATGAAAATGAAATTCACATTGATATCAGTAACATTTTCGGTTCTTTAAATAACACCTTTAATTTTTTAATCGTAAGGTTTTTATTAATAACCTTTCTTTTATCGTGTAAACAATTTTTTTTATTATGTTTTATGTAGTTTCATATTTAAAAGTTTCAATGTCATTCAATTGACTAAAAGTGTTATTCGCGTACGAGTTTTCTTTTTTACGATTATTAGGAATACCATTTTTCGATGATTTGTGAAATTATTGATCTTTCTCTTTTCACTTAAATTGCACAGTTTTTTTCTTGCATATCAACCATATATATACCATACCATATCATATCAATATATAATATACCATATCTATAACCATATATATAATATACCATATCAATTAATGTTTTTTTTCTTCTTTTGGTTAGCTCCCGACATTAACAGCTTAAAAAAAACCAATTACTACTTAGCTAATTACTCTTCCTAATCTAGTTTTAAGGAAAGACGAATACACCAAAGAAAATCTTAACTAAATAATTCACAGATTCATAAATGATTCGGGGATGCGAAATCTGGAGACATGCAACTGACTAGTAAAAAAACCACCTCTCTTAGACGACCGTACTTAATATAAAAATGAAGAAAAAAACATGCTTTGTGCCTTCATGTAACTTAAGTAAATAGTAATAATTTTACCAGTGGACTAAATCCACAATACACTGTATTAACCAAGGCTGTAGAGTCACAGTCGTGGAATCAGACTGTTTTTATCGGAGTAGGAATAAAACTAATGATTCCGAATATTTTTTGATTTTTTTTTTAATCAAACGTGGTTAAAAGAATATTAGAGTTCCGAATCCATTGCCATCAATTAAACCCTTAAAAAAGTTTACAAAAAAGCAGCGAAAAATTCCTTAATTCGAAACAGGTAAGATAATAAAATATTCACATCCCGGTCGTCTAAGTTGTAATCCGCAAGTACACACAGCATTGGTAAGTCAAATACATGTATATTAAAAAACTAGTCTTTTAATTGTATTGATTAGTGAAATAATGGCTATATGTACTAGAAGAAAGGGAAATAATTGAAAAAATTGAAGACAATTTCATGTAAGAGACCACTATTTTTCACTATTTTTTAAAACCGAATTCAGAGTCGTAGCTGGAATCGGAGTCCTGTTTAAATATACAGTCGGGGTGGTGTTTAAATTTAAGGTCAGCGTTGTCTTCATTTTTCACAATTTGAATACCATTATTCCAGTTAGTGTAAAAAATAAAATTAATCTACAGGTCGTAAAACAAATTAAAAAGAGATTTCACCACTCGGGTAAACTTGGAATTTAAAATAAAAGAATGTATTGCTCCTATCGATCTATTGTCTGCTCTATACAACACATCACATGCACATATAGTTTAATTTACTTGAGAACATATATATGTACGAACGGATATTTGATTGTATTTATTTAATCAGCTCATCTAAACTTAAAAATCATTAGTATCTGATTTATTAGATGAAATAAAAAAAATGTCGTTCATATTAAAGAAATTTTATATTAAAAGAAAACAGGACCGAATATGCGAATCCAAGTGTTTTAATTATACAATGATATAATGCGTTTTCATCTCTGTTATTTTAATAAGAATTGTATATGTAAGTAGTAATTGAGTAGATTTGGAGTGCATTCAGTGTGGTCTATATAAAAATCCAGTTTATAGAGACTGCAGCACGTACAAGATATAAATTGAAGAGCTCAGGATCAAAAATGACCAGATACACCTTTTCCCGAACAGAGAAAAATACACTTTGATTATATGGAGTGGTGCAGTGGGGCCAGGCCGGCGACCTGGCACCTAAAAATGAGCCTGGGCGCCACCCTACCACCTTTTTGACTTGTAACATAATTTTCAAGTACATACAGTGAGCACAGTATTTTTTTAAAAATATAATTGCGCTTTTTTATTATTGATTTAATAGTTAAAACTTGGTTTTTTAACTTCGGACGTATATAAAAAAATAGGTAAGAAATCAATGACCGACCTGGGACCTATTTATTTACCACTACACCGCTGATTATATGGTTTTATTTTGACATTTAATTATATGGAAAATACGAAGTTTTGAGCGATGCTAAAAATTAAATTGTGTTCTTTTGAATTAGTACGATTAGCGATATCTCATTTTTCTCAATACTGGATTTAGACATGTTTGATACTAAGATCCTTATATTATGTACGCTAATGGTGTATTTAGTAAGGATGTGGAGTCGTAGTCGAAATCAGGAAAACCGAATAAAAATAATTTAAAGACACTTAAAAAATATTTGTCTATTCATCATAGTGATTGGTGAAATCTACTAGAATAATTTTATTAATTAGAATGGTCTGACGGTGTACAGATATTTTATTTAACAAAAAATTCGGAGTCATTTTAAAAATTAAAGCCGGAGACGGAGTCGTATTTTTTTTACCTGATTCCATATCCCTGGTATTTAGTACAAGCCTGGGAGAATTTTAGGAGCCACATAAGGCATTCAGAAAGAACGGCGTACCACAGTTAAAATACAATTTTCATTTATAAACCATAATATGTTAAATGAAACAAAAAAAATCAATGCAAAATGTATAAGAAATGATTTAATGAACTTTTAATGAGTAGAATGGACTGCACAAAAATACGCATAAAAGCAAAATATTTGTAATAATAGAAAAAATGGCCAAAGAATCAGTAAAGTACGTATAACAATACATTTTTCTTTTTGTTTCTAATAGTAAATTTAAGTTTAATTACGAGTAGTTTTTATATTTCATTTGTTAAGTAGGTATGGCAGAAAATAAAATAAATGACTGGGTATAGAAGTCACGTTTTAGTGTATCGTTTTATTACAATTTTGATATCGTTGTTAACAATATGTAATAAATTAATAAACATATTAAGCATCACACGGTTTCCCCTTTGGAAAGTACATATACTTATATATTTCGTTACAATGTAGTAGTTTATAACACTACTTACATATGTAAATAAAAATAAATTTAAGTATTATATTTTATACTGCGAGAACTAGCGATTATTCTAGGATTAAACAACACATCTATATGATAATGTAAAAATACAATGTAAATAATATAATTGTGACTAGGGAATGTAAATCCGGGTTTCCGATATTTCTACTGTTGAACATAGAAAATACAGGTCAAGTAATTGATATAACAGTATATTAACATGCAATTTATTAATTACTGTTCATTTGTCGTAGTCGGATGTATTTATCCAATCGGCCATCTCCGCTTTTTATCACCAGTGTTTAATTCAAAATGTCAACAAAATTTACGGTATTTAAGAATATCAACTCTTTACTCATATAGTATAGATATTTTTATACTGCTATTTAGTTTGAAATATAGACAATCAGTATTTATTTACACAATTGGTTGTACACTAATCTGTTTTTTTATACTGTAGAAACGTTGTACAAAAAAAACATCTAAAAAAGTCTAATTAAAGATTGGGCAATAAGTAAATAACACAAAATATTATTCATAATATGTATTTTAATAAAGAAAAAGCTCTACTTGATTATAAACGGGAACTTTTATGAGGGACTATACATAAATTGCTTTAATCGCTAGAAATTTCAGACGTGTTTAACGAAACCTTTTGTTTGTTATTACTGTCGCGTATTGTTGAATTTATTGTTATTAAGAAATTCGTTATCCGCTTCGGTGTTTTATTTGTTTCTGGAAATCATGGTAGAACATTTTTTTTTGTTAAAATGTAGCATTCTATCTTTTTAGTAGGTAGTGTTATTTAAAAATCGTGTATAAAAAGGTCGAGTGTAATTATTATTTTTTGTGATATCGGTTTATTCGCTCGGTATTAATAATTGCAGTACTTTATAGTGACTTAGTTTAAAAGTTATGCTTTATGAAGCGGTGCACAGTTGCTGCAAAAGTAATACTACTAATGTGAAAAGTTTATGGAGTTAGCAATAGACATAAATTTGAATAATTTCATTATATTTTTTATGTCGTCGTGAACGCACTATACTTAAATAAGAATCTTTATAGATAATCACTTAGAGTTTATTATTAAAACTATTAAATTATACAGCGCATTTATTAACTCACTGTACCATTTTTTTGGAAATTAAAAAATACTGTCTGGTTCGATATAAAAGCATTTTTTAAACTTTACATACAACTCTGTTCAATTTGCCACTTCAATTCTACAACTGAGTAGCATTGATTCGACAGTTGCTGGGAAAATGAAATTGAAGCATTATTTGGTTGGCATACATTTAAGCTATACTCATTTTAAAAAATAAAATTGAAATATGGTATTTTGTATTATTAAGTAAGTATACGTGTATAGTTATCTCAAAAACATTTAAAATCATGTTACCTTGATGTGGTATTGAAGTGAATAATTTATTGATACGAAAAGAAATTGCTTTTATGACCCAATGTTTTTGCAAAATGTCATTAATACAACGCGATAAAAATATTACCAATTGAATAAATCTTACAGAAATTTATGTGCACAATGATTTTTTTGGGGAGAAAAATGTATTAGACTAAAATGTGCTTGTTTTCACAATACACGTTCAAACTTGGTATATGATCATATTTTTTTTTATAATCTAGCGATATTTATTTGTTTATCGTAGGCATATATTGGGTAAAAAATACACACTTGTCAAATATAATAAAAATAAAAGATTGTCGGTTGCTGGTAGTTTTGACGATTATTTGAAGTCAAAATATAAAATTTATTATTTTGATTATGTACTCTTCAAAAGTTTTGTCGATAACGACCCGGGTTTCGCCTTTAAGCGACTTCAGGTTTTATCAAGTGCACGAATGCAATTGATAAAACCTTCATTTGAAAGAACTTCATTTTAATAAACTAACAAAATATTTAGTTCAACAAAGCTATGGGAGGAAGCAAAAAGAGTGGCGGGGGATTCTTGTAGGAGACATGCGGTGGCCACATGCTCCAACTAAGGAGCGGATATGAATTTTTATATTTTTTATTTAGTTGATAGCTAATTCGTCGTATGTCTTCATCTGAACTATAAGTAAAAAAAGTATTATATCTTTTAATGATTTTCGGCTCGATTCAATTTTAATTTTATTGCAACAAAAATTGTAACAGTGAATGATTATTACTTTTATCTTATAGACCTTACTTGATGATTCTCCCGATGAGCGAAACCGATCCTGATATATAATAAATAATGTGGAATTAGTACAAAAAGTTTATTTTTATTTTTAACGATTTTGGACAAAATTTTCATTGCAATAAAAATTGCTATTTTTTTTATTAATAAAACGTGTAATACCTTTATTAGTTTCACATTGAAGTTTGAGATATGAATTATTATTTGCTGCATTGTCCATTTAGAGATAACGAAGGCTTGTGGTAGACTCTTCGTCACCAAAGTTTAAGGAGCACATTAATCGAACCAGACGATCTCAATCTGTCGTATTGGCATTGCAATTGTTTCGAGGTGTTTAGTAATTAGTGAGTGTGAGACAAAATGCGACAGTGTGCGGATGAACCAATACCAAAAGACAATCGTTACCGCTTACGCCAGATCAGCCCTTGGGCCTCATCGCCGAGAGAAAGATTTTCGCTTGGCTAAGGTACAGCACTGTGATGAGTTCTGCAGCTTTGACCGTATAAGGGTTCGGAGGGCGACGCCGCCATGTATGGCGTCGGAGGCTTCGGGCGCCGACCGCCGCGACGCTATAAAACAGTTTTGCACCGCGACGCCTTTACCACAAGCGAAAGCGTCAGCTTGCAGCCGTGTGCATTTCTTTTCTATAGGTCAGTTGTCTAACGTAAAGTTTATTTTATTGCATATAATTAATTGTGCATCACAGTGATATAAATTTTCATAAACAATAAGTGTTTCTCAACATTCATTATACCTATGTAATTAACGTTCAAAGTGGATTGGTATTTTTTGTAAACGTCGGTGCTTATTAAATTCATAATACAACCCATAATTAATCATAATTTATTCACCATATTTATATAAAAGTATTTAAAAACCATTGTTTTATAATTTTAAATCAAATTACCAACGAAATTAAGCCATTCAACATAATTTCTTAATAAATAACAATAATTTTAATTTTAAAACGTTTAAATAGTTGTCATTTTTGAAATTTCTTACAGAATCTTCCGTTGACTTACTAGTAAATTAAATTTAAGGTTTCTGTTGCCTACAACGAAATAATTTCAGTTTGTGCTTTTTTATATTAAACCAAACAGGATGATAGTTGATCATTGTTGATTGAAAATAATACAACGAAATTGGGAAAAGAATCTTATATTAAATTGAAATATAAAAAAAAATTAACGTTATTAGTGCCAGAGTGTTCCGGAAGTTAAAATATTGATCGATGGCAACATTGTTATTAATGCAGGAGGCGGGAGATTGCCGGAAATCATTCAAAAACGTTCTTAATTTCATTAAAAGTTATCGTGTATTTCGGAACAATTTATTGACCGATGGAGTTTGTAATCAAATCTTTTGTTTTGTTTATCTGATAAATGATTTAGACTGCATAATATTCCATCAATTAAAAAAGTTGTACTTGTAAATTAAATGACATAACAAGCGCTTATAAAGGTAAATGTTTGGTCGAGCTATAAATTGGATTTTTATTAAAATTCTTAAAAAGCACACCTGATATTTGAATATTGATAAAGACATATTAAAAAATCGTGAATTAATTTTTAAATCAGTGTTTAAGAAGCATACAATTAAAACTTAAAAAACACAATAAGGATTGATGTGCAACAAGTGGAATTCTCAGACCATAATAAACTTAATTATTAAATGGCAAATATCTGAAAAAGTCAAATAGCGTATAAGTCGTTATTTTTGTAGATTCTCTACGTTTTGTTTTATTCCGCATATTTTAAATAATTTCCGTTAATATTGAAATGAGAATAAACTATAGTTTCAAATTTAAACTATCTAAAATTGTACACCAATAAAATAAAATAAATACGGTATTAGTTAGTGATTGAAGTTTGGCAAGCATCCATAATATACAATTTGTCGATGCGTTGCGCGCACGCAAGATTGTGCCAAAAGATATATAAAATACCACAAAATTAATTAGTTTATAAACTGTTCAATTGAAAACCACTTGATGTAGTTGAATTGAAAGTACGTAATCTAATTATTTGCGTAATTTAACCGAGTGTGATGATGAATTTTTTGGTACTATTAATTTCATGCAATAATAATTTCAAGTTTATTAATTATAAGATGAAAAATAAATTTAATACAGTTTATTGATAATACATAAAAATCTTCAATTTTATATTTAAAATATCAGAATTGGTTTCACTCGGTAAATAATTGTTTGAAAATATATTTCCTTTAATAAAAATAATGCGATACATACAAACTGTTACGATATACAATAATTGTCGCCCTAATTAAGTTATCTTTATGAAGATTCATGGGCGAATTAATATTTGAATCGTTTAAATATGAATGTATTTTACTGTCTGTGAAATTGCAGTTTATTTAAATTCCGATGCATTTAAAAAGAATCCCACATGCGGAGAGTGCAATGGTATGAAATGTGTCTACACATGTTTTGTTATTTGCAATAAAAAAGGAATTTATTTGTCACCAACGCGTTGCGTGTCCAAATGGTCGATCAGTTCCCATTTATTTCTCGTTACAACTAGAACGATTGTCGCGAGAATTATTGCAAATAAACGTATAATTTTAATTCAATCCTCGTCGGTAAAATTTTAGTTTATTTGATACTGAGTAATAATTTTGTTGTTTTTAGTGACCGTCAAGTTCCCATAAATCCAGCAAGATGTGTGATGATGAGGCGGGAGCGTTGGTCATAGATAATGGATCAGGAATGTGCAAGGCTGGATTCGCCGGAGACGACGCGCCCCGCGCCGTATTCCCCTCCATCGTGGGCAGGCCTAGACATCAGGGCGTCATGGTGGGCATGGGACAGAAGGATTCCTACGTAGGAGACGAAGCCCAGAGCAAGAGAGGTATTCTCACTCTGAAGTACCCCATCGAGCATGGAATCATCACCAACTGGGATGATATGGAGAAGATCTGGCATCACACCTTCTACAATGAATTGAGAGTCGCACCAGAGGAGCATCCCATTCTTTTGACTGAGGCTCCACTCAACCCCAAAGCAAACAGGGAAAAGATGACTCAGATTATGTTTGAGACCTTCAACTGCCCGGCTATGTATGTCGCCATCCAGGCCGTGCTCTCCCTGTACGCTTCCGGTCGTACCACTGGTATTGTATTGGATTCTGGAGACGGTGTTTCACACACAGTACCAATTTATGAAGGTTACGCTCTTCCTCATGCTATCTTGCGTCTGGATTTGGCCGGTCGCGATTTGACCGATTACCTCATGAAGATCCTCACCGAGAGAGGATACTCTTTCACCACAACAGCTGAGAGAGAAATCGTAAGGGATATCAAGGAGAAACTGTGCTACGTAGCGCTGGACTTCGAGCAGGAAATGGCAACAGCCGCCGCTTCCACCTCTCTGGAGAAGTCATATGAGTTGCCTGATGGACAGGTCATCACCATCGGTAACGAGAGGTTCCGTTGTCCCGAAGCTCTCTTCCAGCCGTCATTCTTGGGAATGGAATCTTGCGGTATCCATGAGACTGTCTACAACTCCATCATGAAGTGCGATGTTGATATCAGGAAGGATCTGTATGCCAACACCGTACTTTCCGGAGGAACCACCATGTATCCCGGTAAGAATGAATATTTTTTTTTGATATTTTATTAACTTAGTTTCATTTCTGCACAATTTATCGAATCAATCCACGTATAAACATGGAACAATCAATCATTTTACAGAATTCCGATGAATTTAGACATGAATTGAATGCTACAATTAATACAAAAATATTTTTCTTATATACAGTAAAATGAGCGCTGATAATAAATCTATAAAAATAACATGTTTGTATGAAACAATGGAATCATTTTTAGATCTGGTAATCTTAATACCAAATATACACACCAGAAATATTGTTTTATTTACAATTTTTAATCGTGTTTAATAATTGTATTTCTTTAATCTTAAGCAGTGAATAAAAAATAGCTTTTCGTAAACGCGTATTTTTTTCGTCTTTTTTCACAAAGACAGCGAGTTTTAATTTTTGGAATATCTTTATTTCAGGTATTGCTGACAGGATGCAGAAAGAAATCACAGCCCTGGCTCCATCAACCATCAAGATCAAGATCATCGCTCCCCCCGAGAGGAAGTACTCCGTATGGATCGGCGGCTCCATCCTCGCCTCCCTCTCCACTTTCCAGCAGATGTGGATCTCAAAGCAAGAGTACGACGAGTCAGGCCCAGGAATCGTCCATCGCAAGTGCTTCTAAGCGCCACGCCAACATCCTGCACCTCCCTCCGACCAAGAGAATTCCCCAAGAGAAAGAAGCAAAGCATAAAGTCAGGCATACAGATAAATATCTTGGGAATAATTTTCCGTTTCAAACTCTCTTGTTTATGGTATGACGGACGTTTCTCGTCCTCCATCTATCGGTGAAGTCATTCACCAGCGAGAAAAAAACCACATGGGCGGTGTCTGAAGTATTTATCTTCGCCGCAATCATATGTGAAACATGCTCAACTAGATATAATTTTTTATACTTAATCTAAACTTTCGATGGCTGCCGTGTTTACAAATAAAATAGCAGACAGCACTTTTCTCACCTGCCAAATCACGCCTGGAAGATCAAATGATTCATCACTTTCATTTTCACTTTAACAAATAAATAATGTTTAGTTAATTTAATGTTTTTTTTGTACAAATGTAATGGCAGTTTTTTATAATGATAATTATTTTGTTACGATTGCTCGAGCGACTTCAAAGGGGTTGTCTTGTATTTCTTTCTGTGTCCTTTTGATTATGATGAGTGGTAAATAAAACAATTTGTCTATATTATTTTTTCTATTATTTTATATTAAATAAATCAAGGTTAATATTAATTTATCTTTTTTTTAGATGACACTATTCTGCAACAGTTTCCACACATTATTCTAGAATAAAAACACTTCTTTCTTTACACTACACTAGATCAGAAGGGTAAATTTTCTTTTCATAATATCGAAGACAAATAAAGAAATAATTTTATCACTTTGTACTAATAAAAAGGTCCCCAAATCTACTGTCTATAAAAATACATTTACTTAACTAAATTTGACAGTCAATATGTTTTTATGCCTTATTTTTATGCCTTAATATTAATCGATAATGAATATTTTTTGAATGCCAATTATCAGCAGTGAAATAAAAATTTAATGTAGTAGATAAAATAATTATACGTACAGAAACGAATTCAAAACCTAATACGTGAAGCACTAATCAAAAAGTTTCAGCGCACTTCAAAGTAATACAAATAAGAAAACTTCAAAGTCTTACAGTAATATTGATTTACTGATTGATGCACAGGAGAGATTCGTCGATCGAATAATTTCTAAGTATTTTGCTAGAGTAGGATACTAAAGTGAGTAAGAAATTATATTTACCGTTATATTATATGAAAACACAGTTGACCGAAAATGGCACATTCTCAGCCATGACAGATAAACAGCTATTGCAACCTTTTTTGATATTTTTTTATTGATTTATTCAGTTTAAGCGAAATAGTAAATATCATTCTGTGATGAATAATTGAAGGCAAAAATCATAGTTTACGTTTTATCCTCAGGATGTTTGTATTTTCGTGAACCGCGTTCTTGATTGTGTCAGAATTATGACCGAGTGGTGGTCACAAAATGCTGACATCGGATATATTTAAGATTTCACTCGTTTTTCTTCATTTTAATTTGGTAGGCAGTTTAAGTAACTATAGTCATTTGTTTTATATTACCTAATTATATAAATGGGATGTTTAAATGTAAACTGTGATTAGAAACGTGAAATACACTAGTCGGTAAATAGATTTACATTTCAGAACGAGATGAATCCCACGTTTAGAAAGATTGAAAGTGTTTTTTGAATAGCTATAGTGAGTGATGTTATGGGAGATATTTTTATTTGCTATGATGGCGATAGCAGCAATGACTACAGTGAAACAAGTGTGTCATTTGTGGAAAGGATTGTATCGACATGAAAATCCACACAGACTTGTTAATTTAGATCATTCATTTTATCTTGCATTATAGCAATGTTACTATGGAGTGCTGTCAATCCCTTGGGTACATCTATTCTATACCCAGGGGCCAGGTGGTTGGTATATGTATCTTGCCTCCGTTGTCGATACAGTCAGATCGGAAGAGCTTAAAATGATAAAATTTAAACGAATTACAGTCATTGTTCCGTTTTCTAAGACAACACAAAACTAATGGAATACTTTCTTTTTAGATAAAAGTAAGAATGAATAATAGGTGAGATGATATACTACTTACATACTTATCTGTTCGAAGCCAGTATACCAGTACTTCTGACAATGGAGTGAAGCCGAAATACCTATTAACTAACTAATTTAACTCTTGCCTAAAGAAACACCTTGATATTCATTATTATAACAGAGTTCTATCTAATAAATGTTAGTCTAATCTTAAATAAAAAACACATGATTATTCTGTAAATTTCAGGTAGCTTTCTTATGATCACACTTAATTTTTTTTAAACATAATGCATAAACATACAAACCATGATTACAGCCCCCCATTTTATATTTGATAGTTCCTCCCTCGATAATTCTACATTACTAAATGTCTTATGAAATAGTCAAGAAAAACAGGCGAGATTCCGGGCATGCAATTCATACTGACCGCTCAGCGATTGCAGTTATTGCCATTCGGTTATTATTGCGCACGATTTTATAATGCCTCGCAAAAATAGGAAACTAAAATACGTGCATCCGCGGGAAACAATAAAACTTCGTTATGTTGTTTTCTAAATTGCCTTCCATATCAAATCGAAGGCGATTTATAGTTTTCACCGTAGCAAGTTTCTAAATAAACTAACAGCAGCATAGTTTAAAAGACTTGCTTGGCCTAGGCGTATAGCTACTTTTACAATTACCACACATCTGGAAATTTGGTCGTTAATTAAACATCACAAATTGAAATAATATAAATTTAATTTATACTAGAGATAAAAAAATTATGACCTTTTATTTGTGCCTATTGTACTGAATCCAACGTTTTTACACAATAATTTATACAACATAAAATTATCTAATTGAAATATCTTGAGTCTTCTTCTAACATTAATTATATCGAGATATTCTAGACTATATTATATCGTTGAAGTAGAGATGACCAGTAAGTGTAAATTTAAATTTCTGAATAATCGTTTCCTAAATGATGGTAACAAAACGAATTCGTAGCTTTTATACATAATTGATCTTGAGTCAAGACTTTTTTCTGATGTGCATTATTATTTCATTTTTAAAAATATGAAAAGTTATCTGATACTTAATTAATATAATTGGAATACGTTATCTATTAGTGGGTACTAAAAAAATATCAAAATACTACGCACCGAAGTTTAATATCTTGTAGAATACGTGCTTTGTATTCCACAGAATAACAGAATTATTAATTGTATTCAAAACTTCTTAATGATCTGATTAAAATAAAGTCTTTCGCATTAATGTAGATTACCGAAAAACATATTGTGCTAAGATTTTGTGACGAAACAGATAGAAAAAACAAAACTTCAATGCTATCTACATATATCTTATATTATATGAATGGAATATGGCGATAAAAAAAGTATAAAATACTTATACTGATAAATCAAAATATGTCCGATAATAATTCAAAATAATTACAGTTTATAGTAGAGCAATATACTGATATTTGGCATGTACCATTGACAAAAGAATAAATAAACGAATACTTCGATTACAATTGAAATAGATAGAAATTTATTTCAATAAAACCAAAGCAAATTTGCTGTAACTATGACATAAATAATTAACGCGATGCTTCCCAAGATCGCCATTTTGGAAAATTTCCGCAGATTTGACAGGCAATAAAATACTCCTAGAAGCAGCTACCAACTTGACGGAAGGTGAAACTGTCAGTCGTTAATTTGGTTCACAGCTATGTCTATGCCTATGGGTTTGCGAAAAGGAAACATTTTATTTATGACACGATAGTTGTCTATGATAGATAAAAATATCGGTATGGCAATATTAATGTAACTTTTTTTTTAGCTTAGATACATTTTTTGTAAGAAATTTAAAATCTTACTTCATTATTTTTGCATGAAAATTACAAATTACAAGTGATGATTGTCGAAGTGACACAAATATATGATAATATCGATGTTGTTTGGGAACAACCTGATTTTTGAAACGTTGTTGCACAGATACTTTCTAATAAAAAATATATAATAAATTTTTGTGCAATACCTTAAAAGTGATATAAACTCCATAAAAATAAGATTAGTCGAAAATTTTACAAAGAAATTTTTGTTTTCTTTTACTTGTTTCATACATTAATAAGTATTTGTTTGAATTTCCCTCCTGTTAATTCAATACTTTGCAATTATCAAGTTATACTTAAACATAACCGATATATAGTTTGAATATTAGTTGAAATCAAGTCTGTTACTTCAATAAAATATGATAAATAAAAAAAAGAGAAAAATATGCTACATTGATCAGAAAAATTGTAAGCGAACTTAGTAATATATTACGATGATGACCTGTCTATTTTATAAAGCAGTATTTTGATTAAAAAAATTGTCGGCGGTCTCTTTTTCAGTTGTAAATTCATCATAGCAGCTGCTCTTTTCTTCTCTTAATACTTGATAGACTTACAATTTTTAAGATTCAATTCAATTTTACTTAAAAAGTATATTTATTTAACTAACGATAGCATGGTTTTATATTTAAAAAATAGACCGTGGCGGAAGAACTTTGGAGGCAGAGTTTTTCGAATGTCATAAAAAGTGCTGAAAAACTCTTAGTAGGGATAATAATGAATATTGAAAACTGAAATTAAAATATAAGGTTTTATATAATTTAAGATATTTTTGAGGCCCCTAAGATTTGGAGGCCCCAAGCGCGCGCCTCTTGCGCTTATGGGGTAATCCGCCACTGTTGCCAAATCAATACACATAAACTATAAATAACATACAATACAAATAAAATTAACAGTGAAAAACTTTTTAAAATAAATCTGTTGCGAAAAGAATATTCTGGTCCTGATATAGAATACAGTTTGTAACGGAAGGTTCGGTACATCTTTTAGTACAATTTCCATGAATATGTTTAAAAAATATTATTAGATTATACATAATGCTCATTGCTGAGATGTGCTTGGCAATGTGTACCTGTACACCTAAAATTTACCTACGAGTATTCATTTTACATCATCGTGTTGTTATCGCGACATCAAAAACATTAGTGATTTATTTCATGCATCGTTTAACTCAATAATGTATTTCGGTCTCAAAGGTTTTGTGTTAAACGATTTAAACTGTAATTGAATGCATAACATATAACTTTTAATGCCTATGTATGTTTTCTTCTGTATTTTGTATTTGTTTATTGACTCGTTTCAGTCATAAAATATTTCTGATTTATGTACCATTTCTACAGAAATGTAAATTTTATTATATTTCGAATATACAAAGAACATTACTAAATATGTCATAAATACAGTTATTGTTTGAGGACCTCTCAGTAAATTAAAACATAAATGATTTTTCATTTGTGTAATACAACTTGTTATGAATAAATTGTACCGAAGAATAAAGACACATTTATCATCTCTCATCTTTCATCTTTTGGTGATGTAAGAGTCAAATATGACGTAAATTTGATTTACTTACAACAGCAGGAAGTTTCACCTTCAATTAAGAAGCTTTTATACAGGGCTGTTGAGTTGGAGACAGAGTCGGAAAAATCTTACGACTCAGACTCATTTAAAAAAAGCAATGATGTTTATTCAAACTACAATAGTTCATAGTGTTGCCACGGCATGCAAGACTAAAGATGATCTGATGGTATACATGTATATAATATATAAGTTAAAATTAAGTGATTGAAAAATTTCTTTGGAATCGGAATCATTTTTTATTTTAAAGCTGGAGTCAGAGTCGTATTTTCTTTACCCGACTCCACAGCCCTGCTTTTATAACACTATCTAGTACTACTTAGCAAGTTGGTAAATATTCTCTAAGCTATAAATCACGTCATGTCGAATTGTTTTTAAGAAATTTTATAGATCGAATGGTCAGTCAGTAAGAAAAATAAGTTTTTCTATTTTGTTTTTATAACTCAAAGACTTATTCTAGCATGTATGGTCACATGGTTGTAAGCTAGAAAGCATACAGAGAGAAATATTATATTATAGAAGCATAGTCTGTACCCACCAAAGTAATAAATGAGCGAGGTAACTCAAACGCGTTTTGCAGTCACCATATGAGAAAATAATACTTATTAGTAATTATCTACAACGAAAATTGTAATTATCTTGTCTGCAAAGTCATAGATCACTTCAAAGTGAATTCGATGGCAACACTTCCATTATAGTTTCCATACAATTTATTTGGTTTATTCAATATGAATTTTTATTATAAACAATGGTTGGTTGTTGTATCATTTAATTTAGTGACAAATCTGAAACTGAAAAAAGACATATTACATAAATTTGATAATAATTATGAATGCATTATTTGTCTTTAAAAAAATGCTTGAATGGCTATGTTTCACTAGTATATAAATAAACGATAAGTAATTCAAAAACATTTTGTTTAATTGAAACATATTCAACTGTGTTCACAGAACAATGAACCGTGAGCCTAAATGTTAGGCATAAAAGTTTTCTACAAAAACTCTATCCTTAAAATGAATTGAGAGATTAACAATAAAAAAAGTGTTTACATTTCAAGGAAGTTTCACCGAAGCTGATTTAATTTGAACTTGATTAAGCCTTAAGAATTTCTTAATTTGATTTTGTTATACTTAGCAGTGGGATAATTACCGGAATTTTAAACATGAATTAACTTGTTTCCATTTTCTTAAATATCGGATGGTAACTGAATTTTAAATGACAATCGATCGAATTTAAGAAAAGTAATGAAAAAGATTTTATTTTTAAAGTCCACTTATAAATTCACAACTAGAGAAATGAAAATAGTATCTGGGTGTATAACAATACAAAAAGTATTTCTTATCGCATATAATTCTAACATTTTAAGTATAATCTTTTCATTTTCCTTTACTGTTTGAAAAAAAAAGTGATTAATACGTTGGTGAGAAATCCATGCCAAAGACAATTCACGTAATCGCCCCTGGTACCTGATAATGTTCATGTGTTATAAATAAGAGTTAAGGTAATTTTTTTTTGCTGAAGATATTGTAAAGGTATTTTTTAAAATTTACTAATTTAATTTTTTAAAACTCTTTTTGTTAATATAATATTTATTTTCCTTCAAAGAACAAAGACATAGCCTTTTCCCAGTATAAAATTGAAATGTTAACATACGATTTTGGAATTGAAAAAGTATACCTTAGGCCGGCCACTGACGAGCGCGAAAAATCTTATTTTCTCATTAAAACTTCAGCTCATGCTATAAATCAAGCTCATTAAAGTCAAAATCGAGTGAATTATGTTTGCTAATTACATCACGCCCGATATTCAAACGTTCAAAACGTCACTTAAAAGAACTATACATCTCCATTCATACTTTATGACCCATTACATACGAGTAAAAATGTTTAAATTTCTAAATAAAAAAAAACAATTTGCAAACATTTGCGGAATGAAAGAATATCCAACAGGTTGGAAGTTCAAGTCGAAGTGTAGGTATATCATATACATATGTATATATTTTTTAATTAAAATCCAATAATAAGTAGTTTGAATTGCAAGTACATTATAAAAAAATATTAATTATGCAATTCTAGTACTCTATAATCAAGTTATAGAAAAACTATTCCATCAGAATTGGACGTTATGCAAAAAGATACAATCCCTCCCACTTAAGTTTATTTATATTGTGTTACAGTATTGATTTATATTTTCATCAGTTTATAATGTCTGTAACGAACGAAGCCGGTTACAATCGTTATTGAAATAATGTGAAATCAGTACATAAGAGTAATATTTTTCATACATAAATATTTACGGTATCTAAAATTCCATCCCCCTATCCGATCTATAAAGCAACGTGCAGTGAGAACGATTAGCTTACCGGTTGTTCTGTCTTAGCAAGATCTCTGTATGATTATATAGACTCGTAATAAAGATTATTTTAAGAAATGTTTTCTACGACACTGTTTGTTAGTTCTCTTAAAAAAATATGCGATTATACATATATTCATAGATTCCGCATGTACAAATTCTTCATAAATATATATAATATTTTCAATAGTACTTATCAAATTAAGAAATTGTTAATATTGCTTCATAATCGGTAGATATTGCTTTATCGTTTTGATTTAAACCCTTTGAGTAGTGAGTTTATTTTTACTAAATTAGGATTAGGAGTACAAATATGTTTTAACCTTTTTACAAAATTGTTTTGTTCATTTGCAACAAATAATAAAAATAACGCTATCGTCAAAAATCACAGATAAAAATGTTTTTTACCCATATGTGAAAAAACAATGACATTTTAATTAAAACCAAGAGAATGGCAATAAGCATTAGAAACCAAAATATTTACCATATTTTGCCATACTCCTCAAAGGGTTAAAAATATATGTACCTACTTATTTTTGTTCTTCGTTCTCAGACAAATGGTAATAAATAAGTCAAAACATATACTCAGCTTAATAAAAATGTATGTTTATGAGTAAGAAAAATATATCAGAGGTGCCGAACCTTTTTAAGTTTGAGTGCCACTTTTTTAAAAATTTAATAATATGGCATGTGTTCAAATATATAATAATATATATTTTAACACATGCCATGGAAATAAAAAATGTCTAATTTACTTAATGACACATGACTATTAATGGCAAAATAAAAAAGACTAAAATTTAAAAAAAACCTTCAAAACTTTATTATTATTGAGATGTTTGCTGTTGGATGCTAGATGCTAAATGTTTTATATCGAGTTCACAGTTGGTAGCTTTTAATACAATACAAGAAATACAACTTTCGTTTGTTAGTCTACTTCTTATGTCTGATTTATGTATGATTATGTCTGATAATGTCAGTTCATTGAAGAGAATAATGATTCACAGGAATAAGTCTATGAAAAAATTGTTACTGTTGCACTGGATAATAGATCTTTTAGTTCCTATAAGTTGTCGAAACTGAGCAAACCTTCTCGAAAATTGTTATATTGTTCCTTCTAAAGCATTTTCAAATTGTTCTATTATTTTCCCTACATCCGGCTTTTCATTAATTTCCAGATTCATCATGTATTTTTTTAGGTTAGGAAAATACTTGAAATTTATGATCATTATATAACGTTTAAATATTTGTAACTAAGTTTCAAATGCTTTGAATTTTTTGTACACTATTTCTAAAACTTTTTTGATTTTTTTGTATTATCACTTTATTTTTTTGCAAAATCGTCTCGCGTGCCATAGGTTCGCTATCCTGCAATGCGTCTGCGATGAAAAAATGTCAATAAGTGAATACACACAAGTGAATACTCCAGGGGCGGATGAAGTTCTTGGAATGTGAAATTTTCATATTTCGTACTTACATATTTATATGTAAATCGAAAAACGATTAATGATAATACATTGAGTAATTATCAATTTTTAAGTGTTCAATGTCTCTACTTAGAAATGCATTATATTGAAAAATAATAGAACAATTATTTTATTGTCACCAGAACCAGGAATATGGCATATATTTTTTTTAGTTGAAAATGCTCGTGGTGAAATGTTGAAACCGGTTCTGATTGTTATAAAATAAGCGTAGAATAAGAACAAAAGAGATTCATTATTTTTTAGGGTATTTATTATACTCATACATAATATAAACCAATAATAACGTCTTATGTGCTACTTCGCAAAAACAAATATAGCACATTTACACTACAAGCTAGGTAAATAATCTTAAAATAAATCGATTTTTTGTCTATAAAAAACATTAAAACGAATTTGACTCTACACATATATTTAATATGACCAATTTTATTTAAGTACACCCCTGGAAGTAAAATCGATGGTAGAAACACTTAATAGCCCTATTCATCAAGTCACCAAAGTGTGCTGAACTTGACATATAATCAGATGCTTGCTGCATTTTCGCTACTGTTTAGGTCGACTGCCGTATGTAATAATTTTAATTTTTCAGAAAACAAAAGATTCTTTCGAGCCAAGGTTTTAAGCAAGTATGCTTGTTCACAATGCAAAATAAAACATAAACGAAAATGTAACTAATTATATACTTCATCAATTCATAGTAGTTAAACATAAGACTAAAATTTTTATCAAAATAGAATTATAAAAATAGAAATCTTTAATTTATAATGTTTGATTATATCAATTATTGATATAGTCGATTTCAACTGAAACGGACTCAATTGCG
>CM062835.1:10157510-10231707 GCA_031772345.1 Himalopsyche anomala
TAAACATTGTTAGGTTCATGGCAGCTGACCCTTCTACACCTTCCACGTTTTGTACACCTTCATTAGAATACAAATCTGGATACCAATTAGTTTAATTTATTATTAAATACTGAGATTAAATAATAATTTATTATGCTAATTTAATATAATGAACAACCTACGCGACGAAGTAATTAAATATAAATTACTATTGTTTTATTGCTAAGAACTTATACCAATTATTATCTAAGCATTCAAAGAAACTTTAAATATGTCTCTGTTTTTCCTTAACCTTTTATATAGACATTATTTATGCCTTATGGTATAAAATAATGACGTAAACACTAGGTTAAATTACTTATCAACATGAATATTAGCTAGTCACTATAATTATGATATTTATGTGTCGATTTCTTCGTTGAAGTTTTGCTTAATATTTGTTGCGAGGCTTATGATGAAGTGACGTGCTACGCTATTCTGATAAGACTGATGGATATTTATCTGACATTATTACTTTCCGTCACATTTTTGCCTACCTAAATTTGAATAAAAGCCAAGAAGTTACACAACACATGCACTAATTACAGATAATGAAAAAATACAATCCGTACATTGTTTCATCAAGAATATTATTACAAGCATGTGACTGTGTTAAAGTTGTTATTTGCAATTATATCGATACATTTAATGTAATATAATTATAGATTATCACATTTCTTGACCTTCACCTGCGTACGTTTTTTACAAACATGTTCGTCACCGATGTAGAGCAGATATGCTCTTAATCGAGTTTCAAAAGCTTTGAATCGACAACTTTACTGTTCAAATTAAAAGTAAGTCGTTTAGCTTCTCTCGTCAGAGAGAGTAAGAATCGATGGATTAGTTAATCACTCTTTTTATTGCCCTTATTAACATTTGGATAAAAGTCAAATAAGAGAGTTAATAACAACACAAATTTCCTATTTTTTTAAACACTAAAATTAATCGATTGAAATGCCAAATGTGTGAATGTTTTCGATCTGAGTTTCGAGCCCGTACCTCCACAACCGATTTGGAGGAACATTCACGACCCTTGAATTTTTGACTACGTAACATATTTATAAGTAGAAAACAATAAAAAATAAAACAAAAAAAAATCTATATGGTTATTTAAAAGATCTTTTAACGACTTAAGCAATGGAATCAATGCCAGGATCAAACTAAATCTGTTAATTGGGTTGCTTAGGCGCATACACCCTTTCCCTTAAGGGCTAACAGGAAAGGTCGCACAGTAAACAACTGCTTAAGTGAGTTTTGAGCTCAATAGCAAAGAGAGGAATGATACTGGGTATATGTGTATATATACTATTTTCTTTCAATGCGTCTGGCACTTAAGCCCAATCGCAAATAACCAAGCTTTGCATAATTTAGTAACACAAAGGTGAAATGTTTCTACTATACTTTTGAGCTTACATGTGCGATGAAAGTAATTTTACCATTTCCGCTTCTAAAATAGAGCTTTTAAACAAAAGTAATCTCGTCTTTATCACAATTTCTTTCTGTTCTTTTCAAACTATTTTACAATAACATGGATCACAACAGAAAATCTGAAAAAATATGTTGTCCATCGTATACATATTTCAAGAATAAACATCAACATTATCAAATATTATTGGTAGTTTAGACCAGTGTTTCTCAACCTTTTTAGGCCTGTGGCCCCTTTTCAGTGTCTTTACTTTTCTATGGCCTAAATACCATTGTTTTGTCTTCCCATAAAAATTCAAATTTCAAAGAATTCCCGGGAATTTGCCGAAATGACCAGCATGGTACTCTTTCCTTAATTAAGATACCGATAGAAAAGAACCGTTAACGTCTTTGGTCGAAATTCCCGGCGTACACTGCTGGTATTGTGTAATAAACAGCAATCAATAAGTGATTATAAATAATTCATAATTTGATTTGATAAATAATAATTTCACATCGCTTGCACTGTACGAAGTGATTCGATTCACTTTATGTATAATTAAGTGTTTCTCACAAAGTCAACTTCAACACCACAAACGATGAAGAAAAATGAACTTAATAATTTGTTGTAATGAAATTTCAGTTGCCAATAAATTTTAAAGTAGCTTTTGGGCTAAAAATTTAATTAAATAAATCAATTTTGTATTTTAATACAAAAGTACGAAAGACTTGATTTTTATATATCAATTTCACAAATGAGTTTTATATAAATATACTAATATTTTAACAAAATAACCTTGAGGTTAAAGTGTTTTGACACTGCATTAATGTGATCAATTTTGTTATGCTATTAATTGGACATTCGAGAGGTAAAGTGAGCCAACTAGTAAAATGGTAAAACTTTTTTTTGGAATTTGGCAACTTTTAGTACAATCACGTCTTTGCATGGTGTTTTGGTGGATTCCATATTTTATTTTTACACTATTGCAGTGTATATTAACTGAAGTTACTTCACTTTTATGATACTTTAAGACGTGTAGAATATTACAACGCATCTATTTTTTTTTCTATAATATCACTTAGCTCACTTCACCTCTAAAGAACTCAATTATCACATATTTTGTGCAGCTGATGTAATATAAGTTAAGCTGATTGATTTTTTTTAAGTTATAATATTTTTAACTTAAATAAGTTTATGAATCAGTTTGTTGTATTATTTTGTCGATATGAATCTTATGAAAATTATATTTTTAAGAAGAGTTTAAACTTGAAACACATTCATTTGATTTGTTTTTTGATGTACAACGGAACCTATCTATCATTTTCATATGTTTGGTGTATCTTTTACGTGACCTTTTCTGAGCGGTCTAGTCTAGGTGTTTTCTCTCGGTGGTGTCAATAGCAATTTTTGTTTCTCCAAAAAGCTGTTGTGAAAAACTACTCAAAGCGTCAGAAAGTAAAAGGTAACTCTATATATAAGATAACAAAAACCGAGTAAATCATGATGGAGTCCTTCGACTTGAGCAAACATGCTGAAGTATCATATGAGTCGGTAGCCAGCGAGTGTCGGGCGTCGCGACGTTGTATCGGAGACGTCGGCTCAGTCGAAGCCTGCTTCAGCGGGATTCGCACGCGTCGAAACGGACCCCAGCGCGACAAGCTCATATACTCGCGCGCCGGAAACGCTCGCCGGGATACTTTCGGGGTTGATCTTGACGGGAATAACCCGCTCAAAAAACTTCAATACAACATCAATAAAATATTTACCTTGCGTTATTTTTACGACACTATTAATTTTTCATGGTGTAATAATTCAAGTGCTTTTTATTTCAATATTTACACATACAAGAGAATAATATTGAGTTTGATTCCGTGAACTTTTTTAGAACAGTAATAAAAGGAAACGAAACGATTTTAAAAATAAAGTTTTTACAATCAAGTGAATTTAGAGTGACATTTTAGTTTTTGTTGGTTATAAAAATAGTATATCAAACTGTTTTAAAAAATAAACTGTTTTATGTACCATAGTGATATCTCGTATTTACTTTACTAAACTTGTGTTTTGACCTAGTCATATTGTTTGCTTGTACGTGCTTTGACGATTGTTAAAAAGGTAAACATTTTTTTTTAACATAGTTACAATTAATATTTTTAAATATCCGATAAAAATGTATAAAAGAATTTGTCTATTTGGTTAGTAATACATTAGTGTTTATTTGAGATGGAGGTCGAATGTAGATAATATAATAATTTTATTTCACACGTTATTAATATTTTATTAATATAAATATACACCGCTGAAAGGTCATACAGCTAACCATCTGGATTTTGTTGAAACAATACATACATACTTATAATCTCGGATTATATTGGCAACGTGGAGTAATGGGCAGAATGAATTACTTTCAAAAATTAAAATATTATTTTATAAATAAACATTAGAAGATTGACATGCCTGCATAATACATATCAAATAATACGGCTGTGACATTGATTGTTTCAATCTCTGAACAGAAAAAACCAAATTGGAAATTTTAAATCGATATATCAATTCGAATATTTTTTTTTATGTTTTTTAATCTTTGTCCTTTATTCGTGTTTTTCTTGATTGTAATTTTAGAAAAATAATATATTTGATAATGAATTCTTTGACGGTAGCCTCAAAGAAAAAAGATATTTGGAAACTGAATTAAAATATATCCTCATTAAAACACATACATTTGATATATTTGAATTTGAAAATCCATATTCTGATTGAAGTGTAATTTTACACATAGTTTTATTTGATAAGTTAAATAATCAAATTTGGTTTACCGTCAGCTAAAGCGAAGACATTTTTCCAGGCTCGTTTTTTTTATTTATTAGTAAAAAATATTTTTTTATTCGATTTTGTTCAAGTAATTTGACGTTTTGGATCTGAAAAGAAAATTTGACAAAATATGAGCTGTTAAATTATGTACGTGTTGACGAAGGCAAAAGTTTACTGTAAAAATAAACAAATCAGTAAAAAATAAACAAAACAATTTTAAAATAAAGTTTTCTGATTTTATTTGAAATGATTATTTAACCGAAGAAACTCGAATAAAATTCACAAGAAAGTAATCTCTGGCATAATATTAATGTTTTTAAAAGTTATATTTGACTCAAAACAAACAATTGAAAATACATTCGTTAAAAAGTAAATGGAATTTTTATTTTTAATTGAAATTTCTTCGCGTTTCGCTGAAAAGAAAGTTTCATATGTCTTAAAAAATGCATATTATATTTATGTTCCTGCGAGAGACCAGAACAATCTTTATCGTTTTTATGTTTCTAAAATTTTTATCAAAAGAATGACGCAAGGATTTAAATTTTTTGTTACATAAAAGAAAAACAGAACGAATTGTTAAGCGTTGAAGTAATGAAATCTATACCAAGGTTGTTGTGATTAAAGTTAGTAAAATAAAGGTCAGGTTTATGAGAACATTCAACATGGTAATATGCGTGCCCGTTAGACGCAATAAACCTTATTCCATATACCTTTGAGCATTGTAATCTAATCTAATATCTCTTATATGCACGAGACACATTTATATCCGTCATATAAACACGTAATGAATGAGCAATTAACACTTTTAAATGTCAAGAGTTAATTGACTGTATCACAAAACTAGAGATAATAATTATGTTTTCAAAAATATAATAAAGTGTCAAAGATTAATTGTTAAGTTCGAGAGATTCTGATAGCTCAACTACACTTTTCAGCAGTGTGTAAAAACGTGAGTGATAGTAAATAAACTGCATCTCAGTTTTCGCAATTGCAGTCATAAATAATAGGGTTGGGAATTCCGGACTAATATATTATGTATGCCGGTATTTCGTATTAAATATCAGTATTTGCAAATATCAATACTGGTTTATCATTTTTTTTAAATAAAGAAAAATAATACCGCTTATTGAGATAATCATAAACGAGCAATTTTAATTCTTAACTGACGGCTTGAAAAAAAAACTATTCATACCGGGATCCCGATTTCGTTAATACTGGTATTGAAATACCTAATTAATACTACACATTCTTATCTTTTTCTAAAGATAAAAGAGTTTAAAAATAATATACATAAATGCAAACGATCTGCTCTATTTGGTGAAATATTAACCACAATAAAAATAGATTTTCGATTTATAAATGATCACTAAAAATATTGAAGAGAAATTTTTAATATCGACTTTGGAAAGGCAAAAAGACGTAACCCACACAATAAAATATTTTTGGATGATTTTGGGCCTAAGTCAAAATATAATATATAAACAAAGTGCACGTAGACTGATAAATCAGTGTTGAATTAAATGTATTGTTAATTTAATAAATCTTTAAAGGAAAACATTTTTGCAAATCCTTTTTTTAATTTTCACAGGTCTTCCTTTTTTCAAACTTAAAAGACAGATTTAGATATTATTTAGTCATTTGCAGCTTACATTCTTTTGATAGAACATGTATACATTAGGTTGTATTCATTGTGATAATTAAGAAAAAGCTGTTTTTAAAAATCTTTGGGTTACGTAAATTTCTTTTTTACATTTAATGAACAAAATTCTAGGTGCTTACTTGAAATATAAACAAATTTTCAATATAATAGTTTATGTTGTTAAACTATATATAAGCAAATTAGATAATTTAATTTCGTATGTATGTATTCTTTTATGTTTACTTTTAAATTTGTTTTTAATCTTTTTAACTATCTCATATGAACTTTGTTAAATACCAACAAAGTTTTTATCAGTAAATATTCAAATAAAAACTGATTGCGTCTCAACTCCATTTCAGAACAGGATTGATCAGTTTAAGAGAAACCTTTTTTATTTATCCAATTGCATTATCCTTAGTTTAGTTAGAGAGTTTGTCGAAAAGTGTTGAAAACATCAAAAACACATTATGCATTCAGAGACAAAGTTTACACATCGATTGTAAAATGAATTTGCAAGTTGGAGATTTGATGTCCTAGATGGAGGAAGCAAAATATTACTGCGATAGCCAATAGTGAATAGAAAACCATTGCATTATGAACAGCATACATGTATATAATAACAATAAAATATATTTTACGACACACCTGTTTTTTAATTTTCTCAGAAATTCTTTTCCAATATACAAAATCCTGATTATAAAATATAAACTTTGTTATCTTTCGAGAAACAGTAAATTGTATTGTTTAGCTTTTGTGGCTAAATAAGAGCATTATTACACATCTTAAAATATTATATAAAAGCTAAATTTTGTACGTTGAAAAAATTGTCAGATTTAAAAATCTATAAACAAATTAATCAAATGATTCAAATGTGTTATATTCGATCGAAAACCGGCCAGATTTGTTTTTGAAATCGGAAAGTAATTCCACTTATGAAATATTTCATATGAAAAGATAATGATCATTATAACAATAATACACATGGACGATAATGATTAATAGCTCATGGATAAATATTACTGATAAAAAATGCAAAAATTAATAGTCGTTGAATAATATATCAATTATAAATAGTGATTATTTAATCGAGTTTGAATATTAATGTTCTTATCACATACGATTTATTTTACAATGTTTTGTTTATATTTATGTCGTAAAAATAATACGCGGTGAGTAATGAGTGCTTGTAAATTTAGTGATAAAATTTATCTTTATTTATATTCTGGGAAAAAAATGATACAAAAATATAATATTGGCACTTAAATAATTAAATTTGAATCGTTTAAATTTTGTGTATTTTCATACGTTTTGTCACTAGCAACCCGAGTTTCGTAATTATATAAATGTTGCTTATATAGCAATATTTTTAATACAATTCAAAATAACCTAACACAATGCATTTGAGTGAGTTTTGGACGCAATTCAAATTTCCGAACTCGTTCAATTAATTTATAAATCTTGTGTCAGGCTACGTTAAGTTAAGTTAGCATATTTTTTTAGTGCTCCTAGGTAACATTAAAACATACTTGTATACATATTTATAACTAATAATTAATAATTTACTATGAAAATATATAAACTTAAAAAAATGACCCTGCGATAAGAGGAATGAGTCTAAATAATATATTATATTTATATAATGTTATACTTGTACATTATATTGGCATATTAGAGGTGAAGTGAGCCAAGTGGAATTTTAGAAAAAAAAAAAACATAAGAGACGTTGTAATATTCTACACGCCTTAAAGTATCGTAAAAGTTAAGTAACCTCAGTTAATACACATTGCAATAGTGCTATCTCTGTTAACTAAAAATTTGCAATGCACCAAAATACAAAATAAAGACGTGATTGTACTTAAGAGTACAAGAAAAAGTTTTACCTTTTTACTAGTTGAGTCACTTCACTTCTAGAGGGCCCATATATTACGAGTAAATAACTTACAATTTTAATTTAATACATGTATTTTGCAATTATTTAATCTATATTTTAGGATAAGAATGAAACAGAAGTGAACATATTATGTATTATAAATTATTTCGTTGCAAATGTCAAAAAGTTTAAGCATGTGGTTTCAATTGTCACGCTGTCAATTACGTCGAATGAGATCGGGAAAAGTTCAATCTGCTTATAGAATATAAATCTTCTGAAGCTTGTAATGAATAATTAAATCAGTAGCTTATTTGTTTAATTTTAAGGTTCACTTTTAAAAAAAAAATAGTATTGAGCAGGAGTGCAGGAAGTTTTAGCACTATTTATAAGTAAAAACAATAATGTTTTTTGACAGTAATATTTATTGAAAACATGTAAAACTTTTAATAAATACGTTATACATTTCATGTCCTGAAGTAACTTGTCGCTGTTTATCTACCCTAAACTTTAAGGAGCACTTATGAAATTTACTGATTAAATATGTCACAATGTGTGGGAATTGTATGGAGCAATCGCTTTTAATTATAATCTCTGTACTTAACATCAAATGCAGCTTAATTAAAACACATATGTATATATTGTTATTATAAATGATTGGAAAGTGGTTTTGCGGTATTTAATCATTATTGTGATGAAAATTTAACTTTGCTTGTATTATACTAATGATATTTTGTACTTCATTATATAAAGATTAAAATTGACAAAGTTATTTCATTATATAAAAATAAAATTTATTCAATAAATTGAGTATAGTTGTGGTTAGCAAAAACTGATAAAAAATAAGTAATTTAGATGAAAAATTATTGTTCGTCTCTCAAAAAATGTCAAAATTGAGTTTTTAATACAAAGTAATTTTCAGTATTTTTCTTCTATACGAAGATTTAAATACTAACTTACACGAAAAGAATTTGAAATATATATTTTTAAATAAAAACCTATTTAAATTATTTTGATCAACTGATTGTTACTAGATATTTTGATAGCACACAAGGTATAATTATTTTTTTAAATATCTAAAATAATCCCAGGATGAAAGAAAACTTTTACAGTCAATATGGATCATCTTGGAAGAAAACGTCAAGGATATCTACGGCCAATATCTTAACTATTCAATTATAAAATAAAAAATGATTTTGACCTGGCCAAACCGGTATAATAACCGGACCTTTTGATAAATAACCAGAGTCCTACTTTAGGATACATTAAAAACTAATGGTTAAGTGTATAAATAAATGCGGGGTATACTAGGGGTAGAGTGGTTTCGTATTCAACCACTACAAGTTGGCGTATATCACCTTTTAACGTCAAAAATTAAGACGTGGTGATGGACTAGACTTAGACACGATTTTCAGATGCCACAGCGTATCCAGTATCCTATCAGATGGATTCTTTCGTTTTGAAAGATCGCTGGTACAGAACCTTGGAAAGAAAGTATTAAAAAACTTGTCAGGAGACGGATAATATTTGAAAATTCGGTATCCGAATATGATGTGAACATGAGGAAAGAGAAAATGTTGTTTAATCAGTGTTCTATACCAGTTTAATTGTTTATAAATCATTAGTAAACTCGCATCACTATTCAGACATACTTGAAAAAGTCTCTAATAAACCAGACATCTTTTTTAATCTTGAAAGTAATTAGTAAACATTGATATTCAAGAATATGTGTGCGTTGTAATTATAATGATTTTCAGCTAATAATAAGGGTATATGGATATCACCCATGGCTTTACCCAAGTAACTTTCTCTAAGGCATGATAAACTATAATAGTTTGAACGTTCGAAGAGAAATGTACCTGACCACATACTTCTTTCGGCGTATACGAGGCCAAAATGAGAATTTCACCATTCTTGAGAATGTGAAGTTAAATGTTCCTGGTTATTTTTTGAGAAATCGTGGACATGAATTGTTTGTTCTCCTAAGGTGTAGAACCAGCCTGCCAATGGGGATGCCACAGTGGAGAGCTTTAACGGTTTTTAACAATATTGCTTCGGATGTCGACATATTAACGTAGACGTAAGTGAGTTACGACGAATGCTATTTTTTATGTATTAAAATAGAGTTCGGAGTTTACTCAGTTGACTTCCTTGCCAGTTTTTTTCTACTGCTTTTAATATTTAATTGTATGATGTTTTTTTTCTCTTCATCGTAAAAGTCTCAAATTTATAATTTGTCAATCTTATGCAATGTTAAATAAATAAATAAATATACTTATTTTTGGAGAAAATGTGAGTCTCTATTTTTGATAAATTCATTTGTGAATACAGATATGACAAGACTTAAGCGAGTGTGAGTGGAAAGTTTAATAGTCATAATATACGTTTCAAATACAATACAACAGCATATAGTCTTCTATAAAATGCGTTTTAGTTAGCTAAACATGAATGAACTAAATAGCAAGCTCTTGAGATGTGCACATTAATTACTAAGCCAACTATTAACTTAATTGCCTTCCTCCGACCACCAGTACTTCAAAACCGTCAATTTTTCACGATTTCGAGCATTCAGTGGCGTTCAATAAATGAGACTACCACATATTTTATTTACATCATTAATAAACCAAAAAAGTCGCTAAAATTCACAGCGAAGCCAGTTCACGAGATTATTTATGAGTTGGGCTCTTATTCTACTTGGTTGTATGCACGAAGGCTTAAATCGCAGCGAGGTTATTCTCATATTATTATCTAGAACAGGTTTTTCAATCGGGAGCCCTGTCGCACCCCAGGGGCCAACAGCGCGTTACAAGAGGGCTACAGAGTTTATTTTCGATTTGAGGAACCAGAGCATTCCTGGGAATTCCTTGAAATTCGAATTTTTTATGAGAAGACAAAACAATGGTATGGAGGCCACAAAAAATAAAGACACTCAAATTTTTCCGTGCCCCCCATAGCACAAATAAGTTTTTTGGGACTCGGGTATTGAAAATTATTTGAACATTTTGGTTGCTGGCAGATTTTTTTTTTTTTGTCTAGAATTTC
This sequence comes from Himalopsyche anomala, assembly GCA_031772345.1. Taxonomy (NCBI): domain Eukaryota; kingdom Metazoa; phylum Arthropoda; class Insecta; order Trichoptera; family Rhyacophilidae; genus Himalopsyche; species Himalopsyche anomala. Next base: position 10,168,290 of record CM062835.1, read on the forward strand.
CAAAATCAAATGACACGTGACCTTTTTTTATAACTCTTACCAATATTTAATATGTTCTTACTGTCCGTTTTTCAAAATCTGTAAGTTAATGAATATTTGCCCTTGGCCCCCCAAAACTAGGGTGTGACCCTTTTGGATCATGCTGTGGCCCCCGGTTAAGAAACCGCGATCTAGAGTCCAGATATTTATTGAAGGGCTCCTAATACCGACCAAAGTCCGCTAGAAAATAGTTATTTTGAAACACAACATTAGCACAAGCTCGTCAAAAAGCATGTTATAATGCAAATGTATCTCATTACAATCACTGTGTATTACAAATATACATTATTAATTTAACATAAAAAAAATGAAAGAATGAAACCAAATTCTGTTAATTGTTGGCGATTGACAGATTAATTGTTACAATAATGAACATAGCTACAATTATTAAATTTAAGTTAAGCCAACAGTAAATACGAAATACAGATATCATTTTAAGTATAAAAGACCCCTCCTCCGTCTGGATCTTAGCAAATTTGAAAGCCCCACTGAAACTCAAGTAAATTTTTTCGTATATAGATTTTTTAATCAATTAATGGATATGAAACCAAATATATGCAGCTCTTAGGTGTGTTCAATCTACTCACATACCGATACAGAAACCACAGCTTTATAAAAGCCATTAGGTAATTACTGGTTTTCATCGCAACTGATATTCTATGTCTATCAATGTTGACCACTCGGCTATTTGCCTTATATATGAAAAAATAATACATGCGGTCGTTTTTCTAACATATAATGATATTAAAGGCACGTGCCTAAGTTAATAGAGTTAATCACATTATTTTATAATTTCCAATATGCTGCATAGTCAACGATAATACTAAAATAAATCAATGCACCATGTACAGGATAGGACTATCAAAATAATCACATGTGGTTATTATACCGACTACAAATATTACACTTTTTATATTGATAAAAATTGGATCAATTACATTTTAATCATTTAGCTCAATAAAATAACATTATATTTTTCGCAAAACAATCAAAAAAAAAAAAGTAATTTCATATATTAAAAACAGATTTGCGAAATTTAATATGATACTGATAACATATTATTAATTTATTTGAGGATATATTAAGTGTTTTTTTGTAGCTAATAAACGTTTTATGCCGTCGCTGAAATTAATATCTTCATTGAATGTCAGAACTTTATTTTCTGCTTTACCTTCACCGCAAATTGAATCGGATATTTGATATCGTGTTCCATTTATTGCAATATCTTTTCGAGTGTCGGAAAGTGTCGTTTTTTGATGACAATAATTATATTCTTGCGCTTCCCGTCTCGCAGAATTATTCCTCAAATAACATTATTGTTTTTTTAAGAACGTGCATTATTCGAGTGTTTATTATTGGAGCTTAAGACTATTAAAAAAAGGTTAAATCTGTTTTTCATATTTGATTGTTTTCTATTTTACTTTTTTATTTAGTTACTACAGTAAACCGCTATTAGACTTTAATTTCTGGAGACCCTTTCATTCGAGTACATTTGAGGGTATTATTTGCAAACACGGCTCGTTCCAAAATAAAACTTGAAAATAATTTTGCAAAACAATATACATTTTAAAAGTGTTTTAAATTTTACATTACTTTGGAATGATATGCTATAATGAATGGAATGTTATCAAGTCACGATTTCTAAAATATCTTCCAAAATTTTTATTTATTTACTAAATTACATTCATAGTTCATGTTTTTACAATTTTTGGAACGATCTGGGTTTGTAAGTAATAGCTTCATTTATAGAAACTCCAGTTACTCGAAATCTCAACTACTCGAGTATCGAGTAGTAATATTTTAAAATACTCGAGTAGTTTCAGATGTACCAAAATATATATTATTAAATCAAATTTGTGTATATAAATAAAGGCTTATTTAATTCCATTATACGTTTACTTCAATTTATAAGACATATATTTAAAAAGAATAGAGAATTAAACGGCTCAAATTTTAAATTGGTTCAATGTTTTGGTTTTATAATTCCCGAAATGATAAAATACGAGTAAAAATTTGTATGTAAAATTTTCTGAATTTCTTATGCCACAGCTGCATGCATTAGTCGGCAAATTAAAAAGATTATTTTTCAATATTTTATTTTGTCTCATTTCATCATAGACTCTCGTCATCAAAAACTTGTAATTGATAAGATAAGTCAGCAGGACCCAAAGCAAAAGTATCAAAAGAAATTCTCGCATAGTCAAGGACAAAACTGGGCAAAACGTTTTAAAAAAATATATTACCTGATTCTAAAATCCACGCGCAAGACTATTACTCGAGTATTTTTCAAAATACTCGAGTATCGAGCATGTACTTGAAAAATGGACGAGTATTCTCGAGTATCGAGTATCAAGTATTCGATACTCGGATTGGAGTCTCTCCTCATTTATAACTCGCATTTACATATTTTCCCCCCGCAAATTGCGTAATTTAATTATTTTTTATTGAACTTTAAAGTATCAAAAGTGTTAATCGTAATCAAATACATCTTCTTAATCTTATCCCTTAAATATGGAGAACTTAAAAAGATAATTAAACGTTAAATCAAAAACTATAACACCAACGAACTATCGACTTAATGAGTAATACAAGCTTAAAAAAATATTTACTACATTTTAAGTAAAAAAATCATAATAACATGCAATGTGTTTATTTAAAAAAAAATACAAATAAAACAACCAAATAGTGTTGAAGAAAAATCAAACAAAAAAAAAATATAAAATTGATCTAAAATACTTAAATCGAGTTTCCTTCTCTTGAAATGTAGAAAATTAATGTAATAGCCCACAAAAGATATGTGGGAAAAGACTAAACACCAAACAACCGCTTTTCTCTTATCTTTTATATTTTATTCACGAAACAAATCTTATGTCAAGTGAAAAAGCTCCGTAAAATTGATAAGAATATATAAATCATAACGAAAGCTTTCAGCTTACAAGCTTTTAGAATTTCAAATCCATTGTTGACTTTGAACACATGGATTTGAATAAATTTATTAAACACATAAATAGGAAAAGTTCAAGCCGAGGCAGCTTGAGAAGCTATTTCGAGCAAGTGTTATTATTTATTACTCTGTATACACAGAAGTTTAAGAGTACTGTGATCCGTTTTAGTATTTTTCACAGCTCAGCTGATTGAAAAGTTTTAATAACTTTGGGAAGTGATTCACGAATTTGTTTTTCAAGGCGAACAAATATTTGTTCTAAGTCAAGTCCATTTTGTAATTCGGCTCCGTATTTATAGCAAGGTTCGTTTATCGGAACTAAAGTATTTTGATTTTATTAAGATTTGGAAGTTAAATAGCCGTAATATTTAAAAACTAGCATGCAATAAATTTACTTGCCACCCAACGTTTTTAAACTTCAATGCTTGGAGGGATATATCACAAAATGATTTACTCTGATAAGTACTAAAGGTTTAGTGCTCTTTGAATAAAAGGTTTAATATTGCTACTTAAATATTTAAGGCTTAATTCAATTCAATTAAATTTACTTTTTATATATAACATATTATGTATAACAGTATAACCAACATTTATTCTCAAGGAGAAGCAAATGAATTCATGTAATGAAATGCTACTCAGTAGCTCAACGTCTCTTTTTCGAAGCGAGTAGAGATATAACAGTACTAGTGGTTAGTTAATCGCCATGTAACACGCCTTTTAGGATCGAATGGTTGGTACACAATTAAAGACGTCATAGATATCTAACAACTTTTGCCAAGCCCAAACGTTTTTAAAGGAATAATGTTGTATTGAATAGTACAATTCCAACAAAAAAGAAATTATATTTTATTTATTGAAAGACTTAAGACAATTACCAGTGAGTCCTTGGTAACAAATCATTTATGAAACACTAATTAAGAGGACATAAAAGTAGTACTGTAGCACTATACGGACTTGTAACTTTCATAGTATTAAACGAAATAGAAAAAAACATTTTTATTTTTTAAAACGTAAAACAAAATGATTTCTGACTTTATAAAGTGTTTTTCCGGAAGGCTGTTTATGTGAAGTAGAATTCACAAGGGATTCGCAGGCTTTTGTCAGCCTGTTGATCTTGCACTAAGTAAAGACGTTTTTCCTTTGTGTAAATATTATACTATAGTAAGGCCTATTATCAGTGTTAAGTCCACAGAGGCAAAAAAAGAAGAGTTATGGGGTTGTTTAAAAGCATAGGCACTTCGACTTTATCAAAATCGGACTACGGAAAAATCTTCCAATGTTTGATTGCTCTTTATGTTGTCTTATAACCTGGTTGATAGCGGTGAAATTTTGTCAACCGTAACAATCATTACGTTACATATCTTAGAAAAATATTCTTGCTTAATGTGTTAGTATTACTGAAGAATGATTGTATATTCGTGTAAATAAATAATTAAAAGTAATTTTCAAAGGTAAAGCCAACTTCATTGATGTAAAATCAAATTTAATAACTTTATTACTCTATTTTAAACGATTTTCAGTACTTGGAGAAGCAACTGCTGAAAGATGCAAAACACGTGTCACAATCTATAACAGGGTAGGGCAAACTTTTCGGATGAAGGGCCAAATTCAGGAATTCAAAATGTGCGGCTGGCCGCAAGTAAAATACCATTTTATAAGTACACCATTTATTATCACTATAAAAAAACAATATAATGAGAGGAATGGAACTGTTTTACGTTTTTTAACATTTTTTAAAATTCAGGTGCTAATTTTGTAGTTGGGATTTTTAAAACTGCTTGTAAATGTTCATCGGTGATGTTTGATCGTAAAGAGGTTCATGATTGAAAATGTTTGTTTACATATATAGGTTCATTCAAGCATAACGAATATTATATTTATTTTCAATCTTTTTTTAAGAAGGCGTTAAATGAAAAAAAAACGTGAATTTTTTCAAAAATATTATATTGCTCGCGGGCCGCAGAAAAATACGCAACGAGCCACATGCCGCAGTTTGTCCGTGCCTGATCTATAACACAACTAGTGGAATAATAAAGCTATACAATTTAATTTTACATGAAACATGAATCTCTACAAAGCTTCTGCCGAATCCATCGAACACACAATTTTATTACAAAAAGTTTCAGAATCTAACAATTAATTACGGTTGTGACTATGGTATCTTTGATATAAGCACTGCCTATGATACTTCCATTCGTATGTTTTGTTAAAAATAATTTACCAATAATACCATTCACTCACATTTATAATTGATGAGAAATAATCGACGCTTATTCAATGCATTCAGATGCATTCTGATGGTGCTGATTTATGACATCTCACAAAAGTTTTAAGCAACTGTATACTTCAAAAACAAATAATCACTGTGAATACTAAAAGTACGGTAAGATAATTTTATCACGGGCTTTTAGTTAATTGATCAGACTTGCAATTACCCTGTAAAGCTCAAAATTTAAGAGGCACTGATGAACCCAACATGGAAATGTGCTGTAGAATGTTGATTCTCCAAGTAGCCAATGTCTCTTATACCAAGTGGAAGGTTTGTTTCGCATGGTTATCCGTATAATGCTATCGGAAAAGCTTCGAGAAGCTGTGATTTTTCAGGTAGAAACAAGTAGACTGGCGCAAAACAGACAATCTTGAAGGCAGTGGGTGATTGCCATAATATGTTGCTAAAAGCGAGCTGAAATAACAAAAGAGAGAAGAATTTGTCGCCCGCTTTGGTCTAGTTGGTAAGAGCTTGCTATACCGATCAGGTGGGTCCGGGTTCGATTCCCGGTAAGGTCAATGTCAAATTGGATTTTTTTCAATTTTTATTTGAGATCTAAGACATGGGTGTTTGTGAAGTTGATTCTCCTTGAGTTAGTCTCATGTGACTTTCAAAAATTCTCATCGAGTTTATCTCGTATGATCTTTCAAATTTAAAATATTTGACGCATTGGCGTAAGCTGTAATTTCAAATTTTTTTTTATTTTCTATATTAAAAAAAAATAAAATATATAAATATATGACGAATCTTCAAGCCATAAACCCAATTAATAGCTATGCTTAGTTAAATAGTTATTTTAAGTAAGTACTTCCTTACTCCAAGGAAGACGCATGCAATGTGTAAAATTAATCAAAAAAATAAATATTTACAAAAATTTTTGAACAAGAAATATTCATTTAAATTTTTCGACTTTTTACACCAAAGTAGATAATAAAAATAATATGTTTTCTGAATGCCCCGTGATTGTTTTTTTTTATTTTCGTATCAGCACTTGTGATAAAATTGAGTAAAATTATTTGTTTACCATGCCAAGCGGCCTTGCATTGAAGATTCGGCAATTTTAATGAGTACCACTTGAGGTTTATTAAAAAAATATTGATGAATGAGTTAATTTGCCGCGATTTATTATTGCTATGATAAAAATAAATCTCATAATATAGTTGAAACATATAGAAATCCTTGATAAATGTTTATAAATATACATATATAACACACTTAATATAATAATTATTTTGGTTGAAGATTATATCATGACAATTTGCAATCACTTTAACTAGTAAATGTACCAGCTAACGAATAAGTCTATAAATCACTGAACTAATATGTTTGCTCTACTCCAATATGTGCTCCCACTTCACAGAGGTAAAGTTTGGTTAGACTATATATGTTGATTAAAAATAGTTCAACAATGACAAAAAGACGTTGAAATTTTTAAAGTTATAGAAAATCTCAGATGATAGTAAAACATAACAACAGACAAATATGTAAGACTTGATAATTGAAAACACACAACAAATTCTGGTGCAAAAGCAAATGTGGCACACTGGTGGCCTTCTGTTACATAGATTGTCCAGTGTTGTCACAAAAAATACATCAAAATGACTTTGCATTGATTTATTCCCGCTATTTATTTATATTATTTAAAAAAATATTTAAAAAAAAGTGTTGTCGATATTTTTCCTGGTGTGAAATTGGTCACGCATGCCATGTATGTGCCATCGCTGCTGTAGAGTGTTACCGGCTTCGAGACTAGTTGATTATTGCAGTTATGCAAGCATGTAATCTGATTTACTTGATGCCATTAAAAGTATATTAGAAATCTTAATATTAGGGTTAAAAATTAAATGCAAACATATTATTGTGTTAAAAGCTTACAAAGCGAAAGATAAAAAGTTATTTAAAATCTCGGATGTTTACCCTTTATCCCGGAGGCGTGAAAAGGGACTAGGTAACCAAAATAAGTCTGGATACTGAAATCGGATACAGGCTCTACATTATATTGAACGATTCTTATTTTATATTTACATATGTTGTTCAAATCCATTAGTTTTGCTTGAAATAGATTATTTTATTTTAAAATTAAACGTTTATTCTATATTGAAATATCTTTTTATACAAATTAAATGTATCATATAACTCTACAAATATATTTATATAAAAATAACACATACAGAGATGTAATCTAATGCTTACTTTTTTGTATGTATTAATGGAAAAATAAAAAAAATATAATAAATTTGATCAATGAAAATTTATTAATGAATAATATGATTCAGAATACGACATATTGTATTGTATCTAAGAGCATTTGTTGTCACTTTCAAAAATATAAATTTAAAAATTTCTTTCAGTCATTTTAATACTGCAAAATTATGAGAAAAATAATAATATAATGTAACAAGAAGGGATTGAAAATATTTAAAAAAAACTTTACAATGAAGGTATTTGAATTATCGAATGAAAACTAATTTTGTACATGTTGTTATAAAACAAATAATTTGTGGATTTATAAACATATTAAGCAATTGCATGCCAATTATGTTTCCAAACATTTTTTATTCTTTTTTTCTACTAATATAGTCCTTTTGAAAATACTAAAATTTCTCTTTTGAAAAACAGTAACTGATTTAGTATCATGAACTGTAAAAAATGTCTGTAAAACTCAACACTTTAATGAGCATATTAAATAATATAAAGATAAATACTTCATAGAGAATGTCTTTTTTATTTATTCCCTTTTCAATAATAATTCTAATTCAATTCCCCCATTTGATATGCTGAGGCAATCGTTTAGTTTTCTGATTGATCCAAATATTGTTACGTAATGGAATCCACATTTTCCATATCAATTTACGATAGCTTGCTTTTCTTTGTGTTTTGTTGTCATAACGAAAATAGAAGTTGATTGAATCATGTTTCACAGGCCGACGCGAGTGGAAAACAATGGCCTGTTTGCCCATCGTATACAAAAATAATAAGGTTATAATCAGAGTCGAACAATAATTTGCAAATAATGCAACGATATTATCATTCGAATCAACAGAAATTCATCAAGATCAACAGAAATGTGTAGATATTTGTTATATTATGTACGAATAACTAGGGTTCTGGAAAAGAATGGCGGCAGTTTTTATGAAACCAAAATGTTGGGAAATTGATAAAAACGTTTTATTTTCACTATTGATAAATATTAAGAAAAAGTAATTTTAAGTACTCTAAAAAGTATCATCTTGCTATTGTAATATAATTTACATTGTTCTTTGAAATCCGCTTAACAACTGCCATATTTTCTATGATATACGGTACTATGTACATTGCCACTTTTGTTACAAACTCGGTTTTAATTCTACAAAAATTAAGATTATTATTTTATTAAAATTTGACTCACTTATATATGAGCGCTTGAGAGGTGAAGTGAGCCAAGTGATATTTTAGAAAACATTGTGCTTGATGCGTTATAATATTCTACATGTCTTAAAGTATCATATATGTTATGTCAGCTAAGTAAAAACTCACTGCAATGATGTTTTTAAATAAAAAATATTCAGTCCACAGAATCACTAAATAAAAACGTGATTCAACTTCTAAATCAAATATAAAAGATTGACCATTTTACTACTTGGCTCACTTCACCTCTCAAGGGCTCATATGTGAAACTGCCGGTTTTATACGGTAATATAATATCTAACTCATTTTTGACAAACAATTGAGACTGTCGTCATTGTTTCCAGCGCATTCAACTATTTTATTAGAAATGAGAGTCAACAACGCAAAAGTGTGAAGAGGAAATAATATTTTTTTTCTATATGAACGACTTTAAAGCACTTACTTACTAAGTTTGGCACTTTAGCTGAGATTTGAAAAAATGTATAATTTGAATTCTGACATACTACATATATCATGATAAAGATCCCGGAATTTCAGAAAATAAGTGAGCGTAGTACTGAGGTACTAAAATTACTTTTTGTGACTTTTAACGTTAACGTTTTGTGTCAGATTATTATCATTGCAACAATGGCATTTTCTCTAGAATTGATAAAAGATTTTTCTAACAGTAAAACCGGATGAACAAAAAATGGTGATAAAAAAAAACATACGATGTTAAAATTTTGCCAATACAAAGTGATTCCGAGATATAACAGATCTGAATTTCGAAATTTCTGGTAAAAAGGTCAGCTAATCTTTCAAGATTGCAATTCTTGGATCTGACAATATCTATCAACCATGTTTGAAGTAAACTTGTTTAATATTTAGATAACTCTTCACCTATATCCTATCCTGAAACCGTTTTGAGTACAGCGATAAATATACTTAATTTATGACTTTTTATATTTTCGACTTTGAACGATCAGTTCTATATTAAAATCGTCATTTGAAATCTTCCTTTAACATTGTGTTTATACCGATAGAGTGTTTGTCTAGAGACACTTTCACTGTGTATGGTACGAGCACATTTTTAAATGAATTCATACAATTATAAGCACGACTAGTGATTAACTAATAGTAGCGCCCAGTTGAATTGAAAGATCGGAAGAGTGGCAGGCAATCTTAAGACATCACAAACACCCATGCCTTCGAACAGAAAGTAGATAAATCAATCGAAAGATGCTTTTCCTTACAGGGACTCGAACCCGTGAGGTCCGACACGCAAGCCCACAGCGCTGAATGAAAAATTAACTATTTTTCAAATTTATCCATCTACAGAAATTGCAGTTATGTGATAATTTGATTTAAGACAAATGATTTTTTTTATCTTAACAAGGGGCTCGCACGAGCCCCCCCGAGCCCCCTCCAGCCTATCCCTGGACATACATAAAAAAATAACACTAACACATCTATCGGGCCTGTACTACTACAAGATTCGTCCGGTTAGATAGTTTCGGGGCGTAAGTGTTAATCAGTGAATATCGATGCAAAAAGATACCGTCATATATCAGAATTTTTAAGCGCAGCATCAATGTTAAAGTGTTTAAATGATGAGTGAACGTGCTACGAGTTAATATTGTGTTACTGGAGATAGCACAAATACATTTCTTTCCCAGACGATTGACGTTTTTAAAACTTTTTATTTATTTGATGTTATGAATAATCCTAGAGTTAGCGAGTTTATTCTGAACGAATGGAGTCTAAATCCATTACATAGAAAGAGATATGTGATAAGAAATCTGTATCGTTACGAAAATTTTCAGTCAAATTCTTCTCGAAGCTTTAAAGCTTTTCGCATATACATTCCGCTTCGAGAGCTTTTCTTTTATGTGTATAATAAAATAAAAATCTGAAGGTTTTTGCAAATACAAACACGGACCAGAAATATCCACGTAAATATTTGGAAAATTCTACTGTAGTCAGGTGGATCAGAAAGGTATCCCAATAATCAGGGTTTGTTATTATTAAATATACTAGAATAAGATATTTCTTTTTATGCGTACGGCATAAAAAGAAACAAACTCAATCGCTGCAGAAAATAAATCAACATTTCAAATACGATGAATTGTAATTTTTTTTATTCCTCTTGTCAAGTAATTATTTGTGATACATGTTTTGCTTTGTTGAGAATAATCTTCAAAGTAAAAATACTGCAAACTTTATCTGTTGAAAACGGGAAGGACAAGACTAAAATAATAATAATTGTTAGTGTGACGTAAAGAAAGAAATTCTGGAGTTAAAACATATATTTTTTAAGCAAATGAAAAAAAATAGATTGGTCGATACATTTATCAATATTTATCCTTAATATGAAATAAAAAACTGATCGTTATCGTTTTATTACATTTGGTTTGAGTTTTATGACAGTTAATATAGAAAAAAGTTATCCATATTTTTCAAAATATCAATTACTACTAGTAGATGAAAAGTTTAGAGAATATTATTTGTTACAAATAATTAAAAAACATTTATTTCCAAACCATTATTTTTAAACCACTTAAGGTGTCCATTGTCAATTCAGTTAAGTGTGAAAAGAAATTGTATTTACAAATACACTGCAAAAAAACTATTTTGTTTGCATAATTTTTTAACAGATCATTTATTAAAAAATGTGAATGAGAAAAAAAATGTGTTATATTTTACCAAAATCATAGATATTTCATATTTACTCCAGAAATTGATGATACAAAAATCATGGAGATGATTCTAGAAAACGCAAAACATATTGTGTCTTGCTGTACAGCAAGCGGAATAACAAAGTTATTAATTGAAATTTTCTTTTCAAAACGAATTTCTTCCCCCGAATCTATTAAAAAAACCGCTTTTTTTATCGAAAATTATGCTACGTCACTGCTTTTGTTTAAAATAAATTTAATTATAGATCCTTTGTGTTCGGCTTCACTTTACAATAAAACACATAAACACATTAACGCAACATATTTCATCTTTTTTTTCAAATCTATATACATGACGATAGTGCAATTTTAATAGCAGACTTCTGGCAAGACGAATATTGTTTATTTCAATCACCTCTATTTAAGAATATTAATATTTTTTTTGCTGATATTCATTTTTCTCCAAATCATATTTGAAAAAATATATATTTATCAACATCTAATCTACATCGTTGGTACTATATTTCAGGGTCGACCAAAATACTAATCGCGGTCAGAATGAAATAAAAATTGTCAAATTGCCAAATACGTTATCGAAAAGATACGACATTATCCATAACTTATCGTTGCCCTCCGTTTTAGCCAGGATTTTTTTTTAAAATTATACTATTTATCAGTATTTCCGTTTCTTTTTATATCTATAACACAATAAGAGAAATATTTTGCTAAGCGCTGACGCATAAATAAATACCACTATGTCTGGGACACACATATGCATTCAATTAAAACCAAATGCCAGTTTTTCAACGCTTGCATTGTGCCGGTACTGCTTTACGGTAGCGATGCGATCATGGCACCTGACGAAGACTCAGAAAAACCGTATACTTAGCTTCGAACATAGATGCTTTCGTCGGGTAATGAGGGTGAGGTGGTTTGATTTTGTAGGGAATTCGGAGATAAGTTAACGGACAAGACAGAGCCCTGTCACGTCAGTGGTTATGAAGAGATGTTGAAACTGGCTGGGTCACGTGCTGCGGATGCCTCCGGAAAGCCTCAATCCTGCCTGGCTCAGATTCCGGCGTCCCACCCGTCGGGTACTATCCATATGATGTACTCGGCTGAACTGAGTGATGCTGGCATGTCATGGAAGGAAACAAAGCAATTAGCGAGAGACAGAGGACAATGGAGGTGCCGCGTGGTGGCCACATGCTTCACATAGGGAACAAATATGGCCAAAGAAGCTTTTTTTTATAAATATTATATTTTTATAACGTAAATGTATTTTCGATTGAATTTACAATGGAGTAAGGTAATGAAGTAATGTGATTTAGTATCTATCTTAACGTTCTGTTCATTATTGGGATCACATTCATGTAAAACGATAAAACCGCAGCATTTCAAAATGTAGATTTGAACCCTCGATGCAAACTTGGAGGACGAATGCTCGCTTGTATATGGCAACTTTCAAACGAGTTTTATATTTTAATGTTTTATCAGGCATATGGAAAGTGATATAACATTTCACGATTCAAAATTCGTTTCCATATGAGCTACTTATTGCTCTTATCTGAATTCTTTGGTTCGTGAAAACTTTCAAAATAAAATTTATCTCATCTCGCGTCAAGCAAGCGTAAACTCCATACATAACAATTCTTCACAATATTTTGCGTCACCTTTTCTGATGGAAATGGCACAAACAATATTTTTATTTTAAACTTTGTATAACATACGATAAAGTATTTCTTAAAATTCTATTGCTGTAAAAAAAGTCGTGTTAAAAGTTTAAAATGCAACTCCCAATTTTTTTAAACCATATTTGTACCCAGTGTAAGAAATACCGATGGCCTAGTTCAGTGATGACCAACCTTATTTGGTTGCGAATCAAAACAGAAAATTCAATCATTTGTAAATGCCGCACCAAAAACCCTAAAATAAATGTAGAAAAAAGGGTACGTAGGTCTTTAGGTAAAAGTAAAAATCTTTGTTATTTTAATATTTTACAGGTTGTAGGCAAATCCTTACAAATAACAAATTTACAGCAGACACAAAAAACGTTTTTTTATGATTTTTGACCAAAGGAAAATTATAAAATATACACTGTTTTGAAGTGCATAAACTGGTTTTTAATTGACTTTATATGATATAAATTCAATATATTAAAAAAAACCTTTATTTTCTTGATCGCAATTTCCCCAGGCCCTTCTTTTTTCAAACTTTAAAGCTAAATTTAGCTAATAATTTGACATTTTCAGCTTACATACTTTTGATCGAATGTAAATCAAGTTTTGAAAAAAAACTGTGGGTTACGTCCTTTTTCCTTTCCACAGTTGGTATGTATTACTACATATTCTTCCTTCCACCCACATGCGCGTGTTTGTAAAATTGATAAAGCAATCTTCTACAAGTTGATTCATCATGATGAAATACGTTTATTTTGGCAATTTGTATTAAAATAAAATCAAATGTCTAATATTATAATCTTTAATTGAACTAAATTGTGAGTTTGAACGAATACTATTATTTTTAAGTCAGATGCTTGCGTGCAACATTTAGATGGCTTGTAAGCAGTATTTGTCCCGTGGACCGCGTGTTGTATATCGCTGGCCTAGTTCCATATAACGATAAGTCAACAAATTTATGTTTTAAGTTATACTACTCATTATTTTCGAATATCTTTCTTCTATAACTCCACAAAAGTACGACCAGAAAAAATTACTAGTTTTCTTTAGGGAATATTATACTCCCTAATTAAGTGAGAGTTTTACTAATAAACCAGCTATCGTTAAATATACTTGTCGTATAAGACACTGTCGCCTGTGTGGTCGAGTGGTCAACGCTGTTGGCTTCGGCTACGGAGGACCCGGGTTCAAATCCCGGTACGGACAGTATTATAAATTGATTTTTCAATCGATTTATCAATTTCTGTCCAAAGGCATGGGTGTATGTGATGTCTTTAATTCCCCCCTCTCAACCATCCCATCCTATGAACGGGGCATATCGAGAGCGATTAGCATACCACTAATCCTGTCCTAGCCCTATTCTTCTATCCCTACTCTCTTTGGAAAAAGAGAGGTTGAGCAACTGAGTAACAAGCAGTTCTCGTAGAAACACTTCTGTTGAGATAAACTCCATTAGGAGTCCATATGCTCCACATTGGGAGCGGACATGGTTTAAAAAAAAAAAATAAGACACTATTCATAATATCGTCAGCTTAATTCTTACATAGCGTAAGTCAATTGTGTTCAGGAGACAGTTAACACTGAATATTTCAACTTACAGAAACAAATTCTTATGCATTTTATTTTGAAGTAAAATATTTTACTATTACTGATTTATTCATTATTTTTATATATATACTTAATGTATAAAACTAACGTAATATTAGAATAGATAAATAAAATGAGAGATACGTTACATTGTGGTGTTTGCTTTTTGACCTCTTCCATTTGCAAATTTGGATATTAAACAAATTAAATAGATGGGATGCGTTGATATGCATTTTAACCGAAATGACCAACACATTATATCTAAAAAAATGACTTATGTGATGTTAGACGTTAGCCGACGATATGCTTCATTTTTTAAATCCAATATAACATTCTTGGACATTTTTATGGACATGGTAAAGAATTGTTTAAGTCAGTTCAACCTATTTCTCGAACGGTTGGCCATGTCGATGTGGTCGCTGAAAGGGTGAATGAAATTACATTGTGTCACCATACGGAGAAACGAGTAGATCTCGAATTCACCAAACAAGAAAACAAATATTTGTACATAACATGGCAGCTTTGGTACCGAGTCTTAAAGCATTGGTGGATGGTATATTTTATTTACTCTTACTTCAAGTGTGAGACAACGAATTGACTTTTTTTAAGTGAACTATTTCATTAATTCTGACAAAATATTTTGTACAACAATTAAAAAAGGAGATACAGAAAGTAGTTGTTTAATTTTAAAAAAGTAATCAAATTTAATAATTATTTATGAGACGATGAAAAAATGATACTTAAACTAAATATAAAATTAAATATGATAACTGTATTACTCCACTTCTTGTGTTATATATGTTGTGTATGCGTTCTTTAAGAAGCATCATCTAACTTAACAGTGATTCTTAACCGGTGCACTGCAAGCTTACTGCAAGTGCACCGCGAAACAATTGGTAAAATCGAAAAAGATCCGCAAAATAGTAAAAACCAACAAATCCGCAAAATAGTGAAAACCGAAAAAGACAAAAAAAAAAATTATACACAAAATGTCCACATATTTTTTCAACGCAACGCCACTTTTTACCATGATTAAAAGTGCATCGTGATTTCGAAAAGGTTAAGAACCACTGATCTAACAGAACGAATAAACAAAAAAAATATTTAAATTATTATGTTATAAATTACAAAATTATGGTCGATGTTTTTTTACTTTTTTACTGGACGGAGAGAGATACAAAAATTTAGAATAATAATTATAGATTCGTTACTTGCATTAAGTATGATAAATTCCAATGGAAATTTTTGAAGAATGGTGAGCCGCCTGTCTTATTTAAACTGTTATTTACTAATGTTTTATTTCTATTATTACTGTTCATTCTTAACCCTTGATTATTTACTGTGCTTATATTTAAATACTGGATAGAACAAAGTCATTAATTATTTACTTAAAAAATGAATAGCGGACTAACTGACTTACCACTGTATAAAATTGAAATATTTTGAGTAGGAATTAGCAACGGCTTATTAATTCGATGAGTAGTATGTATAAAGTATTTTTTGCAACAATTTTTCATTCTTTCACACTTTCAATCTCTCATTTCATTGAAAACAGACATCTCGTTCGATCCAATCTCTCAAAGTAAACCACCAAATGGTTAAGTGTTTATGAAAAGGTCAAACCACTTCAACATCAAATAAACGAGTATTTGTTTCTGTTTATGAAAGATTTCCTCGAAAATCGTCGAAAAATCCGAGTATCCGAGCGTCAAAGTTTCAGTGGCTTTTTATAGATATGCGATATTGAAAGAAAATTTCAACGATACACATGAATAAATTGTTGATACGATCCTAATTAAGTGAATTCATTTGAATTTGACTTTGACAAATACAATTCTCTTGTAATGTGTATGAACCAAATTTGATTTTAATACATTCCCAATCAACATAAGTTTACCGTTATAACTATTGGATTAAGATTATTAATTAAATATAATACAAAAAACAACTTAGAATTACACGTCAATTTTATGCATCAAAAATAAAAAATAATTTATATTCTAAGGCTAGAATTTAACCTCTAATCCCATTATTAGGCGTTCTGTTCGAGATCATACGTTTATTCAAAGTCACAAAAATGCCCAATTGCTTTGGTGTAGTTAGTGACAAAATAAATAAATTATAAATGATATTAAACACATAAAAATAATACAAATATTTTATACATACGTACAAGTTTTTTTATTGATTTTATTTGTAAGGATATACTAAATGTTTTCAATAATGATCGAGTTGAACCTCCCTCCTTTAAAATATGGTGTTTTTTTAAGTTAACTTTTGAATTTTTGCGAGAAAGCACTAGATGGTTTTCATATTTTTACTGGTGCAATAAATTTTTACGGTAGATATTAATTATGCCCAAGAAGTACACGTAGTTTCTATATATGTATCAAATCTCTAAATATTAAGCAGTTTTTGCAAGTAAAAATGATACGCCAGTCACATATAGGAAACATAATGGCAATAAAATGTTGAACATATTACATTCAGTTAAATTGCAATATAAACAAACGAATCTATATTTAATTCGCCACAGCTGCGAGTTTTGAGAATCAATATCTCACAGCCAAATTGAGTGGTCAGTTGTTTGTTTTAAATACGTACATAAACTGAACGATTCTTGATGCAAGTTGATTGTCCCACCGCCGCTAATTATGTGTATTCAGCTACTGTTTAATAATTGCCTTCCATAATGAAAAAACGATCAAGAAAATAAACAAATTTGTTATTCATGTTTTTGACTTGACACATGCTACATGATTCTTGATAATAACTGACACCTTGTTTTTTATTACATTTGCTATTTATAGCTGACAGATTTTATCTTTTTTTTAACATAAGTTTTTATCATTCTCAGTGATAGTACTCTTATAGAAATCTGAAAACTTATTCTGTATATGGCTCTAAATAGTTTTATTAGTGAAAATTGTAAAAGTGTTGCCTTTTCGGATACGTGACTTTTAATATCATAATTCTAGTTAATACGAGCCAACCGGTATTTTTGAAATACAAAATCGATTGCGTTTGTTTTTTTTTGATATTTCATGACCACATTTAATTTATCTATTACTAGCATTTTCCCGGCAAGTGGTGCAATGCCACTCAAAGAAAGAAAGTGCTTGTGTTTATTAAAGTGCATGTTTTCCTTTTCTGTCTGTTTGACGTTTGCTGCCGATTGTCTATGGTACGAAACACGCGCAAGTTAATTGTTCTATAACCTTCGCGCAAGTGCAAGCAAACGTTGTCAAAATTAACTGTATGGCAGACATACAAACATTGATTTGTATATATAAAACCTACTGTAAGTTAATTTTACCATGCTTATAGCCTTCCCGGAAGTGCAAGCAAAAAGTTTGTAAAAGTTTTATTGCAATCGGATGAGCGGTGTGGCAACACATAAAATACGAAAAAAACAAATGTTCATTTATATATATAATATTAATATAAATCCAACAATTATTTTATTCAATCACGATATTTAAAAAATAAATAAATTGTACCCTAAGTGCACTAGTTTTAAACTATGTATAACAAATTAAAAAATAGTATTCGGAGGCAATTGGATTTAAAGATTCACACACTCTTAATTAAACGTGATTCTTTTTTGAAATATGTACATAATTTTGATTGCTTGCCAAATTACTTTAGTACCATCAAGTGCGGTTTAGGTTTAGGTATTAGTAAATATGTATTCTTATTTTTCCCAACAGTTATCTGACCAATATGTGGGTTGAACGTAATCGATACATTACTATGACAGTGTTGTATTGTAGCAAATCAACGAGCCATTAATATAATATAAATTGTTTTCTTATTTTCGCATAAATTTAAAAATACAATTACCAAGAAATCTGCGTGCATTTAAGCGTGGTTTGCATAAATACATAACTCACTGGTATGCCAGTTTCGCAAACATTGCTATTTGCGTCGGTACATAAGTGTGCGGAAGCATAAATGTCGGTTTCTCTCGTCTAAATAAAACTTATTTTAGTGGATTACTGATTACCATTTAGTGGCGAGCTGTATTTTCTTTGCACTCCGTGTGAAAATATACAAACACTTCTCACAAAAATTCGGACGAACGGATGTAAGATACGGTAAACGATTGCCATTATCGCTCCACATGTCGAATAAATTGATTATTTCAATTGGAAAGCATGGTTCTTGCTGGCATATTGCCTTTTTTAGAAATAGTTTTAGTATAAATATAATAGGAATAAAAATTACGTTAAGGTAGATCGTTCAATTAATGAAATTGAAACATGTTTTATAAAATACATATATTATATATGTAGAAAAATGGTTCTGACTAGGGCTAAATTTGTGACATTCGAAAACCGGTTTTTCAACTTCGTAACCGGTTGTGCCGAATTTTCTTTAAACGAGTCTATAAACAAAAGGACAGAAAATTTGGATATTTTATTTGATGGCCTAAGACCATATGCCTTACATCATTACCCAGCGAAAGGGTATTTTCGATATCAGGAAATTTTGTTACAGTGGACGCTTTGTGTTTTCTTAAATCATATTTTCTGAAGAGTAACACCAAATAATTTCTTGTTGTGTATTATTATGTATATAAATAAGCAAAATAAAAAAATGTACTTTTTATCGCTATTTTAATTGAATTATCTATTTTTTGTAAATCTTCGAAAACCGGATAAAACCGGTTTTCAAACAATATTGACATTCAAAAACCGTTTTTTTCAAAAGTCGGTTTTTGTATAAGCCCTTTTCTTTTATTCCTATTCTCTTTGGAAAAAGTGAGGTTGAGCAACTGAGTAACAAGCAGTTCTCGTAGAAACCCTTCTGTTGAGATAAACTCCATTAGGAGTCCATACGCTCCACATTGGGAGCGGACATGGTAAAACAAAAAAAAAAATTGAAAGATCGAGCTAGGTAATACAAGACTTGTGGTTACCTGATCGCGATTCTATCCGTACTGTCTTCGAAAAAAAGAAAGGTTGAGCAATTGAGTAACAAGCAGTTGTCGTATAAAAACTTCTATTGTAATACCCCCTATGAGAAAGACATATGCTCCACATAAAGGAGCAGACATTAATTTAAATAAATTTTTATGAATAAAATTATTCTTAATTGTAGCGAAAATTGGCACATGTGTGTTCAAATTGGTGCGTAGTTCATTAATGATACTGGTTGAGCTAGAAAATGAAGGTTAGATTTTAAATTATCTAACAAATTATCAAACAATGTGTTTTTTTATATTTTAGAAGAATGTTTTTAAAATTACATAATTATGACATACCATTTTGTTGATTCGGAAACCCAAACCACCAAGCTCTCTTGGGTGGAAGCTGTGGTTTCCTGTAATTATGTAGTTAATGATAAAAAATGTGTAATGGTGAACGACCTAGGCTTAAGGTCATTCACATCAGCAGCGGTAGGGCTTGTCGGTTTTCCAAAACCGGTTTTTGGCAAAATTTGTGACATTCGAAAAACGGTTTTTCAACTTCGTAACCGGTTGTGCCGAATTTTTGACAAACGAGTCTATAAACAAAAAGACAGAAAATTTGGATCTTTTATTTGATGGCTTAAATACCATATGCCCCACATCATTACCCAGCGAAAGGGTATTTTTGATCAGCAATTTTTTTTACAAAACGGTCAGTGGACGCTTTGTGTTTTCTTAAATCATATTTTCTGAAGAGTAACATCAAATGATTTCTTGTTGTGCATTGTTGTATATACATATAAATAAACAACATAATACAATTGAAATTTTTCTCGCTATTTTAATTGAATTATCTATTTTTTGTAAAACTTTGAAAACCGGATAAAAACGGTTTTCGAACAATACCGAAATTCGACAACCGGTTTTTTCAAAATTCGGTTTTTGTATAAGTCCTAAACAGCGGCAACATTTTAGATATTAAAAACTACCGAATTCACGATTAAGAATCCTGTGAATCTGCAGAATATTTTTTTAAACAAAGATAAACATATTTATAAAATAAAAATCATTTTTAGCTATGACAATTACTATTTGATGCTTGACATTTAAGTCGGGTTTAGATTGGCTGAGTTGCGCAGTAAAATGAATAAGTCAAATGCTATAGAAACTGGACGGTGTTCGAACAAAGCACATACGTGAGTGACTTGTCAAAACTCAAGAAAAACAGACAACAAGAATCTTTGTTATAATCTCTTATTTTCTCAACTCTTAGTTTGACAAGTTAGTAGACCTTAAAATTAAAATATATTAATGGCTGCTAAACTTTCATTAAATAACAATTTTAATTAAAACAAAACATCTTAAAATAAATAAAAAATATATGTACAATGAGACGAAAAAACAGAAAAAATGGATTGACCCGACATTACTAATTTACTGTAATAAATTTGTCTGTTGGGGATACTTAGCTACTTGCCCAATCTAAACTGCTCTCTAGTGCTGCTCGTTTGATATAAACGTACGAATTCAATGCAAAAACTCCAATCCAAGATTTCTGGTCGCAGACCGCCAATTAACATGATAGAATAAAACTTAAAGAAAAAAATGAGATCGGAAAATTTTACCTGAATATTTTGCGGCCATATAAAAGATACGAAACATGAAAACACAAACCATATACAAGGGATTATTTTTCAATGAAACAATACTAGCTGCAAGCCTGTTGCCCTCAACGGGGAGATTTTTTTGCATTTTTGGCGTGGAAAATCAAATAAAACTTATTTATGAATAAGCCAGAAGGTCTTAGCTTAATTAATTTTCTAAATAATTTTTTTAAGAATACTTCCAGTCCTCTTTAAGAATTAAAATAAAATGGGATTGTAAAAAAAACACGCAAATATCGGAAAAAAACGTAAATTGTAGGATTCAGGATTTCACTGTAAATAATCAAAATTTACGTCTGAACCAAATTAAAATTAAGTAAAAAGAATTCGACCCATAGTAAAAAAATATGTTATGATATTTTTATTTTAAACAAAAGAATAGTGTGTCATTCTTAAAATGAAACCGTGTCACATGTATAGGATAATCGAAATTACTTGAAAATTTTATCCAAATGTATGAAAAATAGTCAAAATATATTCTCATACATTATGAAAAAATAAAATTATGTTTATAATATATTTTATCTATTGTGGAAGATAGTCAAAGTATATAAAAACTCGAAAATCAAATGCAATTTTTCAATAAAAATCAATTGCACATTTTATCCAAATGTATGAAGAAAAAGCAAAATATTATTCTATGATATATCCATATCATAATTCAAATATTCTTAATGTATTAAAGAATTCAAAAAGATTTTCAAGGTCAGACGTGAAAAGATTCATCATTATGATTCAATTGATCAAATCAGTTCCAAAGAATATTGGACTCACACGATCCAACGATTCATTTCGATAGCCCTGTAATCAAAGTTTGCAAAAGTAAAATAAGCCGCTCCCATTGGATAGAACGACATTTCAAAAATAAGCCGTTATTATTGGGTGAATTCCACGGCAGGACACACATTTAGCGTTATTAATATGAAGATGTTTTATTAAAAACTTCAACTAAAATATCTAAAGACTTTTATGATTTCATTTAAAGTTTCCTTTCCTTCATATGAGAGAGAAATGAAAGTGCTGAGCACAGTTTTAAAATATCGACACTGGGAACAAAATAAATGCTAGGTTGAAGTTTAAGGTCGAGCTGTACCGCTACGGCTTCCGTGCAAACAACGCTTAGATTATGGCACCGAGGCCTAAATTGGGAGTTTTATATACATTAATATTTTAATGAATATGTATTCATAAGAAAAGATGTATGTGATGTCTTAAGCCACTAGCTCAATTTAATCTTAAATACGAGACGTAGAGATAGCCATCAAATAATACGTATTGCCAGCATTAATTAAAATATTTTATTTGTTAAACCTTGAAACACTCCACTAGAAGTTCATATGCTTAACCCTCCAGAGACGAGAGCTTTTTTTCAATATATATTTTTAAGCCATATTGAAATCAATAACTTTTATTTCTAACAAAAATTAAAAAAAAAAAAAAACGCTAAGTCGTTGTATAGAAACCCCGCATGACTATATGGTCATGCTCATCCTTTTATTACCGTGTAATATTGTGTACGGAAAGTACTGATGACAAAAGTGACTGTATGGGTACGCAAACATTCGAGGTTGAAATATAGCTAAACGTAAAATTTTTTGAATCAACATAATTTCAATACAAATATATTAGCAAAAAAACTGTAAATTATTTGATGTTTTGATAAAAAAATAACTAACAGTTCCAAAAAGTCCATTAAAAAAACGGAAATTCAAAAAATCGCATGTGCTTTTGGTGGCCGTTTCTGTCCCCACGGCTGATGACTTACTGAAGTCTGTACCCTACTTAACCAAATATGAGTGAAAGCAACGATATTCAGGTAGAAAAATGATGAATAATAGGGTCAATAGACAACGGTGTTTACTGTGACTATATGGTCACGCTCGTCCTTGGAGGGTTAACCCTTTCCTTTCTATGCAAAATAGCACGCGCTCCTGAGCTGTGTATCCATTACACATCAGGCAAACGGCAGTGAATCATGACAATTATATAACACTACTGTAGTAGTTAAACACAAACGGGAAGGGAATTATTAATGAAAAATAGTATGACAATTGCAAATTACGCTTATATAATATATTATGTTTCTGGGAAGAGGTTTTCAATGATTTTCTAATAAATATAACTGTTAAAATATAGCTTAAAATTCACAAGTGCCAATTTTTTTGAATAGCTGTAAATAGCCTACCTATCACACTTACCAACTACTTGGAAGCGGGGAAATTTTCTTAACTATCATTAAGCCTATTCACTATATTATTGTCATTATTAATGTCATTATTTTTATTGTATCACTTTGTCAAAGAATTCCCAAATTTTAATTATGTTTGTAATTACTTTCAATTCCCATTCTAAATTTATTAATCTGAGATGACTTTTTAATTATATGTTAGATGTGTTAAACATTTTAATTTTGTGCTATTTTAGAATCACTTTTAATGTAATTGGTATTTTCTTTTCAATGCCAATTGTTGTTTATAACTGTTCATTTTTGTATAAATAGCACTGTTAAATTATATTTCTTATCAGTTGACGATGCTCGTAATGAGCGAAACCGGTCTTGACATATTAAATAAAGTGGAATGAAGTACAAAGGATTATTGTGTTTTTACTAATATAATGCCTTTCCACCAAGTATTGACAGTGAACACCCTAAAAGATATCTAGAGTTAATGATAATGAAAACTTGCTTATTTTAAATACCACTGAATCATAATTAGCTCTTTTTGCAGTACGTACTATGCAGTTGCGATGTTCTTGGCTTTGAATCCGCATAAAGAGAATTTTATTATAAACAATAATAAGTGTTTAAAGTATTGAATGTCTACGATATTTAATTTTCCCACTAAATTCCCATTTGATCCAAAAAAACGGAGCGTAGCGAAAGTAATTTGTCAACAATCAGTTCCTTCCAAGCCCTAATGCGAGGAGCAAACTTACTCTCAAAAGCAAGCTGCCTTTCCATCAGCAACGATGGTAAAGTAATACAACTTTCCAAAATAGTATCGATGAAAGAGACTCGAAAAACTTTGACGCTAACGCGCCATGGTACTTGAAGCTCCATAAATTTGATATAAAAAAATCCTTGGATAATTACTTTCAGCAAAAAGTACAAGTTGATACATTGAATAACAACCTGTTCTCGTAAAAGCGTAATCTGTTGAGAAGACACAGTAAAAATATTCTTCACATCGAAAGTGGATATGGATGGGACATAAAATGGTATTCCTCAAATTTGTTCTACTACAAATTAACAAGCCGAAAGATTAAATAAATGGACATTTTCCTTTAGTTTTTTTCTGTAAAATTCAACTCGGGGCAATTACTATAAACACACTCCCATAAAAACTTGGAAACATATTTTTTGTTGTTTAAAAAAAACGTATTAAAAGTTATACGTAAGTTTATGAACGAACGGCATAATGGAGACATAAAAGGGAGAATAAAAATTGATAACATCCCCAAAGTTATGTCAACTTCTCGAAGGTAATTTTGTTTGAAACTCGCCAAACGGTTTGTGATTCAAAATGCCTCGGAGCGAAAAAGAAAAGTAAAAAATACACGAAACAAGGTTGTTTTCGGAAAATTTTCCGCTGGATAACGCTCAAAGAAGTAAATGGTCATGTACAATGATTATTATTGAATTGCCTTGCCCTAATTATAAGAGATAAAATTCTGTCAAAGTAAACAAATCAGTTTTCTGTGTACTTCCCTTAGAACGTGCTTTATTTTTAAAAATCGTCCCAACTATAACAACTTTTTTACTCGTGACTTCCTTTGTAATGTATGTGTATGATTTTTTTTTTTGAAAAACATCCTTTTCAAAATAGTTCTAGTTTTAATAGCTTCAGGGTACAAGGTGGTCAAGAGTGATGGATTCCGTCACGGATCTTACTGGTCTCAGTACGAACAGCATTTATTTAAATCGATTTATTTATTTTCGTTCGAAGGCATGGGTGTTTGTGATGTATATGGTTTCACTCTCACCCTTCCTTGTTTAGAAATAACAGGGCGTAGGAAAAAATAGTTATTTCCTAGCTCTATCTTTCTATCCCTGCTCTCTTCGAAAAAGAAAAGTTGAGAAACAGTTCCCGTAGAAAAAAATATGTTGAAATACCTCCATAAGAAGTTCACGTGCTCCACACTGGGAGCGGTTATGGTCAAAAATAATAATTACGTTTACTTTTACTTAAAAAACTACATTATCTGTTTTTATATGACTGATTTCGTTGATTTGAGTTATTTTGAAATCAAGCAAGTTTATTTGCATTAGACCAATGATATTTTAATTTTGCCATGTACGTATTATTTACATTTTTATAAAGCCAGCCACTCTAAATTGATTCTGAGTTTCAAGCTTACTGTGACAAGTCATCCACACACTTGTTAATTAATATTTGAATTTTTTGTATTCAAGTAAATATTTTTTTGTTATATATACATAGTGTGATATAATTTAACTTATACTGTTGAACTTTTTAATACAAAATGGCGAGAAAATAATCAAGAAATTGTTGGAAGATTTACAAAATTAGCTTTTTAAAAGTGGCTATTGGCTGAAAAATGGTGCGCACCAATTTAATTGGAACATCGAATGTGAAATTGGTACATTAACCTCGAAAGTATTATTTTCCCGCGGATGTTTTTATTTCAAGTTAGTGTCAAAAGATTCGTTCACCGAGCCGCGTAAACAGCTGTCAAAAGTAAATTTAAATACGCTGAATGTGTGCGGTGTCACTGTATCGCACCTGAGAAATTCAAATATAGAAGTTGAAGTAATAAAATGGGCGGTGGAAAAAATAACAAATGTCTCCGAGAGCTAGCTAGCATCGCGTCGTATTGCGAATCGTGACGCCTGTGACGGGTACCCTCCTCTGCCTGCCAGTGACTGTTGTGTTATTATGATGTGGGATATTATAATATGATCCGCGAAACGAGTATCATGACATTGATTGACGTGTGCAATTATTTCGAAATATGATGAAGAATACTAACTATCGCTGTTATAAGAAAACAGTTATCGGGATTTGGGAACGGTCTCGAAATGCCGCATGAAAATGTCATTATCTTCTTTTAGTTAAAGATTTAGTCATAAATTAGCGTAGTTTATAAGAGTTTGTCTTTTATTGAATAGTTTTCAGGATAGCAGAACAAAATATTGGTTAAGTATTTATTATTTAAATATATTAATACATCACTTGTTTATGAAATTTATAACTAAAACCTGAACTAAAACCGCTCAAAACAGTGCATGACAATACTGCTTGGACAAATCTGTCTGGACAAAACCGTTCGTTCGCAAAGTTTTGTTCCGAAATATTATTAAAAGTCTTCATCCTTTAAAACATATTATAATACAATACATCGAAATTAAAATAGAAAGAAGCACGTTAGGTTTCAGAAGACCAATTGCGACAATATCTAAGTATGTAAAATTGAACTCAAGACTACAAGAGTGCAAGAGACACGCATGCATTTAAATCTTTGTTTGTATGTTTTTTTTAACTTATGCATCTACATTAAAATATTTTGGTCGTAAGTAGTTTGTTTTTTCGGATATTTTTGCAACGTTATTGTTAAGATTCCGATTTGAGCATTATTTAAAAGAAACCCTTTTCACTGTTTAAAAATCTAAATATTTGACAATAAATTACAGTCGTCGGCCTTATATTGTTGTTTTTTAAAACGCGAGCAAAATCCCCACTTCGTAAAATACCAATATATTTCTAAGATTTTCTGGATCTATTTAAAAGAATAAGAAAAAGTAGCACATAGAAAGAGTTTTATAATTTTAGTCAAACGGAAAGTAATATCAAAATAAATTTTATCTGGCAGATTTACCAATCGAGCAGTCGATATATATATATATATATATATATATAATATATTATACAACAATAGATTTGTTTAATTATTAAATACAAATCTAAACATTTCAATAGATATTGTAATGTACTCGACATGCTGTTGAAATTCCAAAAAATCCATCATGTTGAACCAATTACGTAGGCAATTTAAAAAATAGCTATTTTGTTGGCATGCGTTTTAAAGGTAGAAAAATAGTCATAACTCAATTTTCATGACCCAGTGTATACGTAACTATAAAAGCCATACAAGTGAACGATACCCCACACGTTTTTTTAAAGATACAATATCAACGACTGCAAAAGACCTGTAATAAATTTCCATGAAATGAGCGACTGAAAATCACCAAAGGATTTCACTTCGAAAGCGAGTATTTTTTTCTTTTGAAGGAACGCGTGTGAAATTTCTCAGATCGGCGCCGACTTGTTTGCAATAAAAACATTACAGCCGCGCGCTGACTTTTCACGAAATGAAAAACCTTTACAGCGAAAAGCCAACGCAGAATTTTCTTGCAAGATTTTTTCAGATACAAGTTTTGTGTTTACCAGCATTCCAGTGCAATCACCATACATATCTGCGATAGAATAGAATCTCTCCAGAGACACTGGGGAATTATTCAAAATATCCCCAGGGAATTCTTTTCATTTTTATTTCTTTGATGTTTTGCATAATATTTTGGTATTTCCATAAAGTAAACATTTTTAATGAAAAAAATTAAAAGATTGATATATTTTATACAGGAGAATTAATAACAGTTCAGTTAACTTTTATTATTACAGAGTTGTAATTTTGTTTTCAAAAACATCCTATATTAGTAATTTTTTTAGTGAACAAAATTATACGTACTCATATATATGCCAGATGGCAGCAACACCTGTCAATATATAATGAACACTTTATCACACACACACGCACTCTTTTTGTATGCACATCTTTCATCTTGTTCAGATGAAATAAGACAAAAATATCCGTGCATGGCCTGAATATATTGATAAGCTAAGACGAACAATTCAATAGTTTTGTAGAGAATTGTAGAGAGTTGTTCAAAAACTTACATACTGAATGCTGGAAAAGTGTTTGATGATTCGATGTATTCAATTATTCGTTGGATAAATCACGGTGCATTAATTATATTTGCATACATGTTTTACATGTAAATACGTAACTATTTGGTAATCATGAAATTGTGTCACTTGAGACAAAATACACCTGTGCCGTAAACATTACAACCCTTGTCATATTAAAAATTGGACTACTTACCTTAAATATTAGGTTTAATATGAGAAGGGTTCAATGTGATTTTTTATAACGGATCATTGATTATGGTAAAATCGAAAACTTGTTGCCAGCTCTTTATTAAGCGCCGTTTTTTTATGGTAAATCAAATTTTCAGAAGCCATTGTCTTGTGAAACGTTATCAGTTAGTAAATCTGGCGAATTCGTAAAATCATAAACGTTATACTTTTATAGTAAACAGAATGAAAAGTAGGATCTGAAAATCATTAAAGTTGAAAAAAAAACAACATATGACATATGTAAAAGCATCACTGATATTGACGTCGTAGCATACAAATTCACAAACGTCAAAATGATGTCTAAAAGTTTCATTCCTGACTCCAAAAATTTTTTTTCAAAATCTAACAGTATAATTATAAATAAAGTTGATATTCTACTTTTTACGTAACTAAGTCTGATGATACTAAAGCAAACCCTGGGTCACACGATCAGTATGATATTAAAGACATCAATGTAAATAAATATTATTTGACTTTACATTGGTTGTGTAAATGAGTTTGAAGAGGTTGTGTATATGACGTGTCACATATAATTTCATAACCGGTAAAATATCATTTTTTAAAAATTTAGATTTATGTTAAAAACGATTCGTCACAAAGTTAACGTCGAGCTCATCAAAAATATTTATTAAATACATGAGGTTGTGAGCGGTGGCCCAGTTTATTTGTGTGTTGCTCAATGCAAAAAAAGCATTTGGATGTTTGCTTGCCTTTCGTAATTATTTGATTGGAATCTTTATAGGCATAATAATCAGCTACTTTCCCACATAATACCCATTTTGTTAGATTGGTCTGCGCTTATCGCAGACATCGATCGATCTAAAAGACATTATTCCATGATAATATGTGATGTATGTAGGGTTGCCAGACGTTCCGTATTAACGGGAAATGTTCCATTTTTAATGTGGTTTCAAAAAAGGTACTCAGAAATTTTCTATATGCAACAACATAATTTTAACATTACAACATTACACCACTAAATGTGTGACTTTGAGCTGATTTGGAGATGAAATGAAAATACATGAAAATAACTTCATAAATCAAAATAGATAAATGGAAGAGAAAAACATCGTGAACGATTCAAATGATTAATATTTATGTGTTACAACTCACAATACTATTATGCTTTTTTTCGTTGTATTGTGCGCACACAAAATACAAAAATGATTAATATAAAATTACTATCAAACCGTCTCTGCGTTCCGTAGAAGGAAAAAATACAATCTCCATGTTGTTATTTATAATTTAGGAATCGGTAACTTAAATAAATAATATTTACAGCTTTTTAAAATTCATTCCGCCTATTGTTTAAATTTTATAACGTGAGAATGCTTACTGATTTAAATAGTTGGTAATTAATTACCCATCTAAATTGAACTGTGATTAAAATTAAATAATTATTAAAGGTAATCCATGTCGCGATCAACGACTTTAACTTGGTGATACATTTATTTCTTATTTAAGGACGATAAATTATTTTAATAAACGTTAGTTGAAATCCATCCGTGCACTTGAACGCCTAAAGATGTCGAAAGGCAAAACCCGGGTCGTTGGCGACAACAATTGTGCGAATTTGCATATTTTAAACGATTCAAATTTCCCCAAGCACCTTCAGTCGAAGTCTTAAATTAATATTTCGAATGTGAAAAAACATAAATATTATTAACAATTCAAACAAAGTAAATAAATGCCTCAAATGCGCTGTAAACAAAAATGTCTAATTCGGTAAATATAGAGCAGGCATCAATATTTATTTTCTACTATCCAATTCTATCGCCCTCGGTGGCCTAGTAAGAAAATCGCTTAGCGATCAAAAGGTCTGATTTCATATCTCTACGAGTTTATCTCGAGTGACATTGTTAAATTTCCCTTGTGTCTATTTCAAGTGACTTGTAATGAAAAAAAATGCTTGCTCACTGGCGATTTGGCTTACTATTATTGTTTACTGTTATTAGACAAACAGTATAAAAAAGAATGTGACTATACCAAATTTTTATCTAAACAGCAGTAATGTATTCATTTATTTACAAATTACAAGTGAAGAAAATTGGTCCGACTTAAAATAAAACCAGTGGAAAAGAATTGGACACATTATTTTTCTTTTATCTTTATTTTTTATATAATTTGGTATTTACTTTTGAGTCTTTATTTTGTTCAATCTAAATTATATTTATAGCTATTTTAGCATCAAGGAATAATTTTGTGAATATCAGTTCCGACGATGAAGTAATGATAAAATATCTATCAAATATATTATATAACTGTCAAAATAAAAGCTTTAAAGCTTTATAAATATTATAAATCGATAAATATAAAACATTTTTTTTCTTCATTAACCGATATATGAAATTAAATTATATTATTTTATTTTGATTCCAATAATTTAAGCTAAAATATTAATTCAGACGTGTATTTTTCGATATAGCAGAATTATATCGGTAAATCTGTTAAAAATACTTAACAACAATATAAATATCATATGGTGCACCAAAACATGATTGAATGATGAATTTTACAATGTTTACTGGCATTGTATTAAACAAATTAAAAACTTTCTCGTGATTTTTAAAAATAAGTATTTAGGTTAGTTTCGCTCATCGTCAGCATTGTCAGCTAATTCTGAGTGCAACCAGTTCTGATATTTATTTTAAAAAAAAATAGAACTAGTATCAAATAGTGATTTATTTTTCAATATTGAATAGTGGTTCGAATAAGCTAGAAGTTTTTCAATAAATAAAATTAAATCAAGCTGTCCTATGCTTACTTTTGTTACTTACAATATTCACCTTGGCTCTAGAAATACGTTCTGTTATAAGTAAATTTAATCAAGTGATGTTTTGAAATTTCCACTTTACGTACTCCGAAGCTGTGTTTGAAAATGTTGAGCTAAGAATGAAAATTTCATCCGGATGTAAAGCAATTTAATTTGGCTAATACTCGAGTTCATAAACGTGTCGTGCTGCCGGGTTAAGAACACTTAACATGTCACTTAAAACTCAGCTCTTTGCACCACCCTTCCGTTTTAATATTCACGAACAAAACTGATTATAAAGAGTGTTTTTAATTACAATTGCATGAATAATAAATCAGTCCTTCGTTCACTGAAGTTATTTGCTCCTAAAAGAGTAGACGAGTTGAATGGAACAAGTTTTTTTCGATGAGTAATGTAATTGCTAAAACAAATTAACTTCAATAACAATGAAGCGATGTTATCAGTTTATAGTCTTTTGGTTTTCTATCGAATCCCGAAAATTGTTCTTCGTATTTTTACCACGCCCGTTCCTAAGATGAGAACTCTGATTTATTCATTTTTAGGACTAGACAAATGCCGGCTTAGAGCGATTATAAAAACCTTTTGACAAACATTCAAGAATCGATTGGAAAAAATATTATTTATTGATTTGGCATTTACTTGGTAGAACTCCATTTTAATAGGGTAAAATATCAAGGTATTTCAGTTCTACAGTTTTTAAAAAGTTAAAGATTGATAGCTATTTCGGCTTACGCCATCTGTTCATAGTTCCGACGATGGCGTAAGCAGAAATAGCTATCAACCTTTAACTTTTTAAAAACTGTAGAACTGAAATACCTTGATATTTTACCCTATTGGAAAAAATATGTATAAATATGTACATTCAATATTTTAAAACTGATTGTAACTCCGAAAAATTACCGTTGTCTCCTGTATATCCATTTGCTAAACAATCTATTTAAGACCACAAAAGTTTTGGATTTTCAGTGATAATTTATAGCGAGTTTATATCAAAGAGAATCACATCCTTTTTGTCCTGTAGTTTTCCTTGTATACTGATTTGAAATAAAACATATTATTAGCGACGGACAATGGGATCAAAGTGTAACTGTGTTTTATGATAGCTATAAGGTTTCTTGGTATATTTGATCGGCTTGAAGTCTCTTCATTAGTAAATGATCAGACTAGAAAATCCTCATTTTACACTGACTTACACATCAAAAGTTAACAGTTTTATTTATAGTATACTAGCCGGTACCTGGCATACGTTGCAATGCCACTCGAAGAAAGAAAGTTTTTGTGTTTTAATTGTGTTTATTGAAGTGTATGCTTTCTTTTTCTGTCCGTTTGCTGCCGATTGTCTATGGTACGACACACGTGCCACCTACTGTAATTTAATTGTAATACGCCTATAACCTTCACTCAAGTTGCATGAACGGTATGGTACACATACAAACATTGATTTTTTATATAAAATACCTACTGTAAGCTAATTTTAATATGCCTATAACCTTTGCTCAAGTGTGAGCAAAAAGTTTGTCAAAGTTTTATTGCAATCGGATGAACGGTGTGGCAACGCATAAAATACAAACAAACAATCACACCTAATGCAAGAAACACATTTAAATGTAATTTCAAAATTTGATTTGACAGATTTGAAATATTCCATTTTTAATACAAACAATCGAACGTCAAATTTGAATTGTCTGAATGCTGTTAGATTGTCAACGACGGCCATTTTTGTTTTGATGTACTCGGCAGTTTGAACGGTGAAGAACATTGAAATCTATGAATATTTTAGTTTTTCGACACTGTAAGTTAATTTTATTATGCCTATAACCTTACCGGAAGTGCGAGCTTAATGGTTGTTAAAGATTTATTGCAATCGAATTAGTGGTTTTCAAATCTATAGGTACGGAAAGTTAAGGACACAAACAAACAAACATTCATTTATATATTTATATTTCTTAAATGCTCATTATACTACTGACCTAATTTAAAACGATTACTTTGCATCTTTTCATCGAGTAATGATAGTGAGCGCTTAAAA
This sequence comes from Himalopsyche anomala, assembly GCA_031772345.1. NCBI lineage: Eukaryota > Metazoa > Arthropoda > Insecta > Trichoptera > Rhyacophilidae > Himalopsyche > Himalopsyche anomala. Next base: position 10,201,384 of record CM062835.1, read on the forward strand.
GTGACTTCGATATTTTTTATACCTACTTGGGTTAATGTATCAATATCGTAAATTGTAAACTGTTATCATCGATCCTTGCGAGGTAAATATGTTATCTATAAATATATATATATAAATATATATATACACTTTAGCTTTACGTTGCTTTTATGGTAATAATACCATTATTAATTTTCTTAAGTGCTACGGAAATTGTTACTTTTTCAATCAAACAAAGATGCACAGACACACCTTAAAAGCTTGCATTTTATTTTTTGTGCTTAAAAGCAAACACTAATGCACTAAGACAGTGTTTACTAAACTTTCGACATATGTGTACCCCTTTTGAAATTTTCGTAACACCGAGTACCCCTCATCAAAAAAATCGCATATTTTGTATTTTCAACATTCAAAACATATATATTTTTCCTCTTTTTCGTACATAAGCAAAATAACAATAAGCAAAAAAAATCGTATATAGTAAAATAAAAATAAAATAAATAAATAACATTCATTATAATCAATAAGAAGGATGAAATTGCTTATGTTGAGATGATAGATTATCGTAATTTAGTTCCCTGGTTCAAAAGCTTGTTTCTTTTTTTTTAGTGAAAAAGTGAGTGCTGAAAAAGCAACTTCACATAGATATAAAGTTGAAAAAGGCAAGCTGCACTTCAGGACAGGACTTTCTCTTTTAAAACTGGAAATACATGTTGTACTTGCAACCAGAATGATGTTAAAGTACACTACTTATATTTTTTTTTAATTCGATTATTTTTTCTTCTTTCGCATGTGATATACTTGCTGGCGTGGATGTTGTTTGTTGGCTGCGCCTGGTGCAGCATGTACCCCCACCAAACGTTTCACGTACCCCAGGGGTACGCGTACCACGCATTGGGAAACACTGCACTAAGAATCAAATACATTATGCAACTGATAGAAATTTATGTAATGATATCGTGACATTTAATTGACAATAATTGTGTTTAATTTTTTTTTTGCTTTAGATTAATATTCAAGAGCTTAGAAATAAAATCGATTCTGGTTTTGAATAAAAGTAATCATTATTTATTATGTTCCTCAATAAGATTAAAATGTAATCGATTTTATATTTGAATATTAAATAGCAATAAATTAACCATTTCATTACTATTGTTGTCTTTGTAGACGTAAAATACGAGAAACTTAGAATACACAATTCAGTAATTAGAATAACAAATATTAGTATACCATAGACAAGCGAATAGAGTCTCCAGATTAATGTTGGATTTCCATTAGCATTGTTTACATGCATATTGTTACTAAAGCAAAAGATTTGCATTTAGTTATGAAAACTTCGAAATCAGGAATATATTAGAAGCGGAAAACAAGATGCCCTCAAAGATTGCTTCAATTAAAATTAAGAAAATAGTCATAATACTTTTCTTGGTTCATAGAAATGGCTCTGGTCTCCGTTGAAAGATGCTAATATACATATATCAGATGAGCACTGTTGTTTTTGATTCCATTGCACTTCAATCTATGTAGAAACATATCAGATACAAATGAAGTAAGTCACAAATTATTGATTATCACGATGACATAATCTTCTAAAACTATCTACTGTAATTCTATCCCACATTTATAGGATTCATTTTACTGCTCGTCTTCCAAAATGCAGCTGTTTCAGACACTTTCAATTTATAACAAAGAGTGTCTCAGCAGCAATACACCGAGATTTGTTTTCTATATTTAGTGTTTGCTATAACCTTAATAGTCATTGTGCACTTACTGAAACGTTCAGTGTATTTACACATACAAACTATATTATAATGTACTACGTTTGTGACACATTATACGTACAATTTTGCCACGCAACTCAGCTGATTATTTGCTTGTTGATATGTTGAACATAAACGCTGCAATACTGCAAACACACCCTCAATTTTGCTTAAAATAGATACACCCAGTATGTATACCCACAAACAGCGATATAAATCAACATCGCCAGCATATCGACTGTGGAAAAGAAAAAAGACGTAACCCACACATATCAAATTTTACAGGAGACACAAAAAACGTATTTTGATGATTTTAGGTTAAAAGCAAATTATGAAATATACACAACACTGAAGTACACGATGACTGATAAACTGGTTTTTTTTATTTACTTTGCCTAAAATTAATTTAATAAATTATTCAAGAAAAACCTTTTTTCAAGCAATTTTTACAAGCCTTTCTTTTTTCAAACTAAAAAGCTAAATTTAGATACTAATTCGGCATTTTCAGCTTGCATCCTTTTGATCCTGAACGTGTGTCGAGTTTTATACATTGTGGTTATCGAAAAAAGCTGTTTTTGAAAAACTGAAGGTTACGTCCTTTTTCCTTTCCACAGTCGATATTATTCATTATCACAACGAGTCCGCTGTTTTTGGAATATGGAGTACCTATACGACTAACGATAAGTGTTTTCAATTGTTAAAAAACATTAATACAGCTTTTATTTATAAAATATGAGTCTGATGGACCTTCTTCACGATGAAGTATAATAATCCTTCGCCATTTCCAGCATTTGAATGCTTAGATTATCAACGGTGCTGTCCACCTGCTGCCCGATCATTCAGTATAATCGTTTGAGAAGTCAAAAATGGATGTCAAAACAGTTGCGGCTGCAGCCGTTTATAAACATAGCTTTACTTGTGTCTAAGATTCATTTTGACTATGTTTTATGAACCGAAACAATTCTCCATCACTCCAATTTCCTGCTATAATTACAACCATATGGGACAAGTGTAGTTACCACTGAACAACTACCCGCCACCTTGTTTAATGTGTACTCAAAATATCATCACCGAGGCCATCGATCCTAATCCATTTCCACTCCCGTTCGATGATTACTTATTGATGATTTTTTAATTACACGTTAGAAGTGTTAAACATTTTAATTTGTCACTTTTAAGGTGTTCACTGTCAATACTTGGTGGAATGGCATTATAATAAAAATAATAAAAGATTTTTAGTACTTTTTCCACTTAAATTTTTTATTTGATCAGGACCGGTTTCGCTCCTCACGAGCATTATCAACTGATAAGGAAAATAAATTAAACAGTGCTATTTATACAAGTTGAATTGAAATAAAAGGTGTAAGCAATTACTAACAATTAAAAGTATTTACAAATTACATAATTACACAAAATTAAAATTAAAATGCTTAACACCTATAACATACAATTAAAAAATCATCAATAATAAGTGGCAAATGATATCAATTATAAACACAATAAAAATTTGGGAAATTTTAGATTATTATTTTAAATTGTGTTATTTTAGAGTATAATTTCTACAGTAAATTGTAAATTCTATTCTATGTCAATTGTTTGTCACACCTTTTCATTTCAATTTGTTTTTGTAATAGCACTGTTTAATTTTATATCTTATTAGTTGACAATGGTTGCCATGAGCGAAACCGGTCCTGATCTTGATAAATTAAAAGTGAAAATCAAGTACAAAGGAATATTGAGTTTTTTCTTAATATAATGCCTTTCGACCAAGTGTTGACAGTGAACACCCTAAAAGTGAAATATAAAAGATAAGGAAGGCTAGAACAGGAACTAGTGTTTTGTTAATATTTGAAAAAATATAACACAACTTTCATTCAACATTTTTGAGTAAAGACAGGAACAGTTTCGCTCATCTGGAGCACAATCAACTGAAGAAAAAAATGCAAACAAGATTATTTATATAAAATTGATTTTGACTAACGAAATCGTATATAAAACGATTAGTACAAAAAACATGACAAGAATTTATAGATAAATCATACATATTATAAATAAACGAAATTTAATTAGTAATTCAGAAATTACATAACACGTACTACTGAAACTGGGATCCCAGTTTTCGGAGTTTCAAAATATATGTAGTGAAATTGCAATAATATTGGTATTTTGGTATTGAAAATAAGCTGAAAATCGAACTTTGAATGTACAGAATTTTTAACATTATTAAAAATAAATCGTTAAGATGAATTTATACCTGGAAATACTTGTTTGTATCAATATTGTCAAGTTTTAGAAAATGTGAGCTTTTCAATTGTTATATGTTGTTATTTTAAAAGGTCAGTTATTTATGAAAAACACCCGTTTTTATGATCTATTTTTTTATTGAAGGAATTCTATAATCTATATTAAATGTCAAAACACCGATTTTGATTAACTCCCCCGGTATTAATTAGATTCCGGCCCTTACTTTTTGCTTTGCTAAAACTTTATTTTAAACTGGTATTTAATAATATGAAATACCGAAATTCCTAACCAAAAAATACCAGATAGTTTTTTTCAGTAGCGCTTTGATGATAATATGATTTCGAAACAGGTATTAAAAATATTAGACAGTCCGTGTAGAATTTTGAATATTTCTTTAATTAACAGTTTTGTTATGTGCTGTTTTTGGGACAATGAATTATAAAGAATACTTATTGACAGTTTATCACTTTGAAATCCAATTTAGTTAATATGTAAACCCACAAGTTAAAGATATATTGCGTTACGGTTTTCATATTTTTTTACAAAATATGTAACCATCGAATGCTCCAGTTTTCGTTTGATGAAAACCCAATTCCAATACAACGACATATAATTTAATTTATCATGTTTCCATAGTGGAAATATTGTCTATTTCCAATACAACACACACTAAATTGATATAAGATAAATGTACATATAGCTATTTCAAGGGTTTCAATAAACATAGATTTTGCAGAAGGACGCATCTTAGAACATGTGTACATTTTAGCCTTATCAATTAATTACTCGTATAGTATTATCCCGAAAGCCTACGTTTACAAAATAAACTTTCAATCGTGTCTATAGGCCAAGTCACAGGATAATAATTGGACGATAGCGAAATGTATATTGTTCATTTATGCTCTAAAATACAAACTTAGAGGGTTAATTAACATATCGATTGGTGGATATCGCTCATTACCCATTCTAAAACAGTTTGTTGGTACATAGTACAATATATAAGTTTGAAGGCTTTTGTAGTTTGTATTTGCTGTAATGGAAAATACTTACGTAGGCTCAAATCTCCAACGTATTGCGAACATTTTGTGGGATAGGCGAAACTAGTCGGTTTGAAAAAATCGATTGTTTTGTTAAATTTGCTACATTCGAAAGCTGGCTTTGTTAACTTGGTAATTCAGTTCCAAATAATACAATTAAAATTAATTTCATTGTTAACATTTTCAAATACATGTTGACAATGTGGATCATAAAGCTTCCTAATGGAGGTATTTCAGTAGATTTTTTTGCGAAATCTGTTTATTACTCAGTTGCTCAACCTCTCTTTTTTGAAGACAGAAGTAGGGATAAAAGATAGCGCTAAGGCATGACTTATGGTCATCGAATCGTTCTCACTACGTCTCGTTATTATAAGATAGGAAGAGAGGAAGAAAATTTTTAGTTATCACATATTTTAACTGTGTAATAATTGAAAACTTTAATATTTTGAATTGAAACCATCATGATTACCGATAAATCAATATAAAATACGTAGAATGTCAATATACATCAATGAATGCGCTGAAAATATATATTTAGTTTTTTTTTTTGAAAATATTTTTTCATTGAATTTTGATTAAATTATTATTTTTTGTGAAACATTAAAAACTGTTTAAGTATTGTTTTGGGAAATATGAGAATTCAAAAAACGGTTTCACCATAATTGGTTTTTGTATAAAACATAGTAGAAACTCATTATTATGGTGATTTGTGTCTATGAAAAAATACAAAATTTTTTAAAGGTTAAATCAGAGAAATATTTGATGTAATTTAAATGAATTCCATAGAGTATTTAGTAAGAGAAATACGATACAAAACTCAATAAAAGGTTTTAGCATATTTTTATTTTTATTACAGAGTGTTGTTGTTTTTATTTCTACACCTTCTGTATTTGTATTCGAGCTTCAAATTGAGAAAATTAAATTATAACGAGCTTTGCTTCTAGAAAAAATGTATATCTTGTTTGATTACAACCATTAAAATGAAATATGCAAAGGCTTCGAAGCGCCAAGTCATAACCATCAATCGTAACATGTCTTTTAAAAACAAAATTTCTCTTGATACAAGACGTGGGAGTCATATTAAAAAGTCATTGTCTATATTGCATACCAGATAATTTTCAATGATAAATGTTCGGTCGAATAAACTTTATTCTATTTTTAAATAACACGAGTTAGTTCCAAAAATAAATCAGACTTCATTGAAATCACTACGGTAAGAACCAGAAAGGCTAAAGTCGGTAGGTAATACATACTGTTATTTTGTCGGCAATAATCACAAATGGTACTTTAAATCGCGTGACTGTGTCACATATGATTTGCAATCTAACTGGAAATTTGTTGGAGTTTTCAAAGAACTTTTAAGTATATAATAAAAGTTTTAGCATACCTATTTTTAGACACGATTTACATAACTTAAATTTGAAGTCAATTGGAAGAGCAACGCTAAGGTTGTGTGATAGTGACATGTATTGTATTCAGGGTTGCCAGGCGTCCCTATTTGAGCGGGACTGTCCCGAGATCAATCGACAAATCCCGAGTCCCACATTGCATGTCTCTCTATAATCCCGACCTGGACATGTATAAAAGTTTTCGAAAAAGTTAATTTCCCGATCTGTGATTTTGAAGATCTGGCAACCCTGATTGTATTGTTGATAGATTTTTTTAATGAAAAGTATTAATTGTTATAATTTAAGATTTCGACCGGAAATGCTTTCATGAAAATGAATTTCAATATTAAATTTGAATCGTTCAAATTATGTACACGTTTTGTCACTAACGACCCAGGTTTCGTCTTTCAGCATCTTCAGGCCTAAAAACTATATTTTTATAAGTATTTTAATTTTATTAAGATTTGGAAGATAAATAGCTATAATATTTAAAAAAAGAATACAAGAAGTTTGCTTGCCACCTAAACGTTTTTGAACTTTAATGTTTCGTGGGAATATAACACACAATTTGAATCGTTCAAATTATGTACATTCACTAATGACCAGGGCTTCGCCTTTTGGCATATTCAGGCGTTCAAGTGCAAGGATGAACTTGAACTGAATCAGTTCATGTTCATCCTTTCTAGAAAAAAATATTTTTTTTATTTTACAACGGAATTCCGCCAATTAAACTGTTAAAGAAATGAAACATAACAATGTCATTTACCATCGTAGAATTACGTAATGTTATTTTTTTTATTATTTCCCATAACTCTCAATAAAGCCAATGTCAATTTCGCCTAACGGATATTCGAGGAACCGATCCTGCATTGACCCTATATTGTTTTGCAAACAACAAATAAACAGGAGATACTATCAGTGTTTTGCTGATAAAAAAAATAAACATGCCTCCCGCAAAACGAATTGTGTATTAATAACATCTTTCACGAAAAATAAATATAGCCGAAACGATAGCTAATACCCATTATTCAATGTCACTCAGGCACAACGATTACGATGTTATCAATCTACGTAAGCCAAAGACTGGTTTATCAGTGAATACCCAAAGAAAACATATAATATGACCCGTGATACGTTGTGAGCATACCACAATATGGCGCCAGCTCTGGAAATAATACAACCAGCCAAACAGTTCAATTCTCCTACGGCATATTACTGAGAAATTTTCCGAGTTCTACAGCAGATAGCATCGGAGACGTAAAATAGGTGCGTTTAGATAGGCAATTGTGATATCTATGTCAAGTATTTTTTTCCGGTTTGGGAAGTATTTTGTGCGATTCTGATTCGTGGATTAGAACTTTTTTATTGTCACTACTTCTTATGTGTAACATTTCACTTCTAACTGAGCATTTTGACACTTTTTTATACGTACGTCGGTCTCGTATTTGAGTGACAATTTTCTTGCCCAATTAATTTGAAATTTGATTAGACTGTTTACTGATTTTGTATCCAAGATCGACTATTGATTATCTCACACGAGATACTATTATAATATTCCTTTCTTACCTGTCGATCTAAGAATCTATCTTTAAATAGTGTAATTACTGAATACACTCAAAAATTTTAAATTGATCAAATAATTTGTATACAAAAACACCACTTTATATGACAAGATGAATATTAACAACTAGTATTAGAAAATTACCATTATTATAACCATATTGTCACTGAAAGAAAAGTAGAGCTTATACTTAAATAAATTATCATTACAAATTACAAGTTGTCATTAATTTGAACATTCTATAGGCTTCGCATTGAAGACCGCATATTAAGAAAATACTTTGATAAGTGATAGAATCGTTTTCTTTATAAATCTTTTCATAAGACTGTCTTTGCCTTTTATATTTTCCTAGAAATCGAGCATTTAATAGTTAAACTAATAAACGAGTCATAAATCTTTTGGTAGGTAAGACGTTGGCTTTATTTTCAAAAACTGTAAAGTAATATTAAAGACAAATATTTTTTTAAATTCATTTAACATTTTCAACTTTTATATTAATATATAATTGCCAGTGTTAGAAAAAGGTTTCATACCATACAAGTAATAATTTAATACTTTAAAGAAATGTAAAATGATTCAAATATATATTTTTAATTTGATAACTAACGGTCATGTAGGTCGAAGAAAAAAATAAATTTACATTATACTATCAATTTTGAAACTTAATTTATCTTTCGCTGCACAGTTCAAATTGTAAGACTTTTTTCGTTTCGCCAAACAATTTTCATACTTTAATATTAGTAAATAAATTAAAACTTCAATTTTTTTTTAATATTTAAAATAAATAAAACATATATGTAGGTTTTAAAGTAATTTTGAATAATTGTGGTTTCAGAAATGAATCAGGTAAACTTTCGCACATGAGTAAATTACATTAGAATTTATTCAGCTTAACACTCATTAACATAAAGATTCATTGTTATTAGATGAGATAAGAAAAAGAGAAAACTTTCCACTAGTTTTGTGATGCAGGACAAAAAAAAGAAAAGTTTTTTTGGTGTCCGTTGTCTGGCAAGTTGGGAAGTTGGGTAAGTAAATAAGGGGTCATTTACTCAAAAACCAAAGCGGAAATTCTAACCAGGCAAATGTAAGAGATACAAAATACCAAGCCGTTTACTTTGGATGTGAATCGGAAACCTTTGATAATAACACATGCGCCATGAGAGATTTCCAATATGTTGACAAACAGAAATAATCATCAAAAAAAACTTTGAAGATTAACTCCATTCGTAGAATGAAATTATCTCAAAATCGAATAATGTTATTTCACGAGGTTGGTTCATATTTATTCTAAATTACCTAGCCAGTTGATAAATTTACCGCTGTGCGGTTAGTTCATTGAGATAAGCAAAATTTTGACTCATGTTATTGTGATGTTATTTTGAATAAAAACTTAACTGTGTTTATGGAAACTTTTGTACGGCCATTTTTATGAAAGTAATGTTCAATGTTATTTATGAAAAATAAAGTACGGTAATTTGTATGTTAATATTTATGGTGACTTAGTGCAGTGCTCCGCAACCTTTTATCTTCCAAGGCACACCGACGTGTTCTTCAAAAATTAATTAAAGTAAAAATGTGCATAATATACAGAAATTATATTAGATTGTGTTCATACATGAAACAAACCACAAAAAAACCATATCGATATTGTATAACCATGTCTACTACCAATGTAGAGCACATGTACTCCTAATGAAGATTATCTTAAAAGAAAAGTTTCAGATTATTCCGATTTATTTACAAAAAAAGAATCAGTTAAAAGACAGCACCAAAGTTGTGAAAAGTCCGTCAGTTTCCCACTTCAGCTAAATTTTCAGCATCCATTATTAAAATGTTTCTAACATTTAGTGGTTAAAGTTATACTAACAAAAAAATATTTTATCGATTTGGGTATACTATGCATGTTTAACATATTTTTCCAATAAAAAAATAGTTATTTTTCCTTCTCTGTGATAGTGTCTTCAGAAATATTTTGTAGTATAGACCAAACTATTTGTTTTTTTTTTTCGTTTATTAGAGATATGCGCCGCGGCACACCCAGCATCGCCTCGCGGCACACCGGTTGCGGAGCAATGACTTAGTGGTCGAGTTGTCAACGTCGTTGGTATCGGTTACGGAAGTCACAGGCTGGAATCCCAGTACGGAGAGTTTCAATAAATTGATTTTTAATTGAATTATAGGATTCCGTCCGAAGACATGGATGTATGTTATATTTGAAATTCGGAAACTCTCACCCTTCCTATGCTTAAAAAATAGCGAAGCGAGAGCGATATATCCTTCTGTACTTACTCTTTTTGAAGAAAAAGACAGAGAGACAGTTTCCGTAGAAATACTTCTGTTAAGATAAACTTCATTACGAGTCAATATGCTCTACATTTGGGAACGGACATGGTGGAAAAAATATTGAAATTTATGTATGGTAGTGTTTATGTAAATATTTATGAAAACTTTTGTGTGATCATTTTTATGTTAAAATTTTTCTAAAAACGTTCATATTTATTTGTTACAGATTAAAAGATGTTTTCTCCCGAGACTATGGAATTCTTGGAAATGAAGCGGGTGGAGTGTGATGCGCTCAATAATAGTACAGAGCCTCCCCAGGGTAAGCCTTATGTTGTTATTTCAATTATATATTATAGAATAAATATATATTCTCCCTGGAGAATTTGTAACGGTTGTAGAATATCGTCGTCTTTCATGAAAAATAATTAATTTGGTACAATAAACACAACATATTTTTTTTCAATCAGATAAGTCAAACTCGCTTATTACGATCACGGAAATAGTGAGATATCGGATGTAATGAGGAAACATTCGTTGATATTAGAGTTCATGGTTTTTTTCCATACATTTATTCGCTTTTATAACAAGCTACTTCACGGGTATACCGTGCAAAAATATCGTCAATATTTTGAATCAATAAAACAAGCATCAATTTAGCATTTTATTAGAAAAGTGGATTGACAGAAAAATGTTATATGTGTGTAATTGTGTATTTTTCTTTGAATTGTGACTTTTTGTGTTATGTGACCACTCCAGATACTTCATGTCTTCATGTGATGAGTACGTTTGTAAGCATTTAAATACATAGTCTCTGATATAACGAGTAAATCTTATCACGATCAAATTCAGTCGATTCCATATTTTTCGTAATAACCAAGTTCGACAGTATATATTTACCATTATTTTTATTTCATAGACTGAAAATAAGTTGACTCAAATATAAAACAGAATATAATATCGAAGGCGTGATGTCTACTAAGGATTAGTCTATAATCTATAGTCTATAATTTATATTTTGATATCTTACTTTTTACATTAATACAAAAAAAAACAAAGAAATTTTAATTTCAATAATAAATTTTATTTAATAATCCAACAAAAAAAATATATTTATAATGAAAACCACAGTTCCAGATAATTTATGTTTAGAAGAAATATTTTTCAAGTTTATAAATATTTGTTTGATGATTTTCCCCTTCACTTGTGATTACTTTTTTACGTTGATAGTTACAAAAAGCAGCCATCAGTTATCATAATCGTTTTTGCCTCGATGAAAGCTTTTAAGTCTTTGAAGGCTAGATATTAAAATCTTACCGTAGTTTCTGAATACGAAGATTTTGCATATTTTTTTTAGTAAACAAAACTTGATTGCTTGCAACATAAATATTTTTTGAGAAAAATATCAGAGAAATCTAAAAAAAGAACTGGATATAAAACTATTAATTTAGAATAAAAAATGCTGATTCATATGAATATAATATGATGTATTTTTTCTGAACTAGAATATTTTACAATACCTATAGATTATTTTTTATTATTGATATTGCATGTTTTTATGAATTATAAATATTTATTCATTATTAAAAAATTGCAATAGTTAGTCTCCTACGTGGTCGAGTGATCAACGTCACTGGCATTAGTTACAGAGCTCACGGGTTCGAATCCCAGTACAGACAGTTTTATAAATTGATTTTTCCATCGATTGATGAATTTACTGTTCGAAGGTAGGGACGTATGTGATGTCCTAAATTCACCCTTTCTCCGGATCTTATACTAAAAACGAAGCATAGCAAGAGCATGCAATTATTCAACTACTACGCATGTCCTATACCTATCCTTATATTCCTACTATCTTTGGAAAAAGTTCATATACTACAAATTCCGAGAGGACATGTTAAAAAATGATATTCTTTTGGGTAGCCACATATCCGTCATTTTGGGAAAAAAACCTTCTTAACAAATACAGAAATATTGTCTTTCGAAGATTATATTTATATTAAGACTAGCTGACCCGACAAACTTCGTACCGCCTCAAAATCAATAAATGTTGTGTTAATTTATTGGCTGAATTAAATTCAGTTTAAATGAAACAGTGCCATCTAGTGTCATCTACCTGAACCCAGCATAAAACAACATTTTCATTATTTGAAGCCGTTCGTCATTTGAAAACTGTATGAGAATATTCATTTTCTTTTTAATTTCTTTCTCGTGATATTTTCCCGATGTTTTAATACTTATTCTGCTAATTTAGGCAGAGACAAATTTAATAAATCAAAGATCATTCAAATTCGTGCAGCCATTTTAGAGATATACGTGGTGTAAATAACCTCACTTTGTTTTATATGTATAGATATATCGTGTTTATACAGTCCATTTATTAATTAATACAGTCATGCTTATTGATATTTTTAATTGTATTGTTCCATTCGTGAAATTTGATAATTTTTGTAATTATCAAAATATTGCATAGATTACACGTTGGTATATTATTATCATATTTTTTAGATGTATACAGTATTCAAAAATGAAACAAGATTCATTATAATGATATTTCAGCTTTATATTTTTGTATCCTTAATATAATATAATATTTTATAAATTATATTCAATACATTTTCATTTCACTCTGTCATTCTTCGTATGGCATCTGCCGCTTTAATTAACTGCAAAATGAAGTTTTCTTCTCTTTGCAAGTTTATCATATTTAAAGCCCAAATGTCAGACTATAATAAATACCATTACTATGGTGCTTAATTTAAAAGCATCGTTTAAAATTTCGGGTGCCGTCCGTGAAACACGCGGTCCCGAACCCGGCTCATTAATATTCAAAAAGCATAGGCACCAATTTTAAACCGATGGGTTGGGTTTCAGAGGTGAACAGTACACTGAATATGGCTGGCCAGAAAACAAGCCACGAGTAAATAGAAACAAACTCAGACTGTGCTTATTAACAAGTCGTGTCATCCAACCCGCCCTGCGAGTTTACCCTGTCTGGTAATACCGATATAGAGCCTCCCCAAGGGATGGAATGATACCTTAAATAATTATGTTGGCTTAATCAATTATTTTGAGATAATACTGAATATGAAATTAGTTTGGTTCTAATTTAAAAGCAATCAATACGGATAGTACATGAAGAGCGATACTCGACCGACGACTAATTATAATTTAAGAGAGGGTATATTTTCAAGGGGTAAACTAGCGTAATCAGAGCAAATTGTAATCATAATTTTTGAATAAGCGGTGAATTAATATTCCAAACGCTTTTGATGAGTTGCATGTATTTAAACTTCCGTTGGACAAGTGAAAAGCATTATACAAACTTATTCTATAATAATTTTTAGTTGTAAAATTATTATGGACGCTCATAAAAGTCAATACGTTGTTATTAAAGTATTCATTGGGATTTGATTTGTAGCATATCCAAAAGCTTAATCGAATTTAGTTTCAAGAATAAATATTTCAATAGCAACAAAGAAAAATATTCGTTTTTCGAACTTTTTAGGCAAACAAAAAGTCAGGGTTGTTTTTAAATATGTGTAATTGTTCAATTTAAAAGAAAATTCAATATACGGCTAAAAAAACATTCTCTTTCAGTTCCACAACAATCCTCATGTAAAATGTTTCATGACTATTTAAACATTAGGTCATCATGGAATTACGTAATTTATTATTATATTACTTATTTTCTTTTTCATATAAACGTTTTTTTACAAGCTACATTGTTTAAATTTTAATGTTCATAATTAAATATATGCTAATCATCATTAAATTACAGCAAATCTATTACCTGGCGACGAAATGGAATGATCTTTAGTTTTTAATACTATTGAATACTATTTTAACAAGGGAATGTTTACGATAATGGCTTCCGGTTCTCTTCCACTGCCATAATAATACTGCAGCATTTTTGCTGATCTATTGAGCCTTGAGTACAGCCGACATCATTTATCTTTGGCCTCCAGCTTTGATACTGATGACACTGCAACTTCTTACCAGTTATATTTATCGACTTCAAATAATAAAGAAAAAACATTTTTTTTTTAAATTTTAGGGTGCCGGTGAAATCTGTGTAATAAATATATGACATTATTGAATATAGCCGTGATGAAATCAGTCATCTTTCCCAATCGGTTTGCAATTTTTTATTACGCGGTAGAAAAAAGTGTAGTTTTCTCATTCATTAATTAGGGTATTAATTATATTGTACAACAGAAACCGTGATTTTTTTTATATTATCAAACAAAAATAATTAGCTCGAGTAATTATTAAAAAACATCACATTTATTGTTTTTTTTCTGAGATATTTATCAAGCTGGGATTCGAAGCGAGATCTTATCATGTTATGATGACAATATAGACATTTCATTAGGATGTAAAAGGTTTGAAGATGAGGGGAGGCGTTAAACATTTTTATTTTAATAAAGAGAAAGATGTTTTCAATATGGCTAAAAAAATTGGTCCAGCTAGCGTCAAGCGAGGTGTACAACTGCTTTTTATTGTTTTATCCATGCCAGCTCCATGGTCTCCTAGTAGAGGTATCTCGACAGCATTTTTTTACGAGAACTGGTTGTTAGTCAGTTGCTCAACCTCTCTTTTCAGAAGAGAGTAGTAGATAAATATGGATTGAATACGCCCCGTTATTTTAGAACTGGAAGGGTGAGAAGGAATATTTATATTACAAACATCCATGGTAACGAACAAAAATCGATAAATTGATTAAAAAAATGACTCGAATTCGATCTATATTGACCGCTGCACAACGGTCCGTCAGCTGATTAATCTAGGTTTAATGTTTTTTTTAAAAGAAAGAAGCATTTATAACAGATTTTATAATTGCTACATTCCACTGTAATTTGATCAAGCTTAAGTCACTCTGGACAAAAACTCTTTCTGCTTATCCCGAACAATGCATGGCCCAACAGTACAAGTGACCTTTCTTTAATTTCAATAATTATTTAAATTTTACCGAAAACAAATTACATTTGAAAATTTATTGCGAAAATATTGCTGGCGAATAAGCATTCTTTTCACGTTGTTCGGAGGTGGCCGCGTCACTCTTGTCAAACAACAAAATATAAAAAATAAAAAGTGTACTCGAAAAGTGTTTTCGAAATTTGCATAGCAAAATATTGACACAACGCTGGCCGACGAATAATAATGACGAATTTAAAGTTTACCACAAGAAAATATTATAATCCCAGCTGGAACATAAACATTGAATTTTTGAATAAATATCTAAGCGCCGTTTTTTACACTAGCTTGAACAAGCGTCTACCTAAATGTAATTGAATTTAATTGTATTCGATTTAGGCAACGTTAAATAAAAGCAGAACTATTTATACTTTTTGTTGATTGTACTCTCCCCGTTTTATAAGAAAAAGATTATTTATCATTATTATTATTTTACTTTTAAGTAAAAACAAAAATATAAACAAACTTTAGTAATTCTTTGGCTTGGAATCCTTCTGCCACTGAACTTACTGATAAATCCCTCACCATACATGGATATAGGCAACATAGGTGATGACGATACTTAAAAAAATGCTATATTTTTTAACCTGGTACGTTTCCGATGTGGATCATACATACCATGGGTGGGTAACCCAAGGCACGCGTGTTCAAGAAAGCACAATTTAATGTTTTTTGCAGATTTTTTTTTATGCAATTATTCAATCAATAAAAAAACTCAACTTTCTTCAAATAAAAATAATCCAGCATTTATTTTGGACGGTCTAAAATATTCAACATCTCATTGTGTTGGACGGTCTGTATACTAAAAAAATGATTGTGTTGAGTATTTCAGATCGTTTAAAATAAGTATATGCATGTGTGTTTTCGTTATATATAATAAAAAGGCACCAAGTGCAACAAAAAAATAATAAGTGAGTATGCAAAAATGTTCTATGTGACATTCAGCGTAAGTGTACATTCCATAGTTTCTTGAGTTTGAGCTGTCAAATTATGTTTGACTCGTTTAATCATCACTATTTTAAAATAAAAACAACAAAATTCCAAATTTTTTCTACAAACCATGACAGTGGAGTCAGACTTGGGAGTCGTGGAGTCGTGGTTTGTCTGAGTCGAAAATCTCATGACTCACTCACTAAAAAAAATAATAAATGATGTGTATTCAAACCACAATAGTCCATAGTGTTACTACTGCATGCTAGTCTTACTAAAGATGATGTGATGGTATTACATATGTATATATATATATATGTATAAAAAGTTAAATAAAATTATTGAAAAATTTCTTTGGAGTCGGAGTCGTAGTCGTTTCTTATTTTGAAACTAGACTCGTCATTGTTTTACACAAATCCACAGTTCTACTACAAATAACCCATAGCATGTTCTTTTCACACTTTAATAACTAAATATAAAATTTAAAAACCTCTCTAAGTACAGAGAAAACGCATTTAAAAAAACGTGTGTAGTCTCAAAACCTACTCAAATCCAAAAAGCCCACAGCAGTTTTTTTCACTTTGCCAACAATTTTGGTTTTTAGATTAGGTTTAGAACTAAGCGCTCAAATGACATTACAAATTATATCTCTCTTATTCTTCATTGTCAAATATATAAAAAAGTCTTACATATACAAGATATCTTTTCCGGTTCTAAGCTCAAGAAATGCGACCCCAATACCCACATTTTCTTAAATATCTATTTTAATATGGGTGATACAATGTTTATAATTAAGGTATTCTTATATCATAGTTTTTTGGACCTTTTGTAGTTTATATAAATACGATAAGATAAGAGATAAGCGCCCGCTTATCAGCGATCGTTCGTAAGATAATAGGCTGAACGCCGCTAAGCAAAGCGCGCCAGTAGCACATTGATATTTGCACTGAAACGACGTATATTTTACGCGCAACTTAAAATATGATTATTTATTAAAAAACCACGGATTTTTATAAAAAAATGTATGAGGACTGATGCACAGAGATATTTTAAAGCCCTTACACTAATTATTTTTTTGAAATTCATAAGAATAAGGCCAATAATGAGGAAACCACTGGGGTCCCTAAAAGACCACCATCGGCCGAGAAGTATTGTTCTAGTCTCCTAGCCGTAAAAATCGTAAAAATGAGTTTTGTAACTTTTCCTTTTCTTACACCCAAGTCTTTAATTTCAAATTACTGAATATACTTATTGAATGACGTAGCCTCATATTAAGTTAAGAGACTTTTCTCTGATTGCCATGGTAGACACCACCAAATCACATCGAGTACATTATATTATTTCATTACCTTTCAAAAGATTTTAATTTGTGTCACAGTAATTGAAAAAAATCTAATGCGATTATTTTTCAGGCTTCCAGAAATACTTTATTTCATTCCTGTCAAAAAGAGGACAGCAATGAAAAATTAAAAAAGTTTTTGATTCATTTCCAAGGCATTTGCCAGCACACACAAATAATAATAAAGGCGACACTTCAATGGCATCTTAGTCAGTTTTATTTGAATAACTTTTTCCATAAATGTCTTTGAAAGAGAGCTAAATTAATTGATTTTAAATTGAAACATACAAAGTATCCACCGCTATATTTTATGTGCATATAGAAAATGCTTATAATGATTTTTGTTTTGAATGTCAAAATATATTTAAATTACGCAAATAATATATTAAGAAGAAGAGTCTTTAAATTACTTTTGAGTTTTTTAAGTTAAGATTTTAATCATATAAAAAAAAAATTAAACTAATTTTGTTCGTGAAATTACATTTTTTTTAATAATGTAATCACTTATTGCGAACATTATTTAATATTCAGGTAAAACCAAAACATATGTTTTGCATTTTTTATAATCAATAATAATTTTGGTTATGAATTATAAAACATATTTATTGTACCATCATATAAATATTAAATAATTAAATCTTTCATATATTTTCTAAAATAAATTTGATGTATTATATACAGATCAGGACTGGTTTCTCACACCATGAGCATTATTAATTTATTTTCTTGTATTTTTTTTATTTTTTTTTAACTATGTCCGCTCCCAATGTGGAGCATATAGACTCCTAATGGAGTTTATCTCAACATAAGTGTTTCTACGAGAACTGCTTGTTACTCAGTTGCTCAACCTCTCTTTTTCCAAAGAGAGTAGGAATAGAAGGATAGGGCTAGGACAGGACTAGTGATTAGCTAATCGCTCTCGATACGCCCCGTTCATGGGATAGAATGGGTGGAAGGGAGGAATTCAAGACATCACATACATCCATGCCTTAAGGCAAAACCCGGTAGGGACAAAACTCGGCGAATGTATAAATATCAACAATAAAAAAATAAAATTGAAAGTCCACTAGCCACATTCAGTCGATATTACAAAATTATTTCAGTTCATATGAAACAATTTTGTTAAAATATGAGATAATTTATATAGTTCATTACATGTTCAAAATTAGATTTTGGTTAATTTTAGATACCTTAATACAGGTATTTCGTTATTAAAAAAACACCAAGACTACCGGGATCCTGGTTTCGGTAATACCAGTATTGCAATCCCTAGTTGGAATTGTAGTTTAGGCTTATTATATTGTAGTATATTTTCATTCCTTTCTTCTTAAAATCTTCGACACGAAGCTGTTGATTTGTGACTCAATCAACAAGTCGGATGTAAGCCTGACCGCATGTAGGCATCAGCGCGGAACTGGTCGATGGAAGCTGTTAGATTTTTCTAAAAAACCGATATCCAATACCTATAACCTTAGACACTTCAGATAGTAAATATTTTTCTTCGAATTCTCTAGCAAAATAAGTATATTGCCCCATATCCTCCTACCCTTAATAACGTGTCAAAATAAATAGCCCTTTTCCGTTTTTATGGTGATCAGCGTTTATTTTTTCATGAGTGTAAGAAAATATTCTTAGTTTATGTACCTAGTAAATTTTTGAATATGACTTTTATCACCACTTTTTGAAATCGTATTTTTATGCACTATACCAGTGGTTGTCAGACTGCGGAAAATAAAAGAAATATGAAAGGTTTATTTATACTCTCTATGATAATAATATTAAAATACTTTTTTTATAGGAGAAATATTGAAATTATTTTTCTTGCTTAATTGCTAATACAAAACCGGTAATTTTCAATACTAAAAAAACTGTCTAAAATAAAATATATTTATTATACGTCTGAGATATTTTTTAAAAAGCAAACAATAATACAAACTAATGATTATTTTTAATAAGAGTATATTTATTTCAACGATTTACCTTAAAGCATATTTCCATGGAATCACCTTTCTAGTGTTATAAGCATATTCAAATGGCATAAAACATTAAACATAGGCTAAATTCATCAATTTTTTTCGAAAACATTTTTTCGTGCAAAATGGCTTATTTCGGTTAACTTTTCCGGTTCTCTAAGCTCAAGACATGCGACCCCAATACCCACATTTTCTTAAATATCTATTTTAATGTGGGTGATACAATGTTTATAATTAAGGTATTCTTATATCATAGTTTTTTGGACCTTTTGTAGTTTATATAAATACGCGATAACGCGATAACGAGATAAGCGCCCGCTTATCAGCGATCGTTCGTAAGATAACTGTGCTGAACGAATCAGTTGCAAATTCATATTTGTACTGGAATGACGTATTTTTTACGCGCAACTTAAAATATTATTATTAAATTAAAAAACCACGGATTTTTATAAAAAAAATGTATGAGGAATGATGCAGAGAGATATTTTAAAGCCTTTAGACTATTTTTTTTTTGTTGACATTCATAAGAATAAGGCCAATAATGAGGAAACCACTGGGGTCCCTAAACGACCCCCATGGGCAGAGAAGTATTTTTCTAGTCTCCGAGCCGCGAGAGTTAAACAGTCATTTTTTTTTTTTTTTTTAAATCCATGTCCGCTCCCTATGAGTAGCATATGTCCTCTCAATGGAGGTATCTTAAATTTTTTCTACGAAAACTGTTAGTTACTCAGTCACTCAACTTCTCTTTTTTTTCAAAGAGAGTAGTAGGGATAGAAGGATAAGCCTAGGACAGCACTAGTGGTTAATGAACCACTCTCGCCCAGTTATTAAAGGATCAGAAGGATGGGAGAAGAGGAAATAATGTGAATTGACATCACAAACACCCAGTCTTCGATCACAACATTGAATTGAATAATTCTCAAACTCACTGTGATCTGACCGAGAATCGAACCCAGACCTGCGTGATCGGTAGATCAAGCTCTAACCAACTGGGCCACAGCAGGCGACAAAGATGTATACCTACTGAAATTGTATTAATTTATTTACACTCAAAAACCACGACTTTTAGTTCGCAGGCATGGTTGAAACAAAAAATAATTTATAAAATTATATCGTAATATCAAGAAATGTACATCCCAAAGAATAAAATTTATTTATTTATTTATTGTTTAAAATTAAAATTATAGTACATGACAATATTACTGACGCCAATTCGCCGTGTACTTGACAAATATAGACACAAAATATAAAATAAAACTACATAATACATAAAAATCAACACAAAAAATCAAAGAAATAAAATAGTAAAAATTAACAAACAGTTCACAAATACTAATACTAAAAATGTCCACTTCTCTATGCAATGAGTTGATCAATCGAACGGCCCTAGGAACTGGTGACCTCCTAAGCAAGGTATAAGTTTTTAGAAATAAAAGTTTTTGCTCATAGTTTCGCCCACGTAAGAATAAATTGGAAGCATGTAAATTAATAGTCATGAGAATTTCATTAAAAAATAATTAATTCAAAATAAGTATACATAGCGTAAGGGTTTCGACAACGTTGCCTTTTATTAGATAAGTAATTAATTCTATCACCATTTAGATTTTGTGGTAATTAGCCAAATATATAGAGAGGTACAGATAAAGTTTTTTCGCGTGGCTGTACTATAAATGAGCGTCGTTTCGCTTAATTACAGCGGCTGTTTGTATTTAAACAGTTTTGTTATCCGATTGAAACACGGCCCGTTTTGTGCCGTATACGTAATTAACCCATTGAACTGTACAGTTTGCTGTATAAGCTAGTTTAGTATCAATTATTCTGTTGAAAGATTATTATTATTGAGCTGTTTAATAAACATGGATACATGGAAGCTTAACAGGCCTAACAATACATGCCTAATAGAATGAATTTGAATACGATTATAATTATTTTAATTTTACTAATGATGTAATATATTTTATGTTTAGTTATATCTATATATATCAACTGTGGAAAATAAAAAGGACGTAACCCTCAGTTTTTCCAAAACTGATTTTTTTCGATTATCACAATGTATACAACTTGATACACGTTCTATCAAAAGGATGCAAGTGGCAAATTCCGAATTAGTATCTAATTTTAGCCTTAAAGTTTGGAAAAGATGACCTCGTAAAAAATGAAAACCAAGAAAAGAGACTGAAATAAAGATTTTTCCTAGACAATTTTTTTAATTAATATTAGAATATGTCAATTAAACACCATTTTAGAAGTATCCGTGCACTTCAAGGTTGTGTATAATTCATAATTTGCGTATGTCACAAAATCATCAAAACACGTTTTTAACGCCTCCTGTAAAATTTGATATGTGAGGGTTACGTCCTTTTTCCATTCCACAGTCGATATATATATATATATATTTACCATGTCAATGCTACCAATGTGGAGCATATTGACTACATATGGAACTTATCTCAATATACGAAAAATGCTTGAGTAACCCCCTTTTTAATTTAAGATTTTGACTAAAGGTGCTTGATGGAATTTTGATATTAAATTTGAATCGTTCAAATTATGTACATTCACATAGATTTTGTCACTGACTATCCGGGTTTCACCTTTCAGCATCTTCAGGCGTTCAAGTTCACAGATGAACTTGAACTGACGTAAATGAATGTTTCGTGTTTATATAAGAAATAAATGTATAATTGAACAGTCTTCAGAGAGAGAGTTATATTATGAGTTTAATTTTCTATAAATGTATTTGTAATGATTAGGTTTTTTTTTTGATCACGGAAGCCAACAACGCTAACCGATGTGCCATAAGATACTACCAAATGATGCTACCAAACTTTTATTATTTACTGTCCCACAATACAAAAGGGACACTGGACCTAACTAATCATGTGCTATGGACGCTCCAAAGAAGTCAGAATCTCGCATGTCTTTTTTTCCACCTGAAAATATTCCGCCATTTTAGAAGGCTGCTGATAACCGTCCATAAAAATAAATATACTCAGTGAAGCCAAATGACGCTGGAATCACATTTATTTATCTCATAATTCTCTTTAAAGTGTTCGTTTAAATCAGTATAAATTATGTTACAATCGTTTTGTTCAACATAACTATTAAAACAATAATTATTTAGAGTAAAGTTGTGCGCTGTATGTCCATTTGAACCATTAGTGTAAATTGTGGTCATGGTTGTGTGAAAATGGTGTTGTATGTGCTAAAAGCACAAACCGAGTTGTTGAACTTTAGTTGAGCAAAGTTTATCGGAGTTGTTGTTTTAACTTCACGTGAGTCTTGACTCTCGGCTCATGAGTCGTGACGTGTATTGTTAGAGGCGCTTTGGGACTTTGTGAAATAACTTTTGTACGTCTTCTTCGTCTCTGTGCACGTCTTTAGATAAGGTTTGATTCATCTAGTCATTGGAGGGATGTTGATATTCTATAATACACATCATTTGTCTGAGAAAGTCTTTTGTGATGGAATATTGGCAATTGAATACTCAATCACTGTACACAAAATACACACATATTATTTGTGTATATTGTACACAGTGGTGTAATGCTAAATAAAAAGTCTGGGAGCGCTGAATAATTATAACATTTTATTTCTCTCTAACTTTGTGATCCAATTTCCGCACCAACAAGTTTCCAGCAAAGAGTTCTCCCAACCCATTATTACAATAATTACGTAAAAAATAAACATTTATCCCAGAACTCCCAAATCGTCTAAAAAATATAATGTGAAAACGCCGACCCCAGGCGTCGTCGCCCCACTACACTACTGATTGATTAAAGCATAACATAACATGAACTTAAAATATGCGTTTCTTTTTTTTAATTTCTACCGTAGTGGATCTTCGTGTTTTCCACTTCATGGAATATCAAAACCATTACGGTAATAAAAATATAAATAACACCATGGATTGCTTTTATTTAAAATTATACAGATTATGCAATTGTGTATATTATTAAAAAAGTGTAAGCCCGATTACTGTGCTGAAAATGTGTAAAAATGTTACCTTTTAAATTTGAATTGATTAATACGATTTACAATTTCTTGAAGTTAACTGAACTATCACTCCTTTCTATTTTTGATATACTGATATTACTTGCAATACTGATATCAACATGTCCATCCGATATTGCAACCCTTATTCAGATGAATGCTTGCGGTGATCGCTTTCTTTATTCTATCTTTCCTTCCTTTGGAAGTTAGTTATAATTTTTTTATTTTATTTTCTAGGTACACATTGCGTGGGGACGTTTGATAGTTGGGTGTGCTGGCCTCACACACCTGCTGGGACCTCAGCGCATGCCTCCTGTCCACATTTTGTTACAGGATTTGACCAAAACCGTAAGTCAATAAGATGTCATGGATACATTGCTTGCAACTTAAGAAAAATATTTTACTGACTTTGAATTTTAGAATTGAATGATTGGCCAATAAATATTCGTTTGCATATCAAAACCTTTTATTATTTCTATGTTAAGTAATAGACTTTAAAAAAACTATCTTTGAAGAAATCTTTTGTCTTATAAAATGTCAACAAAACTAGAATTTTTATAAGGATGTGATTTTTTTTTGTATAATTAACAAATTTTGAAATCAAAATAATATTGTTTCATTTAAATTCTTTGTGGAATCATCTTTGGCAACTGAAATTATGGAAGTCAAAAAAATATTAAATTTAAAAATGATTTGTTGAATTAAAACGTTACATTTTAATATCTTATTGCTGTGCTGCCATTTACATATTATTTGTAATTTCATATATAAATAACCGAAATAGAATATTACACTAAATTTAGTAAGTATGTTTTTCTATATATATAATATATAAATTTGCATATATATTAAGAAATAATTTGAATTATTAATAACTAATATTTTTTTGGTATACGGTTGTGTTTATAATATCTTTTTCATTTTTATATCGAGTATTGTATGTTTGAATATTATAATTTAAATATTTTTAGCTCACAAAATTTATTTAAAAATGTTTTGTTGATATTTTAGTTCTTATAACTTGTACCAAAAAGACGATAAAATGCAATCAAATAAGACTATGTACATGTAAAAAAATCTCTTGTATCAACATAAGTTCAGTTATAATTTATGCGTTTTTTGTTTGAAATTTTCCAGATAAAGTTTTCTCAATCATAAATAAAGGCAGTATAATTATTCTCGTATAAATGGGGTATAAAATGTTATAATTAGGTGTTGATTTATGTCAACTTCAGTAAAGGCAAACAATTTAAATTTATTTGCTTGCTAATTATGTTAAATATTTTTATATGTTATTAACAGTCGTAAGAAAACGTTCCGAGTTCCATACATTATAATGATTGTCGTGGCCGTGAGGTAACGTTTTTGGGCTTGCACTCTAATCCATTTCGTTTTGAATGGGTTGACTCCTCTTATGGAAACATTCATAACGATTTTTTTTCTCTATCGGTTTATAAATTTTTATCCGATGTAATAGGGATCTTTATACCTTACATAATCCTAAAATACTTGATGCAGAGACAGTAATCAACTGAACATATTCATTTATTGAGAGCTTCTCTGAAAGGAAAAAAATAAGGGACGTAGACATCCATTCTATTCCAATACCTTTATGATGAGTATCGTCTTACGCGTATGTCCAAATATCATATATTTTTTATCGCCATTCTCATGTTTTTTTTTTATTGAATTTTTGTTATTTATTGAGATATGGATACTAGAGACATCTATCAGTGATTTTTGACTTCCATATTATTTTTATTGAGTTGCAAATGAAACAAAGATTTAAAAAAAAAGGTTAAAATTTGTAAACGAAACAAATGAGCGTAAAGGTGTCCCGAGGTTATTAAATGTCTGTTACTGTTATTGAATGCGTATCTATTATTTTCTAGTTAATCTTGGATATGTTTCGACAATAAGAATAATATCTTCCCTTTTAGTCACGCCTACCACTGTAAGAAAAATCTAACGCTAGAACTTTTGGAGCGAAAATTTTTAAGTTTTTAAATTTTACCGCATTACTATCTATTACAAAATTTATTTTTTTAACAGCTTGTAAAATATCTATTGTGGAATTCTTTTGATTACGTTTCATTGCTACTATAAGGTTACAAAAAATAAAATCATATTATTTCACAATTTATATATATTTAAAAATACAGTGCGTATTTTAAAAAAACTCGGAGACTTTTAAGACAATCATATATGTATATAAATAATTTAATAACTTATCAAATCATCGGAATGATTTAATGTAACGAATTAATGCTAAAAAAATGTAAAATCATGTTCAGAATATTTCCAACAAGGACCACAGCGGTCGCTTTTGATATTTGACTTTGAATAATAAAACATGCTTCAATTATTGTTTTTGATATCCGTAGGCAGCTGGCAGATTAGCTTTTCCAGTATAATAAATACAAACATTCGGTAGGAAAAATAGTCCGTAGAGACTCGGGCTTCCACAGTAGCGTGTAGTTTACACGGGTAAAATTTCTTGTATATCTATGATGTATTTTTTTGCCATTAAACTATGTTACCATTTATTTACATGTACCTCATAGTATTTGACGATACAGTTTGGGGTTAAATTTGGTCAATTCAATCAATTGCAACTACAGTCGATCCTCAAGTTTCGTACACTAATATCTGACCTCCAGTACTCATATCATGTCTTGTGGTAGCACATCCATTAAGGGTAAGTCGCGGTTTCCAGGGAGAAGCAATGTCAAGCATTTTGTAGGCTTCCATTCATCCATGCATGATATATGTTATGTCTAACTCATCATTGATGCTAAGTTTTGATAAATATTACAATTATGTACCGGCTTCTATAGTGGGCATGGTCATGATTGTGCTACAGATGTAATTAATGTTTGCTTGAAGAAAACCATTTAAAAGCCAAACCATCAGTTATTATTACCTAGATTGAAATGAAAACGCAGCCAAGAAACAATACATTTTTACTTACCACAGGTGGTGACTAGACTACATCTTATATAAATGTATGTATTTGAACAATACCGCTACAAAATAATGGGTTACTCTGAGTGAGCTATTAAAGGTCATTATATTGTATTTGATAACTTTGTGTCGAACCTAACTAAACTAAATTCATAATATCATTAAAG
This sequence comes from Himalopsyche anomala, assembly GCA_031772345.1. Classification (NCBI taxonomy): domain Eukaryota; kingdom Metazoa; phylum Arthropoda; class Insecta; order Trichoptera; family Rhyacophilidae; genus Himalopsyche; species Himalopsyche anomala. The sequence goes on from CM062835.1 coordinate 10,227,979, forward strand.
TAAATAACACATTGCTTTTATTCCATCTTTTCAGTGCAATGCAAGACTTAAGTATTTTCCACTGATATATGCATCTGAACGGCAACTATTTGAAGTTGAAAAACAGAGTTTATTGGATTATGTATTTTAAAAACATTTTTGTTATCAAAGAATGCCTACTGATAAATCTTAACGAGAAATTTTAATAAAGGATAGATTTCGGAAAGGACTTGAGCCAATCAATCTATCTCTACATATCATATCTTCATTTGGTTGTTCATAATTTGATAATGGGTAGGTGAGAAGGCTTGAAAAATAGAACATACATTTTTGTTTGTTTGCAAACAAACAGTTTAAATATTAAACTGTTTCAACGTTTTAAATTGTTTTTAAATATGAATAAAAAAATATATCAGGCCCGGTCCTGCTTACAGTTGAAATCAAAGACTGTACATACTAATTACACTATGTTGGTTGTTGCATTGCCATGTATCTGCGCGCTACTGGGTGTACGGTGACTGCCTTCATTTTGCCATGCTCCTGAGCCTCTAAATATTTGATTCGACGGGAACATATTTTAAGAAAGCAAACACTCGTTACGCTCTCGCTCCTTTGTTTGCACAAAAACTCACCTGCATTAACGCCCTGGGAGCTGACAGAGTAAATCTCTCCCGACAACCTGCCAGCAACATACACGTAAAAAGCTGCACATCATTTATTTATTATTTCATTATTTTGCCTTCAGGATGGTAGGTCGGTGATGGAATACGGTTTTAGGGTATCATATGCATGAAGTATGTATTCTCTATGAAATTTAATTAGGTTGGAAACGTTACAAAAATTCGTCAATATACAAAATAATATAAAATATATTGTTACTCGTTTTAAAAGCTTTATATACATTCATATATATGTATATGTCACAGTTATAATCTCGTAATGTATAAATTCACTAATCAATATAAACATTGATTAATGGCAGTTTAATTTGTCGCCCTACATGGTCTAGCTTGTTAGAGCTTACTCTACCATCCTGGTGGGTCTGGGTTCGATTCCCGGTAACGTCAATGTTAAATTTAGATTTTTCACTTTAAATTTGAAACCTTAGACATTGGTGTTTGTGATGTCAATTTACCTCGAGTTTATCTCGAGTGACTTACGATACAAAAATTCTCATCGAGTTTTTCTCGTATGATCTTTCAACTTTAAAATATTTGGCACATTAGCGTTGGCTGTAATGCCAATTTTTTTTTTGAAGCTTACATAATCAAAATTCCCATTCACCTTAACAAATCAATCCATGAAATAACTAGTAAGTGTATACATTTTCTGTTGAGCGCTACATATGTAGAGTAGGAATGATATTTAGGCTTAGGATATGTTAGCACCTACAGTGACAAGAGTTTTAAAACATCAGGTACTTATTATGACCAAAAATTTAAACCAGGGCTTCAGGTCGGGTTCGGGTTACAAGTGTAGTTTTGAGACTCTGGTTCGCGCCGGGCCGAGTAATTTCATCAATTTTCAGCCCGTATTATTGAATAGAAAAAAATGCTTTGAATATATCGCAATGGGTAATATGTTACTATTTTAAATGTAAAAATCGATCGCAATACAGTTGGTTGACTCTGTATAAGGGATTTATCTTTAACCTAACATTTAGACAGTCATGTGTCATATATATGCCTGAGATAAGGTTTTGAAGTTTGAGGTTATTTTCCTTCTCCGTGACATGACGTAGGTAGACCAATTTCCCTCTCTTATTCTTAACATAATAACAAGTGAAATAACCCGGCTCTTGTATTTAATTAAACAGAAAATTCTTGCGTTTTAATAACAATATAACTTGGCAACATATTAACGAATGCGGGTAGCATAACACTAATTAAATCAGGCGTAAAAAGGATTTATCTGCTTAATCCAAAACGTTTAAGGAAAATTTTCGAGTGCGAAATTACACGCTTCGTTGTTTCAAACGTATCACATGTTAGACATGTATTTTCACAGCCTGGAGGCGAATTTTCCAAGATTTGTCTCAAAAGAGATAGGGGTACTTCTGATTTGTTTTTTTAGTTTTTCCATTCAAACACGAGATTTCGAGATTATATTTATACAATCGCATTTTAAGTAAATCTCATAGGTAAGTGGTAAAGTTATAATATAAAATATAGTTTTCATCTGTCCCTAATACCTGAATATAAAGTTTCAAATATTGAGTGCTATATCAATTTAGGGTTTTGTATTGGAGGGTACGAAATACGAATAAATCCTATATGAGGGCTCTTGCTTAGATTGAAATTAGTGTCAGCTTAGTAAAAATAAAATTGATGTGCTTGTTGTGAGATGTTACCTACATAAATATTGTTTTTATAACGAAGGAATTTATTTATTTCGCCTGTTAACACTTTGATGCGTTCGTCATATTTGGTTGTGATCTCAAATTCTCAAATAAACACTTAACATAATAAAAAATAATTTTTCAATTCTATAATAGAATCGTATTTAAATAATATTGATGTCTCTAATGTTTTTATGAGAAAAGTAAGCGGATCGTAAAGATTTCTTTCCCCCATATCAATATATATTATGCTTCTGCAAAAATATGAAATGATGGGTTTACAACCAGTTTCAGTAAAACACGTTACGTTGAAATACTTCTTATATATGTATATGATATATTTGGCATTACAGCTAATGCGCCAAATATTTTAAAGTTGAAAGATCATTCGAAAAAAACTAGATGAGAATTTATTGTAAAACACTCGAGATCATGTCGAGGTAAATTGACATCACAAACACCAACGTTTTTTTAAATAGTCAAGGTCAGTTTGATATTGACCTTAGCGGTAATCGAGCCCAGACCCGTGGGGTCGGTAGAGCAAGCTCTAACCATCTAGCCTACAGCAGGCGAAAAAAATATATTAAATATTGAAAAATGTTTTCTTAAACTAATAATACATTATTTAAAAATTAATATACATGTAATGTTGTTTTAAATAGTAAAAACAGCAAAACTTTGCTTCGATAGTGAATACAAAAAAACCATTCCAGTATTTCGACAGCCTTCAGCCCTTTACCATGATAGATAAAAATTAGCTTCAAAATTCTTTCTATTCGCATTCTATCGTTCCATGCATTCACAATTACTGGTCATTAAAATACGCCATAATTAACTTTGTGCTAAGACATTCTGATATATTATCGTACCATTTAACATTGATATACACTGATACTCACGAACGCATCCGAAACGGCTTAACTGAACGTATTTCGTATTAATACTGAGCCCAGGGACGTCCTGTTATCAAAGGCAAGTAGGCAGTTGCCAAAAGGCGGCAAGTCACAGAGAGCGGCAAATGATTACAGAAAACTTTTTTTCTCACACGAATTGGCTTAGAATTATATTTATACTAGCTGGCCCGACGAACTTCGTACCGCCTCAGAATCAATAAATAATGTGTTAATTTATTGGATGAGTTAAATTCAGTTTGAATGAATACTCAAAATGAATTAAGTTCAATAAATGTGCAAAATTAAAAATGAAAAGTATTTTAATTACATTGAAATGATGTTATTCACGTGGCACAGTCGATAGATTTAAAGGAATGCAGTGGACCAACGATTTGATTTTGAATTGTGAAGTTGAAATGATCCACATCTTTGTTATTTGCTGCAAGAATTGCTCGTTCACTCAACCAATTATGATGTTTGTGATTAGCAATGATGAGACGAAATTTCAAAAATTCGGCA
>CM062835.1:10231807-10367993 GCA_031772345.1 Himalopsyche anomala
TAACTTATAAATATATATAAAACGTTTGACTTACTTATTGTTATCTTTAAGCGTTAGGTTAAAAAAATCTATGCTCGCTTACTTGCTGTCACGAAATGGCGCTTTGTGTGTTATTGATAATACTTTTTATTTATGATGAATTTTCAGAATAAAACACACGTAAAACTACCCGTTTATTGCCGAAGATAAATAAAATATAAAATATAAACCTATCCGGGATATTACAGAGCGATAAAACGTAGCCGATATCCCGGAATTGTTATCCCTAGGTGCAGGGTAAAACTCGAGCAGTTTTGTTTGCGAAAAGATTTTAACTTTCATATCGAAAATACCGAAAGCATTTGTTTAATGTCTTCTGTTGGTTTATCGCAGTTTGTTCAAAGAACCATTTCACGTGCTTTATACCAAGGTGGAAACAAAAACGTTCCTCTGAAGTTTAAATTATTATTAAAACACTACTGCTAAGCAATTATTTGACTTAAATTTCAACACTGCAGCGTCTTTATTTATGTTTATTTCATCACCTTTCTCAAACAAGTTATGCATACAATAAGCAGCTGCTAGAGGAGATGACCATAGCTTAATCTGGCGTAAGATTATATCGTATTTGATCATGCATGAAGTGTGATACACGTCGGGATGGCTTTGACATATTGTAATATGTAACCATTAAGCACATTATTTTTATTGCGTAAAGGTGAGTTTTTATATGGTACGATTTTCACATAAGTGACTGTGATATAATATTCCGGGTCCGTTGGTTTCCATGATTGATCTCACGGGCGTGAATCGATTTCTGAGGGCATTAAGGTCCTACCATTCAAATCCTAAAATAGCAGCGTAGCAAGAGCGATTAGCTATCCACTAGTTCTATTCTAGCCCAATCCTTCTATTTTGGCTTAATATTTTAGATTTATTTAAATTTACATTACAAAATATAAACCTATTGGTATACATTCGCACAGATTTTGTCGCTAACGACCCGGGCTTCGTCTTTTGACATCTTCAGACATTCAAGTGCACGGATGAATTTGAACGCCTTAAGATACCGAAAGGCGAAACCCGGGTCGTTAGTGAAAAAATCTGTGCAAATGTACATAATTGAACGATTCAAATTTAATATTGAAATTCCACCGAGTACTTTCAGTCGAAATCTTAAATTATTGGTATACAATGTATAAAAAGATTTACCATAATATTGTAAAATATTTTGAAAAAATCAATTTATTGGAAATCTATCTCTAATATCTTCGAAAAAAGACTGATTGAGCAACTGTAGTTTGTGTAAAAAAACTTATGTTATTATACCTCTATAATAGAACCATATGCTCCAAAGTAAGAGTGGACATGGATTCAAAATAAAATAATTTAGCGACCAGAAGCAGTTGATATGAATTTATTGTTTTTCACGTAGTAGTTGATATCGAGTGATTAAAATATTCTCAAATATTTTACGCGTAACCAAATTATGGGCTGTTATTCTAAATATGAACCTTGATTCGACATCTTAGTAAATGTATACAATGTGAAACGTTTCCTAAATACTTATTATTATATTTTTTAAGTATATTATGATAAAAAGTATTCATAAATTATTTTTTTTATTACACCATTACAAAATTTAAAAAAAATGAGAAGATGGCAGTTAGCCTTATTGAATATTCTTTATCTGTTATTTAGAATTTAATTTTAGTTTCCGCTGAACTTTTTCGAACCATTTATCGTCGATGTTGGAGCAAACCGACTAATCGAATGATTTATATTCCCTTTGCGACCCGTGTGTTCCCGTTGTTTATTGAGGAGAATTACACTTCTCTGTGTCGAATCCATTTGTTGTGATATATCTCCTTTAAATGTGTTTGCAAATATATTACAACAGCCATTCACTCGATCAAATAAATAGAAAAATACGAGAAATATATCAGGCTAAGAAAATAAAAGATGACTACTGCTGCAAACAATGGCCAGAGCAAGGCATCGAAATTCTTGATACAATTGTTTTTTTTTTTGTACATATTGTATTGAATTTGAGTAATACTTGATGACTGGACGTAAAAATAATTTATAAATAATTATACAAACACCGTTCAACTAATTTTACTTTTTATTATGTACAAACCTAGTTGAATTTTAATTTGTTTTATTTGTTGATTATGTGGTAGTAATGTTTATTTGTAAGACGTCCCTAACAAAATACTAATAAACGAATTTTTATTTGTTTATTTATATTTTCCATCAAGAATTTACAGTGAACACTCTTAAAGCATCAGTGGGCTGCCAATACGTTAGAAAAGGAGCTAGTTTAATCTCAAAACTATTCGCGGTGGTCCGGAGAAGGGGTGAATTTTTTCCTATATCTACTTTTATTATATAATTTTATAATACGAAATTTACCTTAATTTAAAATAAAAAAGGTTTTTTGGCACTTTGTTGTATTTTTACATGTGTAAAAGGAGAATTTAAAATTTGACAAATATTGACAGTGGGAATATTTTGTTTAGCAACATAAAAAAATACTTTTTTGATTTCGCTTATAAGTTAAAACGACTATCTTTTTTCAGTCTAAAATGTATTTCACTATTTGAAATTACAGTCTTATTATGAAATATTTAATTGAAACAGATACATGTGTATTTCTTACGAATTATTTCATGAAATAATGTAAATTAATTAATAATACATATTCATATCGTACATCGCAAAATATTTTAATATTAATTCTGTTCAAGATGTGCTTTATTTTATTCACAAATTAAATTTATTCAAACGCTATTCATAATTCTGGAGTGTCACGCAATCTTGTTGTTCCTTTTGTAACTGGCTCTATATTCTCTTTCTTTGTAATGTAATATCAAGAAAATTCATTTGTACACATAGACGTAGTACAATAAATTCAAGTAGCATAGAAGTTGCAAATAGAAACTGTATCTAGGTAAGAAACAAATAAACTAAAACACACCCTACAATATTAACTTCTTTCATGGCAAATCAAAATATAGTATTCGTAATATTAAGCCGCAAAGTCACATCCAAATTTTCATGAATACTATCAATAATTTATATAAACTGATGTATCGTAAAAGTTTGCTCATAAACATGTATTGCCGACTAAGCTTGGACGAATAGCTGCTTTCTGAATCCAGTTTAGATGGGTATCTTTCGAAAGACACTTATAAAACTCAAATAAATTATTATATATACATGCATGTTTTAATTCGGTTCAATGCATATCATTTTGCAGATCAATCAACAGCAATTATTGTACGATTGGTCCTGGTACTTGTATACAATTTCATGGAAATTTTTAAAACACTTAAACGTTATTTTATTTTATTGGATGCACACAATACGAGTAAAGTTAATTACTAATGTTTATGAGCTTCCAGCAATGAAAATACAATTATTTAATCATCCACGATAACAGCTTATATGCACAGACAATATACTATAAGACATAGAGTAATATAACGTATGCAAAGGCGTTTATTTTGACAGCTGTCACCATAACGAGACATTTCAATGTCGAAAATAAATCTTTAAAATGACGTCCGATGAGTTTATGATGATCAATGCTGTCGACGCATTTATTCTTGCAATATATATTGATGACATAGAATAATATGACCTTGACAATTTATGTTCCGTATGCTCTCATGCCGGCCATACATTAAGGAACAAATGGTTCCAGAGCATGTCTTGGAACACAAAATTTACGTATTCACGCCGTATTGTGGAACATTTCACGTGACCCAATATAGGTTCCCATGTTCACCGTCTAAAACCGAGTACAAACGAGGAACCTGGGAACACTCATCGACATCAACTCATCGAGCGTCATTTTGGAGATCTATTTTCGACTTTGAAATATCTCCCTTTGTAACAGATGTCAAAATAAACAATATACAATGATAAGTTATATTTGAATTATCTATGGTATAAGAATAAGCTGTCATAGTAGAAAGCTTATAAATATAACTAATTAAATTTACTCGCATTTTTTGAATACAATAAAATCAAATAGCGTTCGTTCGGACGCAGCACTGTACAACATAACCTCAACGGGTGCCGTTTCTGTGACCCCTCGTGTGTTCAAGAACATGCTCTGAAACATAGTTCCTAAAAAATTATGTAGATAGTTCCGGAAACAAAGTTCCTTGATGTATGGGCCATATGACTCTCAGACCGTGAACATGGGAACCTATCTCGGGTCGCGTGAAATGTTCCACGGTATGACGTAAATTTTGTGTTCCAGGACATGTTCTAGAACAATTTGTTCCTAAGTGAAAGCTGGGCCATCACCCTTGACAACGCGGTGATTTAAAATAAGTTTTTTTTTCAGAAAGATTAATTTTCGAGTTTTCTACAAACAGTCCTTCGCTTCATATTAATTATACTCGGATCGTACAGTCTATAGTCTCTACCCTTCATCTCACTTATAACTTATTCAGTATTATTCAATATGTGCATCGACTTATTAGGTCAAGCTCGTAAATACAAATATTCAAGGCACACCACTGTTCACACATTGCTTACTCACCTGTAAGAAAATAATAATTCAGGCGGGTGGGAGATTTCATATGGCCATAATACACCTTTCAGCGAAGAGGTGTGTTAAAAGATCTCTTGTCAATTTGCAACGAGCCTCTCCAGAAACTTCAAAGAATCGAAAAGATGAAAGTGTTCGATGCTAGATTATTATTTTTTGGAACTCCGTTTGAAATTCCCGTGCTACGGATAAGTCACACACAGCAAGTGATTTAATAAGTATTAAAAATCGCGATGTAAATAAAATATTTCTGTTATATTCAACGAATAATTAGTTTTTGTAATATATACCCAGGGCTTTTTTTACCATTTAACGCGGTGGAACGGCGTTCGGCGTTCGTAAAAAAAATATTTTCTTTTGAAAACTTTTGATTTTATTTTACAAAACTTTTGGCTGTATCTCCCATGTTGTGAAACACCGAACCCTTCTTCTTGGATCTTTCAATGAACCTTCAATTTTCGTACTGCAAATCAAAAACTTAAAGCACTAGTTCAACTTGGAGTTACACTTCACGAAAAGGTTCTGAAGAATAGTCTTCTTTTCGAATCGAAATTATGTTTTTCCACGCCAAAAAAGTCAATTGAAAATGGGATGTAAAATAAAAAATATGTGTGGAGTTTTTACTTGCGTACTTCACCAAAAATATGACCTGAATTCTATCCCACGGAGCACTCTCATTCTTCCAATTATAAAATTAACATGGCAAAACTAGAGCGATTGGTTAACTAACTAGTCCTGTCCAATCACCATCTTTCTATTCTTACACTCTTCTAAAAAAAGAAAGATTGTGTAATTAAGTAACAAGCAGTTCTCGTAAAAAAACATCTGTTGAAATAAATCAATAAGTAAGCTATATGTTCCACATTGAGAACGGACATGGATTTTTACAAAAACTTGAAACGAAGTAAGATCCGGAACCTTCTTTTTTCAAAAAAATGCCTGTATATACCATATTAAGATATACGTCAAATCATTTAATTTCACAATAATAATAAAATATTGTAGGCTTCGTTATCACAATTGGGAATATAAATATTTTATAATTCTTATGATTGAGAATAACAATTAATAAGAAATTCAATGTATTTTTTTTCATTTAAATCGTTGGAATATCGTTTTATGGTTAGCAATGAGAATCTATAATGTGTTATTTTTCTTAATAGGGTAAAATATCAAGGTATTTCAGTTCTACAGTTTTTAAAAAGTTAAAGGTTGATAGCTATTTCGGCTTACGCCATCGTCAGAACTATTTAAAATGGAGTTCTACCAAGTAAATGCCAAATCAATAAATAAATTTATTTTTTTATTTGTTTTTACGTTTTAGATGAATTCGGAGGCAATTTTTTTATATGAAATTAAATTTGAAAACTTTGTTAGTCCACTTGTTGGATGTATAACAAATTGTGATTGTGTTACGTCTGTTTAAGAAAAATCATCTGACAAAAAGTCGTAAAGTTTACAAATATATTTGTATCGCATACGATTCATATCAATTTTTTGTTTTAAGTTCTGTGAATATTTTAGAACTATTTTTATACTACTTAACATGTTTTTCTATTATTTTTTCTTAAGTGAGTATTTTTTTATTGCTTTACTAAAAAAATGACTACTTTTCAATAACAGTCTATCGGATGTCGTTACAACTAGTTTCCGCTGAACATTTAACACATCACACTAAACTGACTCAACAGATATGTCTTATAATGACACGTATTATGAAGCAAACAAATAAAATCCAAATTAAACTGAAACTGGCTTTGCTATTCCACTGGATGTAAAACTAGGTTTTATATTTTAAAAATCCTTGAGTAAGAAACAGAAAGCAGATAAATTTTATTTGTAACTTTATTAATTATTGATGAAAAACTAACTTAAATAAAAAAATCTTAGGTATTTGTTTACAAATTAAAAATAATTAAAATAAGCTTTACTATCATTCGATTAAGCTTTATGAAATATTACTCGATAGGTTTTAGAAGATTTCTAATGGCATGTAGTTTGTGAGCCATTAGGCCTTAAAGATTGAATACGAAAATAATTACTAAGACTGGTCCGCAACCCTTCATTTAGTGGGATCTTTATTGCTCAAATTTCACCCTAATGGCTGCTTAAGGAACGATACAAGCTGTCGGTACCATTATAAATATATAAATCTGTTAACGTACAATACAAGATCTAAGTTGTTTTAAATTCTCTGGCTTATACTAGATACAATGTAATTCCTCACTGTAAACTTATAAACAATTCCATTGTATATTAAAAATTAAACACTTTTTGTAAAATTTCCATTTTTTTTTACTCAAACTTTCTTTTGCGGTTGAACTTTACAATTTAGATCAGGAGTCGGCAACCTGCGGCCCGCGAGCCTTTTAAAACTAAAATATTTGTCTACACATGTCATTACAGTGTAATGACATGTGATCCAAATGCGGCCCGCTATAATCCCCACGTAAAATATTTGGCACTTTTACAACAAAAGGTTGCCGACCCTTAATTTAGATTATTCCAGTAACGGTGTTCCGTAACGACAGCGTGACTCCTAATGATTTTTTAAATTTTTGATTCGTTTCCCTTTCAATATAATGCCTTTTTACCAATAATTGAGAGTAGACACGTTACAAAAAAACAGGTGGGTAAATAAGATTTCCAATTTTTAGAGTCAAATTTTCTGACCTCTTTTGTTGTCAATCATGAACAGGAAAATATTTTTTTGCCGTATAAAATAAAGAGTTCTTTATGAAAACTGCAATAACTTGATTTTATTAATAACTGCATTGCGAAGCCGTAAAAAACGATTGTAAATGAACATTTACGATGCAAATCTGTTAATATCATCAAATAACTTGAAATAGCAAGGCGGCAAGCGCGTGAGGTCATAAAACATAATAACTAGTACTGCAATCGGTCTTCATCCAAAAACTGTATTTTTTTCTTAATTGATTGATTTTCCATATATTTAAAAAAATATAACTTTGATAAATTACGAATAAAACATTTTACAACGATAAATTTTTGCCTACACAAGTCATATTATATAGTGTTATTAAAATACATTTATTAACTGACATAATCAACATATGTATATAACAAAATGAAGCGTATTTTATCACTTAAGTCAGTGGCTTCCAAACTTTATGGTACTACGTTTCCCTTTGAAAATAAAAATATCTTCGCGCCACCCCATTCTTTATTTCATATAATAAAAGAGACACGTTTTAAAAGGTTAATACATATTTTAAGCTGTTAGCGCCTCTCTTAGCAATAATCTGCGCCTCCCAGGTTGGAAATCGCTGACTTAAGTAGTATTTAGCAGCTCTGTGGAGTCATGTTGGAAGAAAACTTATAACTTCGAGTCAATTAAAAAATAATGTGTATTCAAAAAAGTGGCGCCAGTGTTTGGTACTAAGCCTAAAAAATAATTAAAGTTGTGTTTTAAGCTATGGTCGGAGTCGTCTTATCTCTTAACGACTCCAAAGCCCTGGTATTTAGTTGTGTTACTAAAAACACAAAATGAAATTAAAATAATGATTAAAACACTGTTGTTGACCAAAAGGCATACATGTTTTAAAATAAAACAGAGCTTGCTGTACTTATTCTACAATTTTGTTAACTGATTTATAATTGCTTTATTTATTGCAAGATCAGTTTAAAAAAAAAAGATAAATATCGAACTTGGTTCCATGGTTTGTTTCAATTCCGATGATACTGTTATTTTAGATAATAAATATGGTATAATCTAATAATGAAAACTACTAATTTTCATGATAACTAATGACACATACTCTTAGTTCTATTCTTATATTTTTATATTCATCAATCAATCACCCTTAAGACACTGCACTCAACATATTATTGTTTTCATTTATCTGTAATGAAGGCACATATATAATTATTATTTTTTATGTTTTGTTACTAGTATTCCGATTGAAGGAAAACAACGCTGATATATGGCAACACTTTAATTAACGAAATATATTTTATAACTTTAAATTTATTTCGGTAGTAGTTTTAACACTTAATTAACAATTAACAATTTTGTAAATATCCTCTATGAGTGTCTCTATAATATAGATACATTTGTATCACAAAGCATGAAGACAGTATTTGTGAAAATTCAATTAATTTACGAAGAGTTATTTTTTATTAAAACCGAAAATTTCTCGTATAATAAGTGTTTGTCATAATCCTCCGTTTGCTTGTATATTTTTGCTCAAAGTTATGTCTAATGATACCCAGCAGAAAATGAAAGAATTTTCCACACCATTTCCAAAGCACTTCCGTTAAGCTTGCAAGAGGTTGCATTAAAGCTTCCTGATGCACATCGTGATTGCCTTAACCTCAAACTCATTAGACGGAGCTTTCAAATTTGTAAACTTGTTATCTTATGTTAATGTAGTAAATGGAAGCTCTGATAAGCATCGAAAAGTGTAGCATTTTGAGATCAAAATATTTGAACTTAAACACGGAAAATGATGTAATATAAATGCAGGTTTTATAAGAGTTGAAAGCAATTTATAGCAACGTGACTGCTTCTGTTATTCAGGGTAAAATCTCCATCTTTCTAAGACGCAAAGTTTACATTCACCATAGTTTTACAGCCTTTTGTTTTTGGCGTATTCCATCACATAGCAAAATCAAGTGCATGAACAAGATTTTCCGGGCAGAATAAGAAGCGATCATCCGATACATTGAAGTAAAAAAATCCACAAAAAACTGGAATTTCGTGTTAATTTGCAGTGTAAAAACTATTGAATGTAATAACACCTGATAACTATTATGTAACAAACATCTGTCATTACAAACAATATTGAAAAAATCATTATGGGTGTTGTTTTATATATGTTAAGTTATTTTACTAATTATTATAATTTACGTTTTACTTGTTTTTTAAGCGCTTATATTTTCACTTTTACGGTGTAATTGGTGGTAATCGGCGAAACCAGTAATGATCCTAATAAATGATTGCGAAGTAAGTAAAAAATGATATTTTATTATTTTTAATTATTATACATTTTTTGACCTTATTCTATCATCACTATTCCTAAATAAAAAGTCTGTTGAATAGTCCACGAAATTATGAAAAAAAAAAAACATGTGTAATTGAATCAATGAAAGTATACAAAGTATTTTGGTTTTTAACTGTATGTTGCCGAAAATACAAAACAATTCTTCTATATGCCTTGTATTTCGTATCAATTAATCCAATATTGGGTAAAGATGCTATAGGCATCGATTACTCTATAACTATCTTTATGACTTAACGGCCTAATGGTCAAGAGGACAAAATTACCTTGTTCAGTTATAAAAAGACAGTTAAAAAAAAGAATGCCAGTTATTCAATATATCTTATTCAAGTGTAGGGCTTCCGACCCGGGTAGAACGGAACAGCATACTCACACGTTTAAAAAAACCGAAAACCGAGTATTTGATACAATATTTTCTGGATATAATTTTATCGTAAAACTCGTTTAAAACATCTGGCAAACTCAGTGAAATACTGGAAAAGCTTTTTAATTGTTTATCTGTTTAATCTACTTTAAAGGCAAGTGAGTGCGTATTTTTCGTGACATACGTTTTTTAATCCACGTCCGCTCCTAAGGTAGATCATATGGTCTCCTAATAGAGGAATCTCAATAGAAGTTTTTTTACAAGAATTGTCATTTATTCAGTCGCTCAACCTCCCTCATTTAAGAAAGTAGTAGTGATACAAGGATAAAGCAAGACAGGACTATGCAACTCCCTCCACCATACGCCACGGCTATACACTTGTGTCCAACAGACGTTTCCCGTAATGTAACAACCATTATTCGTTGTTTAGTTTTTTTTTGCTAGGATTGTCTCGGGAACCAATTGTCTTAGTCTTGCCGGCGACAAATTTTAAAGTTAAATCAGTTTCGTTAATAAATACTATTGAGGCGAATACCGCTATTATTTTAATATAAACCATAAAATTATCAAATAAACTAAACTTTTTTCAAGTAAAATGTGTTAATAGTTCACTAACAAGTCTTTGCCACGACTTTATTTATACGTATTATAAAGACTTACCCTACCGCGGCGCGGTAGCTTGGTAACTTATGGCATACACTAATGTTACCAGTATTCATTTAATGGAAACCAATAAACCCCACATGCTGAAGATACATGCTGACCGAATGTTTATTACATATCGTGAGCATTAAGTTGTAAAAAGAAAACAGCCGACATAAAAAAATTCTGCCCACTACAGCAGATAAAATGTTTACGAGCAATGAACTAATCTGGTAACTCGCCGTTATTTTATAAAATTATTATTTTAAAGCCACTTATATTCCCAACTATAATGTCGTCCTATTTCTGCAAGAAAAGTCGTCGTTGGGTCGTCTGAAAAACACATAAAATTTAATCAATATTAAAAATATACAGATGTATACTAAAATATTAGGTTTTTTTTAAAATTTGGAATCGATTTACTATATTCACATGTGTTTTCCTTTCTTGCTAAATAGTTTGTTTTTATATCCAACTTTTTGTATGATAAAATACAACGATAAAGATATTCGGGGTTTTTCTCATATGCATAAAAACATAAATACTTATTTTTGAAAGTCTGACATACGTAACACCGAAACGGTGAGTAAGTAATTAAGATAAAGTTATATTATTGTAAATATTCTTTCAGTAAGTTTTTTTAATTTCTTTATTCTCTTGAAAGAAAACTGCTTTCCTAAATATGTTGAATAAAATCTCGGTTGCAGCAAAAATTAATTAATTTTATAAGCATTAATGATTTAATAAAATGTTCATAAATTTAATTAAAATAATGTTTACGTCTTTATTTCTACTCATTAATTATTAATACAGCCATAACATAAGTAAAAACAAATCTTTAATGTATATTTTTAAACGTAAATGTTTCGAAGTCTAATTTGCGTTTATATCTTAGCCACCAATCCAATATAAATATTATTATTTATGTTTTACTTAAAACTTAATTTATAATAATAATAAAAAAAACTACCAAGAATTTTGATTTATTTCATTCAAGCGACATTTTCCAAGTACAAACAATATTTTCAACTATCTCTAAACCGTTTACTTTTGTGTAGCCATAAAAAATAAAACACAATTTTCTCTAGACCAAATCAGCCATCTATCATTTTTTGTAAACTAGGTACAACTATTTTTCAACTACAAAGAGTGTGAAAACGCCATTTACTTTCCGCATATAAATTAAACCTTTCAAAATTTACCTTAGTAAAGATAAACTGCGTTCATTCCTCAGAAAATCATGAAACGCCTTAATAAACATTAGAAATAAAAAATAACATGAAGTCATTAACTTTATAAAGAGTGATTTACAACAAAATTTTAACTAACGATTCATTATTATTAGTTCGTCAATGGGGGAATGTAGTTAAAACAAATAGTCGACGTTAAATCAATGTTGTATTTGGTAAACATTGTAAAAAGTGCGTACATGTTACATATGAAATATATCCTGCATTAAAATGTTTCATCGAATTTGGGTACTCGAATTAGACAGAACGAATCAAAAAATATTATAACTTAAACGTTTGATCATTTGAAATATAATGGAGAAGAAAAATTGTGTTTAAATTTCTCTTAATTCTTTTTAAGGATTTTAATTTTAATAGAAATGGAAAAAAAGAAGATTATAATAAAATCTAATACGCTGTGAATAATTTCATGACACTCGTCATTTAAAATGGGCATTGATTAAGCATGGACTCAAATTTAATAATAAAAACTTCTTTATGTTCTATTATCACATTATCTTGTCATGTTCTGACAAAAAAACTATGTAGACAATGTCGGGGTTGGAGTGATTTACACTAGAATTTTCTGTAAAACTTTTGTAAATCAACTGGCAAAAAGTACAAACTGATATATGAAGATTGTACAAAAAAACTAGTTAAAAACTATTTCAATTCACTTGACTGACACTAAAAATATTCATCATTAATTGGTTCAAAGTTAGTTTTACTTTCACACATTTTTTTTGAAAATCAGCGACAACATAGTTAATGAAATTGGTAAAATCATAATTGGCATATATCTATCAACTGATTAAAATAATTCAAAATTTTTTTGACGAAATAAAATATAACGCGAGCTTATTAATATTGGACCTCTTGGTCCATATGGATTGATCCTTTATCTTCACGTACTGTCCAGGTTAGATACTTCGTAAGAAGACACGTATATACGTTATGCTACCTTACTTCCTCTCCAAAAAGTACACCCCTATAATAACCCACCGTCATTTACTCATTCGACCCCATTTCACGTGTTGCTGTAATGGGGAGGTAAAAGGTAATTGCTGTAAAGGATGTACGTGAAGGTATTACCGTGAAATAAAAATCTCTAGCCAATATACTCGTGTAAAAAAGCGATAATGTTTATTATGTTCTACAGAGTGGTTGATGGAAGAACGATGTTAACCATCTGGAACGTTTGAAGGGTCTGAATATGATTTAAATTCTATATTAAACCATCTGAACTGAACATGCAATATGAGGTGAAGGCGATTTCGAAAAAATGACAGTCTGCCGACTGAATATTTTTTTTCATAGAATTTAAATACTTATCATATTTTTTTTGATTATATAGCAAACAGAAAACATGTTAAATTCTTGAAAACATATATTGGAAACATCCATCATCAATATGTCCCAAAGTACAAAAGCCCATTTTTTTTGTCGATTAAAAGTGTGCTGAAATATTTTGAATGGATGTGTTGTGCGCGCTGATTTTATGACTGACATATAACCATGCTTTTGGATCCTAATTCAATTTGAAAGTCAAAAAATTAACAAACATAAATAGTATTTAATACATTGAAAATAGGCTATATATCCGATATATACGAATATTTAATTATCACTTACCACCAACAAGTTTTGAAAACTTTAGAATAATAGAATTGACTGATTTCGTTTCAAAATCTTCTGGATTATTGATTGATTTATTCACCCAGATAAGTTTTGAATTTAAATTATTACTAAGATTTTAAAACTTAACTTTACTTTGAATTAAAACTGATCGCTTCTCCGTCAAGGCAATAAATTTGAAATAAAACAGTTTTGACTTTAAAATATCGACTGTGCTTTAGCTGTAGATATACATACATACATAGGTCAGACAGGTAGAAATATAATAATATAAAAAGTAGGAAGAACATACTTATTTTTATAAGTATTAATCGATTAATTGCTGCATATTTTTATGGACGTCAATTCAGCAGATTTTAATTTTTCAACATATGTTAATAAAATTAAACATGTCATGTAGTTGATAATATTTTTTCTTTACACGCTGTTTTAAAGATAGCTAAAGTTGAACTCGTAACAAAAAAATATCTTTATAAACAGAACAGTTTTAAAATGACTTGCTTTATGAAAGTCAATTGATTTGTGTATATATTGTTCATATCTACCAGTTGACATTAACGTATATTCCGCATTGCATTGAATTACGGCCACTCGCGTTTCACGTTACAAGATTGGTTTCAAGGCGATGCAGAAATAATCACGGCAAAACAATAAGAAGTTAAGTGATAAAATTTTATAATCTCAACACATGACATTCGATTGAGAATTGTTTCTTATTTTCCAGCTGCAGCTGATTTTACGTCCAAGTCATAAAACATGCACTAAGGTTACCTTCGTATTTTTAGATATGAGTCGATAAATGTTTAGCTATTCAGCTGTGGTAAAAAAATAATCTTGAAAATGAATATTCTTATCAGTTTAAAATTTCATTACCTGCTGCGCTATCCAATGATCGGGGGTTACATTTGTTACATACCTACACTCTACCACAGTGTTTCTCAACCTTTTTGAGAGCGTGGCCCCTTTTGAGTGTCTTTATTTTTCTGTGGCTCCATACCATTGTTTTGTCTTATCATGAAAATTATAATTTCAAAAACCCACCTTTTTTTATAGCTCTTCCGAGATTTTCGAATCTAGAATGCCAAAAAATAGCTGCGCGACGTCCGCCATTTTGTATCGTTTTATTAATACCCGTGGCCCCCCTAAACCAGGGATGGGCTGGGGGGTGGGCTCGCGCGAGCCCCTTGTTAAATTTTGGCGCGGTACCTTCATTTTTTCATTCAGTGTTGTAGGCTTTCGTGTGGAACCTCACGGGATCGAGTCCCAGTACGAAACAGCATTTTTTCGATCGATTTATCTATTTTTTGTTCGAAGGCATGGGTGTCTGTGATGTCTTAAGATTGCCTCCCACTCTTCCGATCCATCAATTCAACTGGGCGCTACCAGTTCTCGTAGAAAAATAACTTTTTTTGAGATACTTTCATGCTCGACATTGGGAGCGGACATGGATAAAAAAATGAATAAAATTTACAGAGCCCCTTGTTAAGATATTGGCAGCCCACCGCTGCCCTAAACTGTGCTGTGGCTCCCAAAAACAAAAATAAATCTCTGTGGCCCCCTTAGGACACGCCAGGGCCCCCTGGGGGGCCACATGGTCCACCGTTGAGAAACCCTGCTCTACCACATATTATACAATGTAAACAAACGATTAGTTGCGCCGAGTAATTAATCATTTTTAAATATAAACTATCTCGTCACGTAATTAAGCTAAGAACTTGAACTTAATCGAATAAATTTCTATTACTAATTTTATGTAACTTTACTTCCTGGGAAAATTTTTGAAATCTGAAATCACTTTTTTCCCAGTCATATCCCGAAACATAATTGTGTCTCCGAGTCTCGAAAAACTTACATGCTTAACCCGTAACATCCCATCCTAAAAAATCACGTTCCCTGCCATGATGGCATCTCAGTTTCACTGTTTATTGACAGTATTTAAACCTAAGTTAGAAGCTAAAAAATAATTTTAAAAATGTTTAAATGCTAGAATACCTAAAGTGATAAATACTTATTGACAATGTTAAGAGAAATATTGAATGATTTAATGGCTCAACTATTTACGATTGCATCATGGGCATTGGGCATGTGGGCCAGGGAAAAATATGACATTCAAAACGGGCCACGGGCTCAAAAAGGTTGAGATGTTCCCAACTATGTAAACGTATTTATTAATGTTTAATTAAAACAATGGTTTAAGCTTAAACTATGTAAATCAAATAAAGTTTGAATTTCATTTTCTTAACAATGATTTGTGTCTTTTTAATGCTTCTATTTGTCAACATAGCGCAATGGTCAACGTTGTTGGCTTTCGTAACAGATCTCACGGGTTCGAATCCCAGTACGTAGAGCCACTTTTAATAAATTCTGGCTGTTGTGATGCATAGCGATGTGTAGCGGGATCAATTAGTTAACTCGATGGCTGCCACAGATATAGACAGATATAGACGAGACATCTCGTAAATTTTTTCGTTCTCAACACGCCAAGGACGAGTTATCTCGTCGATAACGAATTAAATTAATAGTTGAAATTATAGCCGGCGTGCTAAGTAATTATTGTTTTTTTTTTAATATCAAATTTATGGAGCTTCAAGTACCAGAACGCGCCAGCGCCAAGGTTTCTCCAGTCTCCTTCATTGATAAAGATTTTGAAAAATTGTAAATTGAATTCCCTTACCATCGTTTGCAGACGGAAGGGCGCGATCACTACAGAGATAAGAAGTTCACGGGAACTCCATGTGCATTATTTTTCAAATCACATTCCATATACTTCCTCCATACTATATCCGTACACACATACATACACGCATACAGTACACAAAAAATTTAAACAAAGAGAGTCATTTTCGCGATGCTAAGTTCGTTCCAATTAATTAACTACGGCAGATAAAAGGTTAACCACTATTTTTACCCTAGTCTTATCCTAATATCCAAATTCTTTCCGAAAAAAAGGTTGAGCAACTGAGTAACAAGCAGTTCTGGTTGACAACAACTTCTATTGATTTACCTTCATTAGAAAGCCAAATTCTCTACATTGTTTAATATTTATTTAAGTACAGATTTTGCGTTTTATTATATATCTAAACATATTTCCTTTTCGTAAGTCTGTAAAAACATGCCATTACCTAAAAAGTTCTGTAGGATGTCTTTTACTGCTTTTTACGACGATAACGTTCAGTAAAAATTGAGATAGGGTGACCAAACGTCGTACTTTTTGACATTTTCCCGCTCTGACAAGGGTTACTGCGACGTATGTGTCGAGATTTTATTGTGCGTTCAAATTTATGTAACCATCGCAAAGATTCATTGTGTTTCGAGTAGAAATAAATGGACTCCGTTTTATTAAAAAGTAGATAAAAATGCCTTGTGTCAGATATCCGATATCTCAAATTATTTATTATTGTTTATTTGGAAGGGTCTCACGATGACATATTAAAAATATTGCGAGGAAATCTGAATAAAATATACAGTTATTTACAAAAAGGCATGGTAAAAATACATATAAAATTGGCTTCTTTGGCATTTTTTAATAAAATTTTAAATTCTCTATATTTATAGAAAATAGCCTGTGTGGTCGAGTGGTCAACGTCGTTGGCTACCGCTACGGAGGTCACGGGTTTGAATCCCAGTACGGGCAGTTTTATAAATTGATTTTTCAATCGATTTATGAATTTCTGTTCAAAAGCATGGATGTATGTGATGTCTTGAATTCCCTTCTCCCACCCATCCTATCGTATCGAGAGTGATTTGCTAACCACTAGTCCTGTCCTAGCCCTTTACTTATATTTCTATTCTCTTTAGAAAAAGAGAGGTTGAGCAAATGAGGAACAAGCAGTTCTCGTAGAAACACTTCTGTTGAGATAAACTCCATTAGGAGTCTATATGCTCCACATTGGGAGCGGACATGGTAAAAAATAATAAAGTATATATACTTATAGTGATTTCGTTTTTCCGGGTGGCATGTTGTCATATACTCAAAAATGCAAAATAACTGATTTATTTATATTGAGCGTTACCACTTTGTTCCTTTATATTTGAAAGGAAGTTTGAGTAAAAACTTGTCGAATATTTTAGTAAAGATACAATATTCCAACAAATTATAGCTCTTCTTTTAATATGCGTATTGATAAGGAAAACAGCAAATTTATATGCTTAACAAAACATGTTTAAAGATTGGTGGCATTTATTATAATACTAGCTAGCGTTATTGATTCTTTATGAATTGCGAGTGCATACCGCGTTCACTTTCTATTAGAATACATGCCTGTTAATCCTTACTGGAATACGACAGGTTATAAACCACTCCTATTACAACAATTTGATATTCATTTTCAATATATTTAATGTACATAAATTTCTATTGACTGTGAAGACATTAAAAGTTATTTTATTTGTTTCGGGAAAAAAAATGAATTTAGAAATATTAATTTAAGTGTGAAATTTAGTTAACATGTATCTACAGCGGAAAAAAAGGCTTTGGAGTCGGAGTCGGAGTCGGACAAATCTCACCACAAAAACATATTTTTAAACCACAACTGTCCAAAGTGTTACCATTGCATGCTAGGCTGACTAAAAATCTGATAGTTAACATAAATATCGACTGTGGAAAGGAAAAACGACGAAGCCCTCAGTTTTTCCAAAACAGCTTTTTTTTAATAATCACAATGTATACAACTTGACGCATGTTCTATCGAAAGGATGGAAGCTGAAAATGCCGAATTAGTATCTAAATTTAGCTTTTAAGCTTGAAAAAAGAAAGGCTTGTGAAAATTGAAACCAGGAAAAAGAACCTAAAAAAAGGTTTATTTCAAATAATTTATTAAATTAATTTTAGACTAAGTCAATAAAAATCCAGTTTATTAGTCACCGTGCACTACAGGGTTGTGTATATTTCATAATTTGCTTTTAGCTTAAAATCATCAAAAAACGTTTTTTGTTTCTCCTGTAAAATTTGATATGTGTGGGTTACGTCCTTTTTCCTTTCCGAAGTCGATATAGCTTAAAATGAAATCATTGAAAAAATATTTAAATTCGGAGTGGTTTGTTATTTTAAGGCTGGAGTAGGAGTCGTCTTTTTTTATCTGACTCCACAGCTCTGGAATAAAGTAATCTTAGCTGTAATTTTGTTTTCAATATATTAAAATAAAGTTTAGTCATTTTATCGCAAGAAAAATTATTTTATTAATAAGTTTATAGTACGGGATCCGCATTTGAACTTCCCAGTAATGCGTTTTATAAAAATATAGCGAATCCTTGCTGGCAATTATGATCATACATTTATTAACATTATGGTCACCCTCAGTTGGACTAATCCTTGTTTATGCTGGTATTATAAATCAGCCGGAATGTTCATGTTATGAATTTTTAAGTTAGACCCGTTTGGTATGGTTGTTGCTTTTGAACTTTTCTGCGGTTGGTAGGTAGGATTACTGCAAGCGAAAAAGTCGTGTATTTTCATCAGAATTTAAATCTGTATTTATGGCTGATTGCGCCCGTTATTGCTACAGAAATGTAACAGTGTAAATTGCCCTTTTCAACAAGCAATTCAGTTTTTTTTAGAATAGCCAATTAGACAGTGTTTTAAATAAATGCGTCCTCCAGACCTAACGATAATATCGTTTGGGTATAATTAGTCGATCGCTAATATAAATGTTTACAAATTACTTACTTTTCAACATGAACGATGCAATACAAATAAAAGAAAGAGAAACCAAATGATAGGAGAAGAATTAAATAAAGCCGAAAGATCTACATATAATTTTTTGCTCTTAAATTGATTTGATAATAACGTATAGAGTGAGGAAAAACAGATTTTCAAGAATATTAAAATCAAACCTCGAATCATTTGTATTTTTCATTAGATTTCCTCAATCTTGAAATTCCGGGATTAGTATTATGATAATCCCGCGATTTCGAGATCTCGGATCTCGGGATTGGAGGCCCTAGTTGTAATGTTCGTTTGTCTATTTAGGCAATTAAGTTTAACGTTAGTTTTAATCAGGTAAGCGTTTCGAAGTTTCAAATTTAACGATTCTCAAAACCGCATCCCAAACTTTGCACAGGTGAGACTATTTGAGCGTGTTCGCCTTTTCTGTTTCAAAACATAACACAGCTGCGCCCTGAGAATACAATTTTACTGTGTGGACCAAATCGCAGTGCAATGAAAACGATTCACCAATACAGATTTGTTGTTCGTTAGTTGGATTTGATTAACAAAAAAATTGGTACAGAGGTGTTACTATTAAGAATACACATATCGCTACCATAAAGCAACAGTAGGATATGTCTAAAATACTAGTTCTGAGATAATTGAATTTTGAGGTTTGTGTTGTACTTTTTAACCGTTTGAATACCGCGCAAATAAATCATTAATATGTCCCAGAGATACTGCGTGTTTTTGAGAAAAATAATTTTGCCTAATATACACTCGAATTCGATATTTAAAAAACCTATATCGACTCAGTATAGATAGCACTACACATATTCATCAAAATATTGCTTATATTCTATTAGAATACCAAGTATTTGATTTTTTAAATGGCTTGGACATCCGTGTTCGCTTGCATATATTTCGGTTACCGTTGTCCGCTTGGTATTCAAGTGGTTAAATAAGTAATTATGGTTTTATTTACTTTCTTTTACGGTTTCTGATAAATGATAATAAGTTGATTTTTTTCTAGTTATTTACTAATCCCGCTTGATTTTAAATATAAGATTTTTCTTTTAAACAAGCTAATGTTTTTTAACTAAAATATTTTATTTTATCGTTATAAAGGTTTACCTTTTAGCAATCGATTTTCATACTTATCTTACGTTGCTTTACGGTAGCGATATTTACTTTTGAAAAAAGTGCCAAGAATGTTAATAAAAATCGATAAAAACTGCTCGTATTTGATTATTGAATTGAATTAAACATGGTAAAGATTTCAACATTACACTATTTCTAAATGTTATCACAGAAAACGGTGACTATACAGTTGAAGTGATTTTTTTATTTTGTAGACAAGCATTTCACAACATAATAAAAACAACAGTGCTATAAAAATAATGATAAGTAAAAATCAAAGACACGCGTTCACTTTCTTTCCATATATATACATAGATTTATGCATGTTTGCAGTCATTTAATAAATTATCACTTTGAAGGCTTTATTTTTAGAACTATTCGAAAAATTCCACTTAAAACTAATTCTGTGTTTTTTGAGGCCCAACGTACCTTATGCGCCTACTGGATAACCCACCACTGCATCTTCGGTATTGGATTTGATATTTATCTATAATATATTTTATAACCTTTTTGACACAAGAAAATTCGATAGTCTATTTCATTAGTCAGACAGCTCAGAAAATTCTAAACTGAAGTTAAATAAAGTTAAAAAATTTACGCTCTATAGGGCATAGAATAAAACTAAATTTTAATATTGTACTTCTATTTTTCGAAGAAAGTAGAGATATGAGGATAGGACTAGTGATTTAACTAATTATTTAAGAGTATGAAGGATGGAAGAGATTCGTTAATATCAAAATGACCAACGCCTTCTAAATGACATTAATAAATCGATTGAAAAAAGCTGTTTGTTTTTGGGATTGAACTGATGAAATACGTCACGCAAGTCAATGAATGTGTCACAAGCCCGGTGTTATATTATGTCAAATTGTATTATTGATATAAAATATTAATTATTAAGACTATGCATTTATAATGTATCTGTAATACACATACATTATTATTCTGAAACCCCCCCTTGGTTGCGTTTTATAATGTGCATATTGCATAACAACATTTTTTTAATCATATTATTAATGTTAAATATTATTAAAAGCAACTCCCATAAAAAGGTGTCAATTTTACCCAATAAATCTTTGAGGCAGATTTATAAGGAGTCAAACCAATCTCATTGTAATTTTTATAATCACTTCTATTCAACGCAATTGCCCAGGACCTCCAGTTACCATCACGTTATTCAAGGATTTATTCTCTTTTTTTTTGATCCATTGAATATAGTTTAGATATAAATCAACTAAACATAATATTACGATATCAAATTCAATTTAAATAAAACGGTAGCAAATTAATTATTTGGGTGGATGAAAATAATAAAAAAATCTATTTGTACATTCTAAATTGATATTGAAGGCTTTTGATCAGTTTTGTACCAGACCTTCCGCGGTTAGCGATCTAATATTAATTATCGAATGAATGGAAAATTGAAATGTTGGATTAATTCCAATATTATATACCCATTTCATAGACAATGCTTGTAATAGTATTTGCCAAACAATAATAATTATTTTATTGCTCTGAGCCTATTGTACGGCCCGTGTTTTCAAATCGTATATTGTAAAATTATTATACTTAAGTATGTTTTTTTCTAATATGAATTTAAATGTAAGAAACGCAGTTTTCTAAGCATAAATCAAACAGATAAATTATTATAAATTATTATATTAGTTTAGAGATGTAATGAGCTAAGTGGTATCTTAGAAAAAAATAAGTTACATACGTTTTAAAATTCTACTCGCCTTAAAGTATCGTAAAAGTGAAGTAACCTCAGTTAATACACATAACACTAGTGTTATCTACGTAAAATAAAAATATGACATTCACTAAAATACCAAGTAAAGACGTGATTGTACTTAAGTCAAAGAACATAATGCTACAAAGGCAAGGTTGTACTTTATGCTTAACGCGAGAAGCAAACTTACTCTCAAAAGCAAGCTGCTCCTTTACACAGCAATTACTCGACCAATCATGGTGTACGCTGCTCCAATATGGACGTATGCTCACCGTAAACATATGAAGACTCTCCAGATTGTCCAAAATAAATCACTGAGACAGATATGTAACGCCCCGTGGTACGTGCGTAACTCGCTGCTTCACAGAGACTTGAAAATACCTACCATCCGCGAGTTCGTTCGTGAAATATCACAAAAGTTTCACAGCGAGGTAGGAAAACATTCTAACCCAACGATCTCTGATCTCCACAACTATGACGAGACACTGCCTGAGAATCGTTTTAGACCCAGAGCAGTCCTGCTCGACGACCCTCCATAGATCTTATATCGTATAAAATTGTCAATTTTAGAACGAACTTAGCATCACGAAAATGACTCTCTTTGTTTAAAAACAATTTGTATACTGTATGTGTGTATGTATGTATCCGCATGTGTGTGTACATGTACGGATATAGTATGGAGGAAGCATATGGAATGTGATTTGCAAAATAATGCATATGGAGTTCCCGTGAACTTCTTATCTCTGTAGTGATCGCGCCCTTCCGTCTGCGAACGACGGTAAGGGGATGCAATTTACAATTTTTCAAAATCTTTATCGATGAAGGAGACTGGAAGAACCTTGACGCTGGCGCGTCCTGGTACTTGAAGCTCCATAAATTTGATTTCCAAAAAAAAAAAAACAATGTTTTACCATTTTACTATTTGGCTCCCTTCATCTGTCAAGGGCTCAATTGATATGATTTTTTTCTATATAGTGCTTCTAAATAGTTTCTCCCAATGTACAAATAATGGTTTGTTACATTCGTTTTTTTTAAATCCCTCCCCAGTTTCAAAGTGGTAAATTTTGCCTTCTAACGGAGGTGTCTTAATATATGTTTTTCTACGAGAACTGCTAACTACTCAATTACTCAATCTATTTTTCATGTTTGCGCCCATTGTGGAGATCACTGTAACAAAAGTATTTTTATAAAAACATGTCGAAATACGTTTTTTTTCTACAAAAAATTGTTAATAAGGTATATTTGTTCATATATCGCATGGGTGGCCAAACTTTTGACCTCCGCGGGTGATTTAATGCTGAAATCAGTGGTAACAGTTTACAAGCACAGTATGTGCTCAGTTGTCATTAGAAAGGTAGTAATTCAAAAGACAAACTAATTTGTATAATAGTGGAAAAAATGAATAGATAATAAAATAGACATTTAATTCTTGTTTCAAAGCATTAGGTGGGCGACTGGGGATGGCTACGTGGTTGACGTCTTGACCACCGCTGATATATCGGATAAGATTTTAATAAACAATTGTTGTTCTCTGTGGTCTTGTGGAGCTTTACTATATGTTACTCAGATTGATTTTGGCTCACACTGACATTGTTAACATAATATTATATTAGATTTTTTTAATTAAAAAATTATATACGTAAGCTTTGGTGCTTAGGATGTATAAACATATATTGCTATCGATTTTTTTTTATACTTTTGATCTACAAGTTTTTTTTCTAAATATAAATATTATGAAAATTAAAACAATATTCTTTCACCCAATACGTTAATTATTTTAAATAATTAATTCGACTTTTTTCTCGAAAATTTTGGAGACCCCTAGTCTATTGTATAAAGGTCGGCGATGTCATATCAACAAAATTTAGTCTACGTACAATAATTAATCAAAGTTTTGGTAAACCTTAACGACCCTAAAATTAATGTCATCTCAATTATATTTCATGATCTATTCAATATTGGCATTTGATTAATTCTTTAATAATGAAAATATCTCCTTCAATCTCTCCAAGCTATTAATATTTCGATTCAACAACGAAGACTTATGAATTAATATTGGATATAATGAAATATTTAATCGAATTAAATTGTCGATTGGCATTTCTGAAAATAATTCGGGACTCGTTTCATAATGGCAGTGGGGCGCTGTTGGAGTGATGGGACTCTTTTGTCTGAGACTCTAGAGACCAGCAGTTACCAAAACTTCTATCCTCATGGACCCTTTTTATTGCCAAAAACCTGACCACGAACCTCCATGTGAAATAATTTTACATAACTGCATTATAAAAAAAAAACTTTAATGTGTTGAATGGCAAACGTCAAAATAAAATGTAAATAAATCATTACAATATTTTAAAATGCATGTTTTTAAATAAGATAGGAACGATTAACCTGATCGAATGATACCAGATTATTTATCTTCAGTGGTATATTTGTTTCGTGTAATACACTTATATAGGAAGAGTAGTTGCAGTATGCCACAGCCAGAGCCATAAAGTTTATAATAGTATAGTCTTCATATTATAACACATAGATAGTAGCTGCTGCATCGTCTCGTCTTTCAATTCTTAATTTCATTTGTTTGAGTATTACTTACTCTCTGCAAGCTTTGTCACGGCGGATATGCGACCGCATTCTCTCGTGTAAATTAAATAGAATTTTCCCAACATAGCGATGGAAAGCGTACAAAGTGAATGATCAAAAAGGGCTTTGGAAAATATTTCATGGTTTTTAAATTTTAGATTTTGACTCTAGGTGAGACTTGAACATTCGTGAATTTGTCATGAATATTTTTATTATATGTTTACAGTTAGTTGTTTAAAAGGTATAATACTCTATTATTGTTATACGGTCACTGCTAAAATTCTGGTCGATGATTAAATATTATTGCATATTCAAAAAATCAGTCAACCTTGTCAATAATTGATAGACAGACGCGCTCAATTATTAACATTAGTGTATCTGACTTTGTCTGCATTGAAAACAATTGTAAGCTTACTCTTATTTCAAATAACATGTTTAAAAATCAAAATTGAAACCATTAATTCTACATGGATGTTTGTGATTTCTTAAAAAAACCCCCTCACTCTTCCAATCCTAAATAACGAAATAGTGAGAGCGATTAGCTAACCACTAGTCCTTTATATTTATACTCTACTCGAAAAAAGAGATATTGAGCAAGTGAGCGACAAGCAGATAACTTCTGTTGAGATACCTCCATTAAAAGGCCATGTCCTCCACATTGGTAGCAAACATAAAATAATAAAAAAACTTTATACGGTCTCATAATGACAGAGTAATATTTATTAGCGTCTTTAATATAAAATATATTATATTGAAGCTAACATCTTTTTTTTGTTTTCGCTTAGCAAAAAAATGCTTTCAATAAATACAGAAGAAAATAAATTATACATATTGACATATTATATACATAAATGGTAACAAATATTTTTCATAAATAAAATAAAAATAATAAAACATTTTTAGTACTTTTTCCACATAAAATTTATTGGATCAGGACCGGTTTCGCTCATTGTGAGCATTATCAACTGAAAAAGTACTAAAAATGTTTTATTATTTTTATTATAATGCTATTCCACCAAGTATTGACAGTAAACACCTTAAAAGTGAAATATTTTTCAACTACGTAAAACAAAAATATGAATTAAACAACTTTGTGATGTTTAGACAAAGCAAGTATCCACTTAACATGATATACTTTTATGGATAAAATTATAATATTATTCCGTCAAAAAATCACAGTATACAGTTGAAAATTTTGTATTTATTACTGCTGAAAAAATAGAATATCGTTTTAGAACAATTGCTTTTCAGTATTAAATCACGTCACAAAAACTTAATACAGCTGTCGAATAAAGCCTCTGACTAGGGCATACATACATGTCTTCCCCAATATCACTCAAACATAATTTATAGCCTTAGAAGCGCTTCCTCCGACAACTTCCCGGAATTTCATACGTAATAAATAATATATCGTATTATGATTCAATCCACAGGGATACTAAAGTAAAAAGATGGAGTTATTATAAATTGGTGAGAGTGTTTCGATGCTCTTCCTGTTGACAATGCTCCGTTCATCATCATAGTTATTATTTTAAGATATTCAATTCTTAAAGAGAATTAAGTGAGGCGATGACCAAAACCGTTCTTGATCTTAATTAAAAAAAATGAAATTAGTACAAAGTAAGTTGTGCCATGTTCTTGGTAGAGTAGTCAACTTCGTGAGTAGGGCATCCAATCTCGGATGTTGAAATCCCGAGATTGCGACAGTACTAGTCCGGAATCCGGAATCCGGAATTTCTATAAAATGATAAATGAGCAAAAAAAAAATCCTAAATTCCTGGTTTTTTTTAATTTACTAAAATTGTTCGATCCCGGGATTGAAAAATTGTCAAGCCCGAAATCTCGGGATCACAAAAAGAGTCCGGGATTGGATACTTTAGCCGTGAACTTCAGTAAGGTAGGTTACGGGTTTGAGTACGATTGAGTTTTTCAATCGATTATAGATTTTTGTTCGAAAGCATGGACGTTGTCTCATAAAAATGAAGCGTAGCAAGAGCGATGGTTTATATAGTGACTTAACCATATCCTTCTATTTTTACTAAAAATATGAACAAAATATTGTTGAGAGTAACTCAATTAGGAGTCCATATGCACCACTATAGGAACAAATATGGCTTAAAAATAAGTATTACATACATGGATTTTTTAAAATGATAATTTAAGTATTTATTGATGTTAAACATTCCCCGAAGTATATTAAAACGTAGTCAGTAAAAAATGAATGTCTCTTATTCATATATTGTATCGTTATCTTACATCGTTTAATATATATCGACCCACAATCGGCAGAGAAGCGTAACTGACAATTCATAAATTTAACAGAAGGTTTTTTTTAAATTACGTTCGTAACGAGATTGCAAAAAGACTAACGGATACCATTAGAATACGGATAAAATACGGTTAGTAATATTTTGTAAATCATATTTTCTTTTTACTTGTCGCTAATGCTTTTATGCTGATAACGATAACAATTTTATTAACCTTCTGTTTATACATATTTTTATCAGTTGAAAATGTTTGCGAGGGGCGATGATTGTTCTGATCATAATAAATACACATATTTTTTTTATTACCATGTTCGCTTTTAATGTAGTGCATATGGACTCCTTATAGATTTTATCTCAGCGGATGTGTTTCTACGAGAACTGCCTTTTACTCAGTTGCCTTACCTCTCATTTTTCCAAAGAGATTAGGATTAGAAGAATAGGACTTGGACCAACTTTTGGTTGGTCAATCTTACTCGCTGTGTCCCATTATTAGAATAGAATTGGTGGGAGGAGAGAATTCAAAACATCACATATATAAATAATTAATGTGGAATTAAAATAAAAAAGTGTATATTTCGTTAATATATTGTTTTTCCATCAATTATCAACAGTGAACATCTTAAAAGTGAAACCTGTTACAATAAATAAACTTCACTGACATGCAGAATTATTAGTTTGAACTCAATTAAAATAAACAAACATAGCTTGATCTGTAAAGTACTTGAATATCAAAATAACGTTGTATTTAGTGTATGTTTTATTACAAGTGTTTTAAAATTACTAAAAATAAATCATTAAATTAAATATCAAAGCATAGCATTGTTAAGTTAATATACTTTATTTGTTGCGTTGTTTTTGAATGATTAGCTTAATTAATATTCTAGAAACGTCTAACGAAGAATTTATATCTCGCGCTTTGTAGGATTTGCAGACTAGGAAAATTTTAATTATACGAAAATGCAGTTATTTATAAATAAATATTCCAAGTACAACTTCATACACGATTCTAAGTACAATTATTATTCGACTAACGAGCAACGACGGTTCGACTAACAACCATAAAAAATAGCAATTTTATTATACGAGCGAATTATCATAATGTGTAAATAAAGGAAGAGATATTTGGTGTCAATCACAAGGTAGTTAAAAATTTTACTTACAAATTTTTAATGCGTTGATAAGGAAAGAAGAAAATGTAATGGTACAATTATTTAAGGTTGACAAAACTGCGCGCTATTGAAAAACAATCCTTCAGCAAAACATTCAAAATGAAAGAAAAAGTAAGCAAGAATTATAGGAATTTAAGGGTCGTATCACACTTTTATTGGTTGCTAATATTTTTGTGTATAAAGTGAAACCATCAATGATCTACATAAGAGTCTTCAAATGAATCAATATTGATATGTTGCCAGTAGTGACGACGAAATTTATTTCCGGATACTGGTTTTTGATTTTACTACTGAAGTTAAACCATATTTAAACCGGATAAGAATTTTATTGAAAATACTTTTTATTCTAGAATTTAGAGTCTTGAAAATGCACCAAGAGATCTGCCACACATCAAAAATTAAAATACAAAAATTGTTTTGGAAAAAATGGAAGAATGTGAAATTTAAAAAAAAAGGACTCTGATAGTAAAATATATTTACGTGAAAGCTGTCGAAACAAAAAAAAACCTAATTAAAAAACTTACCACTATGTACTTCCTTTTATGTGCGGACGACTACTTTTTGGGGTATTGTTAAATAAAAACAAATTATTTTCAAAACATAAAACACCTATTTGTATTAATTTATTTTTTTAAATAATAATAACCGGTTTCGTTCATGACGAGCATTATAAACTGTCAAAGGAAAACAATATTACAGAGCTATTAATACTAAAGAAAATAAAAATATTGAGGTTACATACAATTGGTAATGTAAAGAATTTACAAACAGATATACAAAATATGAATAAGTGGCACTAAATTTAATATAATTGAATTTTTTTAATGATTCCTTTTCACCAAGTATAGACAGTGAACACGCTAAAAGTAACAATAAGTTACGCAAGTTAATATAATGCATATAAAAATATTTTTATATGCATTAAATTAGACTTGCGACCAAAGTTCTGGAACGTATTATTAATTTAAAACAACCTGTATCCAGTCACTTTAATGAATTTAGAATAAAATAGAATAAAAAAGTGAGTTCACTACCATATACTACATTCATAGTGTTACAGAGTGTGAATTTTCTGTAGAATCTTTATAACATTTAAAACTTTATTCGAATCGACGTGACATAGCCTAACGCTGGGCTCAAAATTATAGACACGTTCGTAGACAGCGGGTGCAATCTGCAATATTTGTACGATGTCGCTTCGTATAGAATCACGAGTAACCTATTAAATGCATGATGACATACGCAAAGTGACTTTTAATAAGCTCTCGCCTCCTTGAATATACTTAACTGGTATAAAATTTATTTGCTGTTTGAAATCTGAATGTAATCGTAAGTTTCGGAGGGGTGTTGAAATGAATACAACAAAAAAGCTCACCATAATAAAAACTTTAAAGATTGATTACTATTCAAAGTTTTGTTTGATTGCAATTTTTTTATTCCTTACCACCTCTCTTAAACTGGACGTAGAAAAAATGCTTTGTTTGCTTACAATACTTTTTTAACGCGCCTCCCCTTTAGATTTATCTTAACCCTGTATTTTCAGAATAGTCCAACCACTGAATTACAGTTGCTCTTGAAAATAGTTTTGTCTTAATTCTGCGCCAAGAGTGCATACATTCAAAAACAGTATTTTAGTTATGAAAACACAAATAACCTTAAAAAAATCATTGACATGGGCAGACAAATTTGGTTCAGCCAGTTTATCTGCAGGCTACCAGAGTGAAAGCGGTGTCTACCATGTAATTAAAATGATATAAACATTTGACTCGTGAAATATCTTTTGCCTGAGAGTAAAAAATGAATGAAGTATTTATCGGTATGCCTAACCAAAAGTACTTTAAACGACGTCTCCTACGCAACACATTGTAATAATTTACTTATTAACTTTCTGTTGCACGTGTTAGCAAGATAAATCAAAGTTACACACGCTTTCATGTTTATTCTATCTAATTTTATTTAGATACTGAAACTATCTATGAGACAGAGAAGAGTGCTCTCAGTTTCATGGGCATGTTTAATTTTCGCGGTGCTTATACTACAAAATTTATATTCCTTTCACACATTCAGTCAAGTTATTATCTTTCTGATCCTTGATTTAAAGTATTTGAACAAGAAAAATAATTTAGAAACCCTCACAAATACTGATTGTGGCTGTGTAGTAAATAAATTGTTCAATTATTACATGCATGATGCTGATTGCTGTCTGCTATCCATACATATATCAAATCAGAAAAAAAATGTTGTATGAAAGAGCTATTCACGACCCAGAACTACGAGGTTTCCAAATACCATTATTGGCATTTATTGTTCAGTCAAAATCTACATTTAGAATCGTGCAGAGTTCTCAGGTCACGTATTTTTAACATATGTATATTGAGTTTGTTTTGGTAAAAGTTAGTTTTTCTTACTGCTGATGATATTTTAATATACATTGTTTTTTTTCCTTTAGTTAAAAGCATAATTGAAAGTATTTTGTTGTAACAAACTAATATCTTATGTTCAACTTTAGAATGCAATAATGCTTCAAATATTTCATTACAACAGAAATACTAGTAAGATCTTAAAACTTGTTCCATTTCAACAGATAACTTTCAAATACATAAGTTTAGCATGTACCAACTCCCTGTAAACGACTTCATAGCAGAGTCGTTTTCCACGGGATTTTAATAAAGGGATATATATACGTATTATTTTATATCAAAGACGACCCCCTTTTGCCCCCTCGCTATTAACTTGCGAGCTTGAAGTTTTCATTGCAAATGTGCAGTTCTACTTCGTAGGAAAATTCCTTCCTGTACCGAGACTTATGATTAACACAGCTGTAAACTGCTTGTGATCAGGGGAGTAGACACCAAGTCTTGTAAAAATTGTGAAATATGAGCACTTTAGTTTTAAGTATATTTTTTAATACATAACACGTAACGTATAATAAAATAAATATCGTATGCCACTATCGAAAATTGTAGTTGTACTAGAAATATACTGAAAAATCATCGTATTCTACTGGGACTGTTAAGATGTGGCTACACATGGCTTAAAGTGTAGATATTATAAGGTAGTAATATGGTAAGGAGATTAATCAATAATAATTGTAACGGTGTTATTTCATTAATGATAAAACTGTAACTCGTCCACGCGGATTATGTCGACAACCGAAGTAATATCGATTAAAAAATTTACAGCTCAGCCTTATAACATCACCAATGGCAGGCCGACTCTACGTTCTCTGTGACGAAGAATCCAAATTCACTATTTTTCAGATTAAACGTAAATTTTCGACAATGCAAAAAACATTGTTTGCTCAGTCGAATATTCTGGTTGACGAAAGAGATATTTTGATCATATTTTTTTTATTGTTTCTTACACGCGTACAAGTAACTAGATAACTCTGAAAATTAATTGTTATCTACAAATAGACAAAAATTGTGCGGCCGCCTAAGCGCGCGGGATTTTAGCGCGTAGTTCATCTTGACTTGAGCGCGTCAGATGTTAACGCTCCGATAGTAGCGCGTAAAATAAGATTATTTTGTATTGCTCCAAAAATCTGAGAATCAAAATATGACAGATTAAATACAATATTATCAGTAAATTGGAATTTTTAAAAAGAAACGGTCATAATGTTTAACTATAAATTTGGACTCGTAGGTATATGTTTGTTTTGAACTGTATTTATTATTTTCAGATTTTATTTTATTCTCAGATTTTATTATTTTTTACGATAAAGTCTACGCGCTACAGTTCACGCTAAGGTTGGGGTGCCAAGAAAATGTTGTTTAAAGCAGGGGTTTCTAAACTTATTTTGCAATGGAACACTTGACAAATCTGGAAATGTTCCCGGAACACTGCTCTTTTTTCTATGTATGGTAATTCATAATAGAAAAAATATATGTTATTAAATCACTTATTATTTATTAACAAGTTATTTTTAAAACGTGTTACATAAAAATATAAGTAAATAAAGCTCTCATTGATTCAAAATCTCCGCCTGTATCTAAATATTTGACGTTTTAAACATCAGTGGAGATTTACCATCACTCGATTTTTAATATAAAATAGAAGATGCTTAAATGTGTTGCAGCGTATATTGCCCTTCCAAATTTTTGCGGAACTTTTTATGTCGTACAAAACACAAGTGTTTCACGGAACATAGTTTTGGAAACCTTGGTCTAGAGAAATAATAATTTCAATCTGACAATATAACAATGGCTATCAAAAGATTATCAGAGAAATTTAAACCTTATTCGTGTAAGAATAATTGTAAGAAGGAATATACTTGTTTTGATTAAAATATAAATGAATACCAAAAGTAGTATAAATGTAAAAAAAAAATCTTATTTTTCTTATTAATTGATATAAGCCACTGAGAAGCGATGCATATTGAATTTAGCGTCGCTCATTAACTTTTCCGGTTCTAAGCTCAAGAAATGCGACCCCAATACCCACATTTTCTTAAATATCTATTTTAATATGGGTGATACAATGTTTATAATTAAGGTATTCTTATATCATAGTTTTTTGGACCTTTTGTAGTTTATATAAATACGATAAGATAAGAGATAAGCGCCCGCTTATCAGCGATCGTTGGTAAGATAACTAGACTGAAGCGCGCCAGTCGCGCATTGACATTGGCATTGGAACGACGTATATTTTACGCGCAACTTAACATATGATTATTTATTAAAAAACCAAGGATTTTTATAAAAAAATGTATGCGGAATGATGCAGAGAGATATTTTAAAGCCCGTAGACTATTTATTTTTTTGAAATTCATAAGAATAAGGCCAATAATGAGGAAACCACTGGGGTCAAAAATGACCCCCATCGCCAGAGACGTATTTTTCTAGTCTCCGAGCCGCGAGAGTTAATCCCGTCTCTCTTCGAATTTCCGAGAGCGTTATTCCTCATTCAGTATTAACAATCTTTGAACGCTTTGTAAAACTTTTGCAATTTGTTTTCAACTATAGTTTACT
Source organism: Himalopsyche anomala (assembly GCA_031772345.1). NCBI lineage: Eukaryota > Metazoa > Arthropoda > Insecta > Trichoptera > Rhyacophilidae > Himalopsyche > Himalopsyche anomala. Next base: position 10,264,750 of record CM062835.1, read on the forward strand.
AAACATACTTTATTGTCGTGGATAAATTAGCACATTTAATGATTTATATCTTTCCCCTACATCAAAAGGCTAAAGTTATAGTTGTTTATAAAGTAAGCTGAAGAAATAATTAAGCCATCGCGTTGATTCTATATTATTATTTATGGAAAGCGACGTGAAGTAATACTGAAGAAAAATAATTCATTATTTATAGCTTTCGAAGTTCTCCTACTAACGGAATAACTAATACTGAAGATTTTATCGAATGATGCTATAATTTAACAGCTACTCATGATTCTATTAAGTTAATCCAAACGGAATGGAATGATAACATTTACAGTACGGTGTAATGTAATAAACACCTTCAATCAAATATTAACAAAGCTCTAATTCGACAACAGGAATTTAAATTATTTTCTCACTAAGTTACCATTATATAACAACAAGTGTGGAGTGAAACGATTGAAGCAAATTTCTTAAAAATCGAATTGTGTTGTTTTGTTGGGATATATTTTGTGTGACCAATTTTCTTTGAGCAAATCAATCTACGGACCAGAGTAATGTTAAAAGTGTACATAAATTTATATCCCGATAATACAAACAACATATTGGTACTTTACAAATTGACTTATTATAAAACCGATACCCATCTTCACTAAAAACACAATATAAAGTTAAGGAGTAGATAATACTAATACATGAAAATATATATGTAATTATAATAATTTAGTTTTAATTAATAAAGACGTATTCAAGAAGAAAAGCGTACTTGATTTATGGAATCTTAACCCTTAAATGCATGATTTATATTATTAACAAAAACAAGTAATTATGACAGTTTTAAACTGTCATTTATAAATATATAACTCATCGTGTCTGTGACACAACTGTTAGTTTCACGAAGAGATTGTTGTTAAAACTTCGACTTCTGTGTAAGGCATGGTTGTATGTGATGTATAAGCATTTCCTCTCACCTTTTCCGTCTTAAAAGAACGAGGCGTAGTAAAAGCGATTAGTTAACCACTAGTCCTGTCCAAGCCCTGTAATTCCACCCCTGTTTTCTACTCTCTTAAAAAAGAGAAGTTGAGCAACTGAGTAACATTTCTCGTAGAACAAAATTTTGTTGATATACCTCCATTATATCCTTTGGTCCTGATAATTATACAAATGATGGCAGCGGAAAAAGCATTTACGATGTTACATATAATGATAATGAAATAATTCTGTTTAAATTTTTCATTTTTACATGATTCTAAATAAGATTATTTATTACTGAAGAATAAACACAAATATTTTTTTTTTTTTACATAACGTTTCTTTTGATTTTGTTTCAGGAACTGCACACAAAGATTGCGAATCAAACGGCACTTGGTTTAGGCATCCTTCCTCAGACAAAGAGTGGTCCAACTACACAACTTGCGTCAATGTAGACGACTTATTGGTAAATATTTTTCAACGTTGCTTAATCCAAATTAATCTCTGCAATTCACAGCAAAAAAAAACATTCATTTTCAAACTGAGTTCATTCTTTTTTATTTGTGCCAACCTTAAGTTTTGTCGAACACATTGAAAGCTATTGAACAGGTTCACCTTTTTTGGAACTGGCATTCGCTTGAATGAACTTCATTTACTATTTCTTAATTCTTGTGAAATTAAGAACTGCGATATTTTCATTTTATTCTTCGTACTTTATTCATTCTGTATTGTGTAATTATTTTAAAATATATTTATTAAGATCAGAAAACATTTTTTTGTATATAAGCTCGTTACAATAGTAGTTAAACATTTTTTTTTGATTATTTATTGAAAATTGTTTAAACAGAACTACTGAATCGTTTTTAGTCAGTTGGTCAGTTGTAATTTTTCCCTTGCTAAGTAATGATATGATACCAACTGATAAATATTTTATGAAATATTATTATTGAATTGATATAACAAAAAGTTTTTATTATTTAGCCTGTGGTATGACTGTTTACAAAAGTTTTCAGAAGTTTAATATAGATATTTTCTAGTGAATCTATGTTTCGGAAAAATCCAATAATTTTTCAAGTCTAGACTCAACTTGTAACTTGTGTAAAGTTTACTTCAATAAAGATTCGAAACATTTTGTTTCGGGTAAACTTCATTAAAAATATCGAAATGTGAGCTTCGACACCAATGGTGGTGGTCTTTAACCCTTTCTCAACTAAGATGTGTAAATAGTACACATGCTTTCTAATCATTTACATTTCTCTGTATACATAATAAATACTTGGCTTAAAATTCAGGTATTCCTCCCTTATACATTTACGCGTTGAGTAATGCAATAATAGAAATATTGTAGTAGTGTAGTAGACCGCCTGTGTGGTCGAGTGGTTAACGTCGTTGGCTACCGCTACGGAGGTCACGGGTTCGAATCCCAGTACGGGCAGTTTTATAAATTGATTTTTCAATCGATTTATGAATTTCTGTTCAAAGGCATGGATGTATGTGATGTCTTGAATTCCCCCCTCCCACCCATCCTATCCCATGTACGGGGCGTATCGAGAGTGATTAGCTAACCACTAGTCCTGTCCTAGCCCTTTTCTTCTATTCCTATTCTCTTTGGAAAAAGAGAGGTTGAGCAACTGAGTAACAAGCAGTTCTCGTAAAAACACTTCTGTTGAGATAAACTCCATTAGTAGTCCATATGCTCCACATTGGGAGCGGACATGGTAAAAAACAAAAAAAAAAGTGGTTATATAGTTGTCATAATTCACTCCCGTTTGCCTGATGTGTAACGGATACACAGCTCAGTAGTGCGTGCTTTTTTTGCATAGCAAGGAAAGAGTTAACATTGTTTAGAGTATTTTTTAGAACATACATATTTTTGTATACACGCATTTAAATTCATTTGGCACACAACTCAAAAATGAAAAATTTGAGTTTTGATTCTAAGCGATATCTATTCTTATTTTATTAAATATCTTAGAAACGCCTTTTATTCTTATGTAGTTTGAAAATATCTGACAGAAAATTGCTATAAAGTATTTTAAAAATCTTTGTATATTCAAAGCAGATCGTTTGAACTTTCGATTAAGCATCTCAATAAAACGTTTTTTTATTATTAACAGTGATGTTATTCTATCGCTTAACCTGCTTTTGTGAAAGGAGGGGAATTTAAACATCATAAATCTTTCTAAACCAAACCAAAAATCCATACATTTGAACACCAATCCATAAATCAGTCTAAAAAATCAATATGTAAAAGAGCACGTATTGGGATAATCCGTAACATATAAACATCACGATCGAATAAAATACACACCGAAGAGCTACTATTTTTTTGTAAAACGATAATGTAAAAATACTCGAACAAGTAAATAATAAGATAAAGTGATAAAAAATAATTATGACGAAAAAAGCCTCAATTAAATTTTGTGTTAAAAACACCGAGCCGCTCCCATATTTTTAATTTAGATTACCTTTAGACAACCATTCTTTACAACAGGTAAAATAATTGTTTTTTTTCTGCTTGTATCGTTAAAAGAAACAATGCCACTATTAATTTTCCGAAACATGTAAAATAATTAAAAGATTAAAAACAATGCTGTAGTTTGCAAAGTTGGTCTGAAAATATCTGGATTTCAAACAGTTTTATTGATATAAATTATTTTGATTTTAATCACAAAACCATAATACAAATTGTTTTAAAGCACTAAGTTCATGTATAATAAAATTGAATTATTATTTGACCCACATGAATTGATAATATGTTTAATTTGGACAGATTAATAATTATAATATTATCAATGAAATTCTAAAATATCGAAAAAAGCACACGGACAATATAATAAAGTGATTATTTATATATTTTGTAATTATTATACTTTAGGTGTGTTTTGATTATACATATTTTCAAATGAAATGTCTTTCTTTATTTTCAGAGTCGGCAAACCGTGGTAGCAGTATACGAAATCGGCTATTCTATATCTCTAATAGCTCTCCTCCTGTCACTCGGAGTGCTTGCATACTTCAGGTATTTACATAAACAGAATTATCTAAAAGTTATTATTAAAATTTTCATTTCAAATTTCAAATATAAATGTCATAAAACTCATTTTTCAAACGCTTGTAAATGAACATTTGTAATGGAATATTTCTCACAACATATCGACTGCCTAATGTAAATGCACATCAATTTATCATAAGAGACAAAAAGCATTTGATATGTTGGGAATATAATTGAACATTGTTTATTTTCCAAATTGTTTGGTGCCACGCATCTGCTAATGTTTATCTGATAAACAATTCATTTGCATGATGACGATAATTAATTGAATTCACGAAGCTCAATTATAATTAGGTTATTTATTTATTATGAAAAATCGATGGCCTCGCACACACATTTGTGAAGTGAATTTATGTATAAATGAATCAAGCTAATTTTCAATATCTCTCAAGATCATACTTCGTGTTACGCTAATATTTGGAGTAATATTTCAATTTCCACGGATATTAATGTTTTAAATACATGCATGTTTTGTTTTAATCTAAAATTGCATGTAAACATAAATAAATTCAGACAATTTTTCATTTTATATCTGTTCATAACACTATAAAATTTGTTTTTTCCGGATATCAAATTTATGGAGTTTTAAGTCCTAGGGCACGTTATCGTAAAATTTTTTCATGTCTCCTTCATAGCTGATGTTTTGGTCATTTAGATTCCTTCGTTGAACAATCCTCAGTGAAGCCAGTTCACGGAGACAACAAATGCATTCGTATGCAAATCATATTATATATTCCTCCCCACATACTATATCCATACATGTACATACACATGCGAATACATATATATATAGATACAATACACAAGAAAGACAATTAAAGAGATTTAAATTTTGATTCAAATTATAACAATTGCGAAAATCCTCTGAAAACTTTTGAAAATTCCCATTATTTAATATTAGTGAAAGAATTTTCTTAAAAATACAAATATTCTTTTTCGGCTTATTATAATTTCATTGAAATCTACAAAGAAAAACACAGTAGAAAATTAAGCTTGCCCAAAACTTGTTTCCTACCTAATTATCTGAAAATGTGCTTTTTATGTTATTAGACTTTGGAACCGAGGTATCGATATACATCATATGGTCACCTTTCTGGCAGAAATCGTTAACTAATAAAACTGAAATAAATAAATTAAGTATACAAAGATTTTTGTGTTGTCAAGTCGGTGCATTAATTATACCAGTTTTTAAAAAAAAAGCGTTTATTTTTATAGGCAATTATTATTATTGCTCATTTAAAGGTAAGCAACTGTACCAGTCTTTTATTTTAAACTTTTATATGTTTCGAATCGGCATAAATGCATCTATATTTTGACATTAAAATTTTGACAAAAAAATCTGTGCTACATACTGTATCGATTCTAGGCCTTTATCAAAAAAGGTGAAACTTTTCATTTGCTGTTTATTTAAGAACTATCAATCTGTTACTCACTAACTTCTGCCAGAACAGTGACGATATTATAAATAGAATTAATGTCTGTACGCCCTTTATTGATATCAATGTTAGCTTAGTGCAGGCGTGGAGAACCTGCGGCCTCTACCCTCTAAGGACGAGCGTGACCACATGGTCATAGTAAACACCGTTTTCTATTGATCCCACTATTCATCTTTTTTCTACCTGAATATCGTTGCTTTTGCTCATATTTGGTTAAGAAGGAACAGACTTCAGTAAGTCGTCAGCCGTTGGGATAGAAACGGCCACCAAAAGCACATGCGATTTTTTGAATTTCTTAATAATTTATATTACTACACTACAAACATAACATTAATAATCTATCGTAACTATTACAACACTACGATGGTCAGGTGTTAATGTAATACTTACGAGCCATCAACCCACCCTATCACGTACATTACACCTATAATATACATTACGCTTAATTCTATTACTACTCTATCAATATTCCCTACCCAAGGTTTACAATAAAGGCTGGGACGTAAATTAATATTCTCATTGTTTCTACATCGTAAGTACATTTAAGTTTCATGTTTTAGCCATTTTGGAATGAGCCGTGTTTGCAAGTAATAGTCTCATTCAATATACGTTGTTCATCTCAATCTCTATTTTTCATCACTAAATCCCTATTTTTTAAAGAGTGGACGGGTGTAAAGAAATGTTAAGAAAAGAAATTACACATAACAAACATCCGTGACCTCGAACAATAATTTAAAAAATAATTGATTTACATTTGCTAGTTCATAATTGAACAAGGTGGATTTATTGACAGCTTGACCAGTTGACTAAACAATTTGTATACTGTATGTGTGTATGTATGTATGCGCATGTGTGTGTACATGTACGGATATAGTATGGAGGAAGCATATGGAATGTGATTTGCAAAATAATGCATATGGAGTTCCCGTGAACTTCTTATCTCTGTAGTGATCGCGCCCTTCCGTCTGCAAACGACGGTAAGAGGATGCAATTTACAATTTTTCAAAATCTTTATCGATGAAGGAGACTGGAAGAACCTTGGTGCGTCCTGGTACTTGAAGCTCCATAAATTTGATATCCAAAAAAAAAAAAAAAACGGTCCAGATTGTCATTGTGGAAATAAATCACAATATACTAATCACTACATCTGTAAATATCTTAAGTTGAAAAATTATATGGAAAAATACGTACTAAGACAATTGAAATAAACTCACTAAGGGGGCTGGTTATACTGCATGCAATAAGTTAAAGGCACTACACGAACAACGAGAAAAACTTAACTAAACCTTCTCACAAGTCTTACTAGTTGCTCCTGTGGTTATCCTTACAATAATTTGAAATTATTAATTTGTGATACGACCCATTATAACGGGTTGTGAAGTCAAAGCGGGTTCAAAAGCAAAAGTGAGGTAACAAACAAACAGGAAAAATAATATTGCCTTATAATAACATTCTTTTATTGCTTGTGAATACCACTGCATTGCATTTATTTTTTACTACTTCTAAATCGAATCTTTTTAAATTGATTTTATTTTAAATAAACTGCGTTGAAGGCATTTTCTTGTAGCCCAAAACTAGTGTTTTTATTTATGATACCATAAAGCTCCCATCGAAAAATGTACAGATTTTTTTATTGAAATTTATCTTGGCTATAAATAAAAAACGTTCTATGTAAAGAAATTTTACTGAAAAAAATATATACGCATTTTAATATCATAACATTTATTTCAAAGATTTTAAAGATCTTCGCACCAAATTCTGGGAATCAAGAGTAATATAGAAGAAGTAGTTTACTTCGCCGATATCCGCAACGCATAGATAAAATTTCAAATATTTATTCAATAATTATTTCATATATGTACCTATACGAAATTTCAGTTCTGAGTAGAAATCTGAGAATACAACACGAAGAATTTGAAATTGGATTTTAAATATTTAATAAAGTTTATGTAGTACTACGTAACCCGTAGCTGCATTGAATTTTTTTCTTATGGCGTATACAAGACTTATTGATTCAACATAATGAAGCACATATTTTTTCAAGCCATAACGTTATGCCGAGTTAACTACACAGTTAATAAATTTCATAACTTTCAAACAACTAAATGCTGTTTTTACGAGACTGGTGCATTACAAATAATATTAATTAAGAAAATATGCATAAATTGGCATTGTAGCCATAGTTTCTCAACTTTTTGGGCCAGTGGCCCCCATTCCCGGTTTTTTCAAGACAAAGTAAGAAGTTGAAAGATTTCAATATAATTTTCAAATACTTAATTTTGCCCACTGGCAGATTTTACCCAGGAATTTACGGATTTTCTAAAATAAAAAGACGCGACACGTTTTTTTAGCTCTTCCAGGATTTACCTGTGGCCCCCCAAAACTGTACTGTACTCTGTGACCCTCTTGGAACATGCTGTGGGCCCTAGGCGAGCCACTTGCCCCCCAGTTGAGAAACCGTGTTGTAGATTACCGATCCAACATTGACAAAAAAATCCGATTAATTAGTCCGCTAAAAAAATAACTTTGCCCTGAAGTCACTAGCAGTCGTAACTTTTTGAAAGGATGGAGCTAAAAAACTCTTACATTCTCCAATGAATGTACAATCAGTCAATACCTAACTTTTTCAAGTCATCGAGCTAAAAAAATGTGTTCAAATTTTTTTTATACTATCCGACTGTTTTCCTGGGATTAATCACGGGACCCATTAAGTCCACAACCCGAAATAATTGTGAAGCCCAAAGTTTTCCGAAATTCTCAAGCAATTGTGGCATGATATGGAAAATGATCAAATAATTGTGAATACCGTAATTCCAGGATCATAAAAAGGGTTCGAGACTGGATGCCCTACTCAAGACTATGAAAATTTCAGATATGTCTTGGAATAAATAATATCCATAGGCCTTGAAATGAGCCTAAAAATATTTTCTTTGAACCTGCTTCCAAGTTTTCATTAAGAAGATGTATCGTAATTTAAATAAAAATGGTCCAGAAAAGCATCCGTCATCAAAGAGTTTTAATTTTGTTTATCATAGAATAAAATCCGGAATTTTAAAATTTACAAAATTCTAAAATTATAACGCATGTCAATAGAAAACTTTGCGGATGATTTTTTCTTAAGTCAATAAATATTTTGCGGCTTCAGTAAGTACCAAAAATATGTATGATGTGGCATTCCGATTTTAAGCCATGTTTATTTTATTTGAAAAAAATACGTATGGATACTATGAATATCGTTTGCCAAATGGTAAATATATAGCAAACTTTTGAAAAAAAATGTATACATACAAATATTTTTTTTTATAAATATATTTACGGACAGTTTCATTAAAATTTGTTTAAATACAAATAATCGTGAGCTATTTGCGTCACTATACTTTTTACTGCAGGGGTTGCTTGGGTGTTATTCCCTCAGCATGGCCTACTTTTATCATAATAAAATGTTGTATGGGATCATGAAAATATTTGTATTTTTTGTTGTTGTTAAGTTAAAAGTTATAATATCGTCACCGTGCACGCAATTGGAGTAAATAATAAAATTATCGAAGCTCTGGAGTTGGGTAAAAAATATCGACTACGATATAATTTTTTAATCATATCTGTTTAACTAAAATATCTGCATACTATCGAATCATTCTAATTTCTAGATTTATTTCACGAACCAAAATGTATAATACTGAATAAGTCGTAAGTATTTTTTAATTTGTGTGACGAAATATATTTTGAAAAATACAGGTTCATTGATTTCAGTTGGCTTTAAAAAGTGTTCATAAAATAAAAATCTTTGAAAAACTTTAGTTTATAATATGGTACCTAATAAAATGAATAATTTTTCTTTTCAGATCGTTACGATGTGCTCGGATAACTTTGCACATGAATCTGTTTGCATCGTTTGCGGTGAATAATGCTTTGTGGCTTTTCTGGTACGGCTTAGTGATGCGGCGACCCGAAGTACCAGCAGAAAATCCAGTAAGTTTTAATTTAAGTAATAAAAATAACAAACTTCCTAATATTTTGTTTTTACATATAAATTACAACACATTTCCCAGCTGGCTACAAAGAAATTAACATTCATGGTTACACTTGTGGTGTGCACGGGCTTAAATCCTTTTATGAATAACTTATCTAACCTATAAGTATCTCAAAACTCACTCTGCCATGAGATTTTTATTTAAAGCGTTAAAATTGATTGATATTATTAAATTGAAATTAAGTACAAGTAGTCAATATTAATACCGTTTTTCATTGTGTAGGTTTCAATCAAAAAACTTATTTTATCTTTAAAAAGTTGTTTCGGTGTAATAAATAAAAATCGTAGGATATATTTAGTCTAAGAGTAGTTTTAGATTATGTAAAATATGTCACACCCAGTTATACAACCAGAGGAAAAGCCAAATTATCAATTTTAATTTTATATTAAAAATAAATTTCCACAAAGTTAAAGAAAAGTAATGTTTCTTAATCTTGATTTAATGGTTGACACTTTTCAGGTGAGTGTGTTTACCAAACATCATTATTTAAAATAAATGTAATTTTAAATATTATTCAAATTGTTTTGATTTTAGAGAATTGAATTTAGGGATGAATCATTCTTGTCTCGATTAGTGTAGTACAGACAAGAACGCTATGCTTATAAAATATATTTCATTATTATTTTTGCCGAAAGTAAAACGGGCCAGTTATTCAATAAAACTGTTGGTTTACCAAGAGTTTGACTTGTGTTGGCCAAATATCGTTAAACGAATTTTAAACATCATAAATCTTGTTGCCTTCGCTTCTGCGGCTTAAGTGATTTCATAAAATTTGACGAGAGAATATTCCGAGGGAGACATTTATTTTGCATACCGAATGGCAGAATATTTTACAACGTCATGGATTCCATTCAAACAAAACACGTTTGAGACAAACTTCAATAAAATTCATGCATTTTAAATGATCTTATTCACAATGATCATCATGAGAACGAAAATCTTGCAGTGACCGAAGCTTCTTTTCGATTTCCAAAGAATGTGGATTATTATGTGAAAAGATTTGTCAAGACATTAAGCGTCTATTATAAATAAACTGAGCTGTATTTTTTGCTTTAATATTTCAAACAATTCTGAAAGATAAAATTCACGCAAAGATACAGATAATTCTTTTTATTTGCACGCCAAGTTTCGACCATCGTTAGCATTGTTTAATGCGTACAAAATCAAGTTTATTTTATAGAAACTAATAATCATGTTGACCATTGCGCCACGGACCCTGCGACCTAAAAGTTTGTTGAAAGTAACTTTATTAGTTGGTTGGGTCTTGTTCAACCATGCGGTACACACAACCTACATAGGTTCTAGTCATTGCAGTTTCCCAATATTAATTTATTGAACTACGCTGGCATTATCATGCAATACTCAAAATACAGAATATAATATTATATCGTTTTATATGTGTTTGTTGCCAAGAAGTTGTCAGAATTGTTATAATTATTACAATAGTGAATTTGTCTTTCAACAATGTTACGCACGAGTTGATTTTCTAATATCTGCGACGTAACTAAACGTCCTGAGTATTCTTAACTCTGACAGAGAGTATGCGAAGTATAAAATAGCACTTTGAATTTTGGAGTCAATACACTTTAGATTGGTTGTGGATATGATTGGGTAAACAGTATATTTTTTTGCTGCTGTTTTATTTTGTTTGTTGCTGCTTTAATTTTATTGTTGAGACATTGGTTTTTTTAAACTCAAACTCGTATATGGATACTTTTTACAAAAAAAGACTCGAGATCAAGTCGAAAAACAATATTGTTATCTAAATCATTTCGAGACCCAGATCATCTGATCTGTCACTGCTTTTACCCAAATGATTGTGTAAAGTTTATTATTTGACTGTGATAATTACGTATAATTGTTTTAATATAAAACGAAATATTTAGAACATTTAAATAAAATTATGTATACTATGCTTCTTCATCATGATGTATCAAAAAACATTTTATTTAAACAATATTGATATCTTATTTTGGAAGCTTTGTTCTGACGTTTTTCTGGCATTATTTGAGAAATAATTAAGCGGGTAGACAGCATGAAAATGAATTTTCTTTCCTATTTATTCTTCAAGTTTATCGCGAATTCGAAAAGACGGAGTCTATCTCTAATGGACTAAGGAAATTGCTAACATTTCAATGTCCAGCTTTGCTTGTATCAACTATCTAGTATCAGACCAGCAATCAGGACTATTTTCATTGACCAACTTTAGATTCTTTTATACATAAAAAATTAAACGGTATATTCTATTTGAATCGTCGAATTGTAAAAAGTACTCTGGAATTTTTTTTTGAGTTTTGAGTAAATTGCGAAAAAGTGCTGTGCATACATACTTAATATGAAGTGTTTTATTTATTTCTGCCATTGTTTGCATATGTGTAAGCAAATGTAATATAACCATTTAATGTGTTTGCAAAAGTTTAAGTTTTTTTTAAAATTAAGTACTGAAACTATTGTTTTTTTGAAAATGGCCCAATTTTTTTACTATGATTTCCTCAACAGATAAGATAGAATTTGAAGCTCTCATATGCCTTATTAGAAAGGATTCACGTTAAAGAAAAATATAGTTTCCATGGGCCATTATCATAAAAAAATCATACAAAATGGCTTTTGCAATTTAATGGTTCATTTATATTAAAATGAATCTTTGATTAAAGTCATAAGTTTGACATACACAAAATAAATGAAACACTGCATACAATTATTATACTATATGTATTAGCTTCGAAGTCAATTTTATATAATCAATATTTTTGTATATACATATCGACTGTGGAAAGGAAAAAAGACGTAACCAACAGTAAACAGCGCCTCCTGTAAAATTTGATATGTGTGGGTTTTGTTTTTTTTCCTTTCCACAGTCAATATAATTGGAAAAAGAGCTTAAATTAAATAGGGTTTGTATGAAATGTAATTATCTCTGCAACATTGTGTAATTGTATATAACTAAAATGTTTAAGACCTCTTGTTAAATTATGTATAAAAGGTAACTTTAATTACTTATTATTGTAATAAAATTGACATTGAACACTTTAAAAAGTATGCATATAATTTGCGACCCAATAACAACAAAGTTCTAAGTGAAAATTTTTAGCGAAACAAAAGTAAAAATGAGACAGTCTTCCAAGTACATATCATTAATTGTATTCATTGCTACATTCGCTTTGCCAAAAATGTACACTTTGAATTTCGTAGTTTTCGGGTCGCGAATTGTCTGTTCACGGATCCAAATACTTGTCTGCCTAAGTAGGATGAAAACTCACTTGGCTGTGGCGGATGGCATATTTATTACACGGAGTCAAATTGTAAAAAGAAAAACAATTTATGTATTCATCCACCGTTATAACGTAAACCTTTTGTAAGCTTATACCATAACTTCTTATCTACTAGGGTTTTTTGGTTCAAGAAATACATAAATGGTTCCACGTAAAAGTATTTTTGTTTATATATCGGACAGAAGAGAGTCCCATCATTAGTTTTCGTGTTACTGTTTGATATATTATAACTGCCGAGCCAGTATGAATAAATTTAGATTTCAAACCCCTCTTATATATTTTGAGAAAAGGTAAGAGCATTTTTTTTGTATTATTCATCTGTATTTCTTTTCTTGGAAAACGGAAAGCTTGTGGCGATACGGTTTTTGGCGTGAAAATGTCATATTGTGTTTTTTTTTGTTATTATAGGATTATAAAATATTCACGAGAGAATTTCTTCGCCAAAATGTTAATACGAAAAAAATAAAAGATTTTAATACAGAATACACTGCACGGTGACTGGAAGGTTAAGTGCGAAATGCCAAAGGAACTCAAGGCTCTGAGGAGCCTTTTTAAAATGAATATAAAAAATATATTTATTCTTAGATGCTTAGTTCACACATGATTTTTTTTATATTGTAAGATAAAAAAACGGATTAAAATGAACTAATTTGTGAATTAAAATATTTTGAGACTATTTTCTGGAAAAGTATGTTTTACTACATATATATGTCTATTACTAACAAATACATTACAAAATTGAAATATCGATTTGAAAAATACTTTCGAGGGGTATCTGTTAAAATTAACCTTAAAAATGATGTTGGGACATACGAGACACAGTTACACTCTTGACTGTTTTGTTTTCATTTAACGATGTATTAATTGTTTTTATTTTGTAAATATTTGAAGGGTTCAATAAATTAAATACGACTGGGCGTAGTTAAGTGCACGTAAAATCATCGGTAGATACACGCTAAAACTGTTGGAGCTCTGTGATTAATTATGAATAATTCATTCGGCTTAAATTTAGATCTGCACAGATTTTACTTATCAGTTATCACAAACATTATTAGCTGATTTTTTGTAACATATTGTTTTCCCACCAAAAATTGACACTGGACACATTAATACCTCACCTGCGGTGCTAAAAATACTTCCGATATGTTGCTGGCCCTTAAAGAACTAAGTGAAAAATATGTTTTTTAATAATGTTCGTCCTGGGTTTTTATCGCCCATAAACGGTTAGTGTCAAAACATGTTTTTTTCACTTAATTATTTAAGAGCCAGCAACATATCGGAAATATTTTTTAGCACCGTAAGGGATGTGTTATGAGTGATAATTAAGCATTTAAAAAAATAAAAGAATTTAAGAACTTTTTCTGTTTTAAGTACAAGCCTGTTATTGTATGTACTTTAAGTCATTTATAACATTCCCAAAACAAACGTTTTTGACTTAATATTCTTCTCACACACAGGTATTATAATAAATTCAAGCGATATAGTTTTCTTTTAGAAACCATTCCATTTATCAAATCTGCCATATTAAATTTTATCTAAGTAACATTAGTCTTGTTTAACGTTATATCAAATAAATTGTGAAGAAATTCTGTTCATAGTTTAGTAAGGTACAGTAAAAAAATACATTTCTCCAAATAATTTGATTTACTTACAGGTAAATGTAAAAGTCATTGAATTGGTTATTTGCTTATTTGTAGAGTTTTTTCAATACTATATAATATATAGAGCAAATTCTCACTTGACTTGCAAATTTTGGTAACATATGTATGTACGTATTGAGACTTGTATACGTATATCCATAATATATATTTTATTATTATCATATTACGGCGAAAAAGCTTTTTTCGGTATCGGGCTTATATTTGAAATATATTTTACGAAGAAAATAATGTCATAGCCCAGAACGCTATTCAAAATCCAATAACTTAAAGAAAATTCAGAACTTTAACAAAAATACGTTATTGTGAAATATTTTGACGTAATATTACTTAAAAATATATTCAACACAGTCTTTGTATTATATCTAACGTTTGTGCATTTAAAAATGTTAATTTTTATATTTGATTAAAATTCTGATTAGTTTTTGACGAAATAGAAGTGAATTGAAATGTAATTAGTCTGTATGTTTTTTTAAAATTCCAATTCCTATTCAAAAAATCTGTAAATTCCACCCAGGAAACAATTGACGTGTTAGGATCTTATTCAAGTCGCATTGGTCTGAAAATATACGCAAATAAGACTTATGTTATATGTAGCCAAATATGTTATGAGTATGATGAGACACTGACGAGTGCAGGACAGATCTTAAGGAATGTTGACAGCTTCATGTAACCTGTAAGACTGAATTGGAAAGAAATAGCTCATTTTGTTGCTTAAGGATAGCTTGAGCCACATTTCACTCACATTAAACAAGATTTCATTTGTTCAAAGGTTGCATCTTAACAATGATGCTTTACGGTAGTGAAGAATGGCATCTGACGAAGACTAAAAATAATTGTATACTGAGTTTTGAGAATACACAAAATAACGTACAAGTCAGTGTCCGTTACCTCAGTGACCATAAAGAGTTGTTTAAAATGGCTGGGTCACGTACTGCTGATGCTAGCTTACCTCTTCATATGATCGGTGGGATTTCGGCATCCTGGACGACAAAGAATCGTGGAAGTGCCACATGGCCAAAGAAGTGAATTTTTTTTTTCAAGTAATAGAGGAGTGATAGCGAACCTATGACCTGCGGGTCAGATAAGATTTCCTCTCTTCTCACTTTCCATGTGACGCCACTAAGTTAGAGACCCACGGGCATGTATTTGAAAAAATAATGCGCAAAATTTGACCCACATCTCAAAAAGGTTTGCTATCATTGCAGGTGGCATTGCGACTGCTCTCGTGGGGAACCTGCGGCCTTTTGGCTACTCTGGTGCGGCCTTTTGACTGTTCTGATAATTTTTGTAAATTTGTAAATGCCTGAGATTTTGGATGTCAAAATCCATGGAAGTCCTAAAAAAGGTCCCACGCTGGTAGTTTTAGGAAATTCACAAAATTCTGGGCTTTACAAATTGGCATGAAATTGTTTCTGCTCAAAGATTCTCTACTCAATTCCCGTCAATGTTTACTACGGCCTTATGTTGAATCAGATAAATTAATGTGGCCTTTAGAGAGATAAAGGTTCCCCACCCCTGCAATAGAGCATCAATAAATGAAGCATTTTGGCATAAATTACATAAAACAATAACGACCAAATATTTGAATAGCTCATTGGAATTTTAAATATACGACAGTATTATTTTTGACACAAAAGAAAAAAGTAATTACTATTATTAATATGAAATTTATAATACAAAGTAATGTATCGGTATATAACGCTAAATCTGAGAGACAATTTAAATACAAAGTATTATTTATCGCAAGTCTGTAATTCAAGTATATATTGCACACTCCAAAATCAATCAGTTCAGCACGTATTTCCGATCATACTGACGATTTAAACTCATTAGTATTTCTACACTTAAGCTGGAAATGCAACCAGTGCAAATTCTCTACGTCCGAGCGAGTCGCTTGCCGGCACATGCTCATATTAATGTATCGATAACAAACTTGCTCTAATTAATTTCTGTAACACGCTCTAAAACATCAAGCAATGATACTAAATTTGGTTAACTGGACTGCACCTGAAATAATTATTTAATATATATTTTAGATTTGTGCTATTTAAATATCATTGAATTACATTATTAATAAATTCACGTACCGTTATTTTAAATACTAAAAACTGTAGTATGAATATAGTTAGTGGAGCTTATTTTTTATTATAATGAGAAATTTATCTTTAAATAATTGTCTGTTGTATTTGTAAATTATTTAGATTAAATACTATAAATGTGATATTATTTTTAGCGTGAAGAATATTATTGTTGGATCAAAATTGAAATACGTACTGATTTTTAAATTAATTGAATATAAATCTTAAAAGGCTGTCTATATCAGTGCTTTCCAGATTAGGGACCGCAGCAGAACATCTTTTGTATTGAGGAGGGCCGCGGATTTTTTTTTTTCAGATTTAGGGGGCCGTGGAATGAAAATGTTTGGGAAGCACTGGTCTATATAACATGACGTAACGCAATACGATGTGGAATGGGGGATGGAGTAATGGTTTTGAAGTAATTTGATGATTTCAGAAAAGGGGGTAGGGTTGAAAAATATTTGTATAAAAAGGGACACAAAATAGACAAAAAAATAAACAATTTCGTGTTTTTAACGCACAACACACATGCACTTTTTGTGTCTGTCTGCGCATCGTTCACATTAAGAGTATTTTGTTAATAGAAAACACTGACAACGGGGGCAAAAATAATACAGCATATTAAAATAGAAAAGAAAAGATTACTTATTATTAAAAATAAAACAATAATTGACATAATTACTAATTAAAATTATTGAATATTGCATTTTTGAACAGATTTAATTAAGAATTATAAAACAAATCGAACAAGGATAGGAAAATTTAAAAAAATCTATACCCCAGACGAAAGGAGGATTGGAGTTCGGCTTCACTCGACGTCATGCATTGGTGAAATGACACCAATCAGGTTGTTAACAGCCAGAATTATTTAACTGACTATCCTGTTGCATATTAACCACTGAATCTTAATTATGTCATCTTTCAAACTTGTGTAAATCAATAACAAAAGCTTTTAACATAACACACTGCTTCGCTCATTCTAGTAAATAGAAAACATCTCCAATATTCAGCTACAAGGCATGCTACCTTTAAAATAGCAAAGCATGCTTTACATTTAATATTTAAACCGTAAATACACAGTAATGGCTTGTGCAAGTGATGGCAAAACATTATGTTAATAAAATATTTTTTTAAATAATTATTAACATGAAGGCATTATTCATTATTGATTGAGTAAAACCAAAATCAAATTTAAATCTTTATAATTGTATACATTTTCAAACTTATTGTTGCTGATGATTAGATTTTTATCATTCGGCATCTTCAAGCATTCAAGTGCACGAATCAACTAGGATTTTAAAATTTGAATCTTCAGTTGAAATTTTAAATTTAATAAATCAATAACTTTTGAATGTCATTCATTATAACGAATGTACGTATTCTCACGAGAATTTTCAAACCAAATACTATTATAGAAGAAAGAATATATTATATTTGAGTTGGTTATTATCTGAACTTGAAAATCTCTTACTCTAAAATACAGCGAAGGTTTTTTATTTTTGTGTAAGTTACACAACTGAACGTTTTTTTTAAGAAGATCTAGAACAGGGGTGGGGAACCTTTTCTTCTCTAAATGCCGCTTTCATTTTTCTGATTCGACATCAGGCCGCAGTAAACATTGACTAGGGAATCTTTGGCCGGAAACAATTTCATGCCAATTTATAAAGCCAAGTCTTCCAAGTATTTTGGCATAAAAAATCCAAAGAACTTAGCGATTTGCTCAAATTATAGGAATTTTCAAATCCAAAATTTCAGGAATTTACGAATTTACAAAAATTTGCAGAGGTACAGAAGGCCGCACCAGAGTAACCAAAAGGCCGCAGGTTTGCCACGCCTGATCTAGAATCTTCAATACATCATTCTACAGTGTAACTAAATAAATATATCATATTGAAAATCCTCAATTGATGCATTATGACATTGGGGTAAAAACATTGATAATTTTTAGAAATATTATAAAAACGGTTTCATATAAACAAACCACGATTGCAATAATTGTGATAATATACAATTTGTATTAATTGACATAAATATTTGTACAAAAATATGCACAATAAAGCCACATACAACGGACCAAATTTCTGTTATATATTCCATTTAAAATCAATAATCTGCACATGATTAATTCTAGATCATATGACTGCAACTAGCGCACCCAATCCCGGGATTTCGGGATTGGGAATTTTTCCAATTCCGGGCTCGAACAATTTTAGTAAATTTCAAAAATGAAACGACGCTAAACCCTTTTTCTTAAATGTCTTCCCTGAATTTCCGAATTAAAAACCCAGAAATTTACCGAATCCCCAGAATGAAATGAATTTTTTAGCGCGCGCATAATTTTCTCAAACTTTTTCAAACAAAATCCCGAAATTGGAGGCCCTATTGCAGTCTGCAGTAGTTTTAGCTCGTATTGGCTAATGATGTTACGTTCGTCATACCACATCAAATTTTTGTGGTTTATTGTCTTTATTATTAAACGTAACGGCTCCTGCTCGTTTTCATCAGTCCATTATCCCATGTCCTAGTCCATGTCCATCAGAGTTCAGCTATCGATTTATTAAAAGAAATATTTAATGTTAGTAAAAACACAATATTCCTTTGTACTTCATTCCGCTTTATTTAATATGTCAGGACCGGTTTCGCTCATTACAAGCATCGTCAACTGATAAGAAATATAATTTAACAATGCTATTTATACAAAAATGAACAGTTATAAACAACAATTGGCATTGAAAAGAAAATACCAATTACAATAAAAGTGATTCTAAAATAGCACAAAATTAAAATGTTTAACACATCTAACATATAATTAAAAAGTCATCTCAGATTAATAAATTTAGAATGGGGATTATTAATGTCATTATTTTCATTGTATCACTTTGTCAAAGAATTCCCAAATTTTAATTATGTTGATAATTACTTTCAATCCCCATTCTGAATTTATTAATCTGAGATGACTTTTTAATTATATGTTAGATGTGTTAAACATTTTAATTTTGTGCTATTTTAGAATCACTTTTATTGTAATTGGTATTTTCTTTTCAATGCCAATTGTTGTTTATAACTGTTCATTTTTGTATAAATAGCATTATTAAATTATATTTCTTATCAGTTGACGATGCTCGTAATGAGCGAAACCGGTCCTGACATATTAAATAAAGCGGAATGAAGTACAAAGGAATATTGTGTTTTTACTAATATAATGCCTTTCCACCAAGTATTGACAGTGAAAACCCTAAAAGTGAAATATTTAATGGTTTAGCATTACATCGTTCTCGTCGAGGGGCCAAATACAATGTTGAAACCGCACTAATGACGTTCGTGGTTTACGGTACAGACTGTTGCGTTGAACCCATTTTACATCCGATTACATCTTACTATTTATATTTTGAGATAACAAAAGGATGCCAAGATTAAACGAAACGATAATGAGGACCCGAGTAATTATTACTTAAGCATAGAGTAAGATTATGTTTCAAGATTGTTTTGACATTCATGGTAGAGATGTAAGGATCTATTTATGTTGCATGCATGAAATTCAGACAAGAGTTTCAGAAATAGTACGTAAATGTAATTTAAAAGATCATAATTGAGTCAAATCAGATTTTCGTATTCAATTAATGAAAATTCACGATATTTTTATCCATAGTTTGTTCATTAAAGTTTTGACTATCAATACTTACTTGGTAGAAAAACATTTTTTTTTTTTAATAAACATACACTTTTGTTCTTATTCAATATGTATTTAATATTATGATAAAAATATACATTAATACAAGACTATATATAATACTAAGCCAAGTAAAACTACTAAGCGTGTAACAAGCACTTGATAATATAAATATGAAAGGAATTTATAGATGAAGATACAAAATATTATGCCATCTGAAATTTCAACGTGTTGTTATCATTCATGCCTTCTTTCTCTTAAACGTATCTAATTTAACCTAACCTAATATTACCTAGTATTGTCATTTATAATTTGATGAGCGCTTGTAAAAATACTAACATACCCTTTACTGAAATGTTAATTCTATTCTACGTAGCGCTCATGAGTGAGTTTATTTATTTGCAACTCAAATTTAATATAAACTATGATGGTATTAACTTATAAGTTATTTTATATATTGATAAAAATTTACACTTTAAGACTGACATATTCAATTTTAGCATAAATTTATATACGTAGCATATTTGTAAGATTGCAGTTTTTATCATTTATACATAGTTTGAGTATCATAAAAGTATAGAGAAAGAATCACGCAGCATTATGTATTAATATTAATTATTTATAAACTTATTAGCCGTAGAACTGCGCTTGTCTGTTGTGAAATTCAATACCTGCGGGCGAACACCACACTAGTGCCAACACAGTCTCTTTATTTATATAACTGAAGTCTTAACCTATATTTAATGCAATGTGGAAAATTCTGGCTTGAGGCTATACTTGAATAGAACTAAGAGCTTTGAATGCATTTTGACAGTGCTGGTTACCGCAATGGAACTCTACGAAAGCTCTGTTTGATTGTAAATTGAGCTTTGAAAGCAGATTCCGATGGCAAATACTAGACTTGCAATATGTTCATTAAGTCAAGAATCTGGAGTACTAACTGCTACCGTTTATTATGCTTGGAATACAGAGGTTGTGATGGAAGATATTAGAATTAATGGAAGCATTAACGGTTGACCGTTTTACCGGATCTCAAAGAAAATTCATCAAGGGTGATCATCAGACGAACTGAGGACAAGCACGGGCGAATATAACGACAGTTTTTTTTATCGATAAATGTCTAACACATCCTGCTCTCGCCTTGTCTTTCTATCCTTACTATTCTCTTTGAAAAAAAGAGAGGTTGAGGGTCTCAATAACAAACAGTCCTTGTAGAAAAACTTCCTCCATTAGGAGGCCTTACGCTCTACATTGGGAGCGGACATAGATAAAAAAGATCATTCTCTGATTATAAAAAGTTACTAGAGAAATGGAAGAAAATTTTATTACTGAATTAAATAAATGCAGTGGAGTGTTCACATGACATAAATATTATTTCAAATATAATACTAATGAACGTATTCTGTACAAATCCATTTGTAAATCCAAAATGTAGATGGGTTAGCTTTGATTCAAAGCAAGAGATGAAACAACATAAGACCTGTCGTAAAAATATTTTGGCCGAATACTGGATAAGATCTGGTTTTATGTCTGCCTGGATTTAAATCGCTAATAAGCCCCGAAAAGCCGCAAGAAGACGAAACGAAAGCACCCCTTAATTCAACAAAATTGCTGTGGGTTGAAAGTGGATGTATTCTCTTTCTTCGGGCATTGTTTTATTTAGTATACCTATACTTAAAGCATTAAAATTTCATGTTTTAGAATTAGCAAATTACACGCCGCATCCCTAAACAACCAAAAATCAAAATATTTCAATTTTGTATAATATAGTGGCAAGACTCAGTACTAACAAACATTCAAATTTGATAGTGATTATAAAGTATTAAAAAACACAATATTCCTCTGTACTACTTCCATTTTTATTTAAAAAGATCAGGACCGGTTTCACTTTGACGTTTGCGTTGACTTGTCGACTCGACTACATACATGATTCAGTCTCTGCCACTGCTTAATAAAATCGAATATTTGTTATGAATAATTTCAAATGCATTGGTTTATGTCAGCAAAATAAAATCACCGAATAGAGTGAATTCGTCATAATTAAATTAGTAAAATCATTTTTCATTTAGTCCTGAAATATTTTATTTAAAAAAATACTCAAAAATAACATAATTCAATAGTTTTTAATTAAGACATTTTATTCTGTAAATTATGCTTTTCGGTGTTAATGATGTTTTTAAGTCTTCCAGCTATTCTCCGTTTTGATAAAGTAGTGTGAAAAATCTTTGCAAAACAGAACAACAATAAACTAATTTGATGCTTAATATATATATAATATATAAAAACAGTCGATTCACTTTTTCTAATCAAAAAATCACATTACTAACGGACAAGGTTTCAAAATGACACCTTTTCTTAAACAACTACGTTAAGTTCAGTTAATTATTTTATAGAATTATTTCAATAAAATGTTTCTTGTGTAATAAAGTAACATTTAAACTATGCCAAATATGATTTCATAAATATAATTAATTCTAGATTATGCGGGTCAATGCTGGGGAGAGCTAACGAGTATAATCCGAACTATGAACTTTTATTTCATTTTAAAATGTCATATTACATTTCAAAAGCAGTACATTTATTTTGACTTGCTTTTGGTCGGTTCATAAGAATAACAATGTTTAATTATCAGTTAAATGTTTTAATATTCCTAACAAAAGAGCTACGGAACGTCACGATCTAAGTAAACGCGCTGCAAACTTCAATAGAAAGTTTGTATGAAAGTTTGCAGTGCTTAACGAATTTGCTTAGAGCGTGATGTTTCGTGGTCTTTGGGTAAGAGAGCTATATCGTTATATTCGAGTACGCGTTGGTTGATGTATTCCGATAAAGTGTCAACACAAGTTAGTTTCGTGTTGTACTAATACAATTAATAATTTTGTCATATTCTCTTGCATCTCATGATAACTCGCTAACGGATAATTGGGAGTTTAATTTATTTTGATAAATCGTCCACCTCGTTTGAGTTAGTTTATATATATAATAACGAGCATTCGTAGAACCATAGTTTTGATGACGACGTTATATCAACACAGCCATCATCATTATTAATTATCAATAATGTAATACGAAACATAAAAAAGATGCGACGTGCTTTAAAATAAATTTACGTCACTGTGAATTAATGCGAGAAAAAGTGGTAGATACTTTAAAGCACTATTTGTAATAATAAATCATTCACAATTTTGGATGGCGTTTTCATGAAATAAAATAATTCTCGAAAACGTTCCCTCATACATATTGCATTAAGTGATTTCGGATCCAATTCGGATATAAACAAAATCGGTGACAATCATAAATTTATTCGTTTGGGTAAGCAGATGTGCCCGGCAGCTTTTACTGTGTAAGAAAAAAGCTTATTTTGAGCCAAGTTTTGGGTCAATCATATTGCACGGCATTTCTTATGCTAGGCTACATACAGCTGGGGTCGTGTTGGCGCAAGCATAACATTCAAAAGTTACAGCCTATTTGGATTTTGCGGAAAAGCTCTCGCGTTTTGAAATTCACAAAGCAACTTTACTACGCGAAGTGGTTTCCATTAAACCGTAAACTGACCCTACAGTTTCTTCGACTGGTGTAAATATTATAAATTTTTTGGCGAATTTTTATTTAAAAGTTTTTTTATAAAAGTGATTCAAATATAATATACAATTTAAAGTTATCTGTAGTACACTGGTTGGAATATTTTTATTATTGTTTATTTGTTGTTAATATTTATATTAAAATATCTCATAAGAATAACTTTAATTTATCACGCTGATTGTTTTCTTCAGTAAAGATGTCTACCAAAAAAATAATTATTTCAAAAGTAAAAATGAAAATAATGAACTTTTCGCACACCCGAAATTAAGCAGCCACAAACCAAAAAACGTTTAATAGGAAAAACAATTATGAAAAAATTACCCTTCAGTTTTGTGCTGTGTTTTCGGAAAATGTTTAGATGTTGAAAGAATTAAAATGTTATAATGCGTAATATATAAATTTAAATAAGTGGATAAACTGTTTCAATTTGAATGATATAAGTTTTGAATATTCATTATTTATATTTCTTCTAAAACGCTTACTTAATCTTGCCATATTGTACATATCATAGTGAATGATGACTTTGAGATTTGGAATTTTAGCTGCATAAAATATGAATGATAGAAACACTATAAAACGTATTACTTAACCCAAAACACCTACAAACTTTTGGAATTGCAGTGGCTTTTTTACAGGCGTGCGAATAATCTAATAAAATTTTATTAGTTAAATGTTATGATCAGGTAAAAACATCTTTTGCGGTGATATCGATAGATTTAGTCAAGTACACAAGTGATTGTAAATAATCATTTAGCATTTTTTTTTGCAAACATTCATGCTATCGTAGTATTTTTAGATTTATTTTTCAAATAATTATATTGTCTACGCTTTTCTTTATGAAATATTTCGGTTCTAGTAACTGCAAACGGTATGGACTGAATAATCTTTGGAAATATGAATTATTATATTTTATCTTCAAAAACTTTATCAGAATATAAAAAAATGAAGTAGCTTAACGTAATACGGTATTGAAATATATCGTTGAAAACAATGCTCAGTATTTTTCATATTTGGTTATTCTTTATAAATAAGTCTCGAGTTTTTTACGTCTTCGTTTTTCTTTCAATATTTCAATTAAGTGGGAAATATATTTCAGCATTGAATTAAAATTGTTTAGTTGAAATTAAGTTGTGCTGGTCGCTAAAACGATTTTGATTAATGATCTTTTCTCAAAGCCACTCTGCATTAAGAAATATAAGAAAAAATATTGTTGAATAAATTTATTCTCAAATGAAACATAAATCAAGCACTTGGAACCGGAGCAAAAGGACCCAGACATAAGCAAGCGGTCCCAGATGTAAACCAAAAAAATAGGCAAATAGATTTACATTTCTTTTCAACTATTATTGGAATTTGCTAAGTTGATGTTGAATAATGGTGAAATTTTAAAGTAATTTGAAATCAAATATTTGATTTATTCAGAATTGGCTAGAATGATTTACTGACGGATTTATGGAAAAGAAATTGATTTATATGTCTGCATAAACGACTAAACAATTTATTCTTGGATTTTTTATTGCAATTTAAAACGTTTCTTTTCTATGCAACTAAAATATAAACGTTTTTTTATTGTAATCTTATAGAAAATCTTTTGTTTTGAAAACAATCACAATTTTGAATATATTTTTTTAACTACGTCTGTTTTCAATGTTAGATTCGTAATCTTGACAAATCTGTTTCATGAGAACTGATTTTTAATCAGTTGCTCAAACTCCAAAGACAAGACTAGTGATAAGCTAATCACTACACCAGATTTTTTCTATCCATGCCATCGAACAGAGATCCACAAATTGATTGAAAAATTTACAGCGCTGATAAAATAAATCAATATGTATTATAATCTTATAACTTTTAAATAAAATAAATATGTAAATTGAACGAAATTATAGGTTTATTTTTGCCAAAATTATCAAAGGGTCAACGTTAATTCTTATCTTTTCATGTTTATTTGACTAAGACCGTCACTTATTCGTACGTTTTAGAATATGTATAAATGTCATATTTTATTTTTAGGAGAGAGAAAAAACAGAAACAAATAAAACATCTCATTTTTTATGTGATGTATTATCCAAGAAAGTATAAAATACAATGGTTGCAAAACGTTGGGTGGTAACATTAAATAGACACGTGGTGGTTCACTAAAAGGCAGCTCTTTTGCTAGGAGAGCCTTAAAGCTCACGCAAATGCTGTTTTTTCTACTTTGAAGTTTAATATGAAATGAGTGAACGCATAAATATATGATGTGTAATATATTCTGAGACGTTTTATGTTTTTCTTACTCTGACTTTCATTTGTTTTTCGTTATGTCATTTCATCACGTATTCGTGGCAGAGTGGTCATCGTTGTTGGCTTCGGTTTACAACCTCACGACTTCGAATTGTGTTGTGGACAGTTTCATTTAATTAATTTAATTTTAAGATTTTTATTCCAAAGAATGAATGTTTTTTCTTTGTTTGTCGTTAAAGTTCGGGGCTAACTTTGGCCGCATCAATAATCTTCTTCAAGATGTATGTGATATGTTATGTTTATTCTTACCTATTCGATACTTAAAACGGGGCGTAGTGAGAGCGATAAGCTAACCACTATTCCTATCCTACACATCCACTCTTCAATGTCAGAAAAAATCTACCAACGGTACGATGTTTTTGCTTTGATTACTTCGGCGACGGATGGTTTATATTTAAACTTACCTTAGAACTGTATATCACTTATTATTAATTTCAATGTAAAATAATTAAAACTGTCACTAAGAAAACTTCCCATATATTAAATTAACTCTTCAGATTTTTAAACGTATATTTATGTTTTTTCTTTTCCTTTGTAAATGGTTGTCTGATTTCAAAGATAGTTTAAAAAAAACATTTCAATGCTCAAAAAAATAAATCCAGCTGCAGCTTATAACAAACACACAACTTGAACATGTAACTGTGGCTTAAAAAGAAAATAAGGTCATCTTGGCATTTAGCTGTGATACCAGATATTTTTTTATTACAACTTTGGAGTATATAAAACAATTAATTTTGTGAATAGTGAAATTCCGGTATCCCAAAAAAGGTTCGGGACTTAATGCTCTAATTGGGATTTGAGCTGATTTTCACAACGATATATTTATTTCATATGTTTTGCTCATTTATAATTGAAAACAATTATACACTAAATCCGTTTTTACTTACTTAATGTGTTAAAGAAGCGATAATTCTGCTTAAATTACCAACACTAAAACGCAGCGTTATCTCAAATATGATGAAAAGTGTTGGACCAGAAATATTATGCTATTTGGTTTCACGCATATAAACTCGATGTCGAGTATTTTGAGATCATAAATCGTATTTCAGTTTTAAATTTTTCCATTTCTTACCCAATGAAAAGCTTTACGATTCACATAAAGTAAAACCATCGCAAATCGGACACGGAAGAAACAAAATGCGGTCGTTTTGTTTGTGATGGCGTTAACTTTAAATGCATTTTCAATTTTATCTCTAAGAAATGATGAATGGCTCCATTAATACAGGATTTAACCTAGATTCAACTGGATATTAATGTATTTATTGTGATCGTTTTTATTGACGCTTGTCCAGTGTAATGAAAACGGTAAACAACGATGTCGCTGCAAAAATACTGTCTTTAAAAGTTGTGTTTCTTTTAATGTGTCTTAATATTGACTTATGTGTGTTTGTTGTTTATTTGATACAAGGCTGACAAATCAAGCATTCAAAAACTTTGTTAAGATAATTGTTATTCATAAATATAATACTACAAATCAAAATAACATTCGAATAAAACGGTCAATTAAACGGACTAATTTACGCAGATAATTTTAGTTTCTTCTGGTTATAAAAATAAATATATTTGGAAATAACTATCGTGTAGGAATTTATATTTTAGACTGTAATTTGTAAATTCTTCAATGCCAATTTTTTATTACACCTTTTCATTTTGAATTAATAACAACTGTTAAATTTTTATATATTTTTTATAGCAACGGTTTTTTAAAAACAGTTGATAATGCTCGTCATGAGCGAAACCGGTCTTCACCTTCCTAAATGAAAGTGGAAATAGTATAAAAGAATACTGTTTTTTTTTAAATTACATATTATATTACAGTTGTCCAAGAGAATGTAGATTCAATCAATAAATAGTGTATCGGTGTATTTTTTTACGAACACTTTTATTAAATATTTAAATAATTCAATTTCTTCTTTCAATACTATATAGTTGAAAATACACAACTGGTCGTGGTGAGACAATCTACTTTACTGTATTTCTTCCGTATAAATTCAAACAAAGTATCTTATTAATTTTCCTTGTGTTTAATAAGAAATCGGATATTTTACAGCGAGCTTCGAGCTGTTTCTTATGAAATATGATATAATGCAACAGTATCAGATAGAATCGTGATTTATGTACAATATGCAGTAACTATGAAATTTTAATATGACTAAAGAAACCCCTCTTTAGATAGTAAATATTCAATTTGTATGAGTCATTTTATATTGTTACTAAGGTATAAAGCTTACAGTGTTTTTGTGGTCGTGAAAGAAAATGTTTATTTTTTGCTCGACACATCGCATCAATTATTATAGTAGTCCAAAAGTCGCTAAATTATAAGATTAAATGAAAAAAAGCGAGAAATGTAAATACTATAAAAATAATAAAGTGGACAAAAAATTCTACAATAAAACTGTTCGGTATTAAAAAATACCTGGCATGTATTAAAATAACCAAAAAATAATATTTGGCATATAGCTTATAGCAATTAAAGCACTGTATGTTTTCTCGTGTTCGAATCGGTAAGAAATCACGCCCTAACCTACAAGCCAAAATTTTACTGGAATGGATGAATGGTTGGTTATGTGAAATTGACGTGAATAAAATCTTACTTTATCTTGGCCATTTGGTGATTCGTTGTAATTGCTTATAATAGAAAAAAGTTGTACAAAGGATTAAAAGTGGATCATTTGTATTAAGTATATAAAAATAGTGAACATAGTATTGCAAACGTATCAGCGAACATAAAGAGATATTAAGTTTGCAAAATTTTATTGGAAAAAGTTTTCAGAACATAAATATGTAAATGTTTTGCATGCAACGTTTGCTTCAGTAGATGCGGTTGCTTGCTTTTGGATTCGACCATAAGCAAACACACGTAAAATAAATGGATTTAAGGAATAGAGATCAGGCAAACTTCACGATACTAACCGCAAAGCCGTTATAAATTTCTAAACATAATATGAAATACTCTAACTGAAGTTTTGTAGAAATATTGTTTCAAACAGTCCATGTAGTGGTTTATCTAATGCTTGTATGAAAATAATTTTGAAGCTTCAGTTGTGTGGCCGCGCAAATTATTTTAACAAACGACTTATTTACAAGTATTGAATCACAATTATTAAGCGATTAATAAAAATGGTATAAAAAGGATTCATTAATTAAACTTTTGAATTTTTCATAAGCTTTGTCAACAATATCAGTTCGTAGCGTAGTGATCGACGTCGTTGGCTTCAACGGTTCTAGTCTCAAAGGTTCTAGTCTCAGTACAACCACCACTTTTTCATTGCTTTAAGGCATGGATTCTTGTGATGTCTATCGTTCCCTTCGACCTTTTAAAGCTTTGAATAATGAAGCGTAGCGAGATCAATTGGTTAACCGCTTACTTTGCTCTAGCCTTTTTCTTTTACCTCTACTACTATATTTGGAAAGGAAAGGCTGAGCAACTAAAACACAATAAAACTTCTGCTAAGATACCTTCGTTAGAAAGCCATATGTTGCAAATTGGGAGTGGACATGGATTTTGAATTTAATAAGAAATATGATATTTGCAAATTTCGACTGAAGGCACTTGGTGTAATTTCGTGTATTTTAACGCATGAAAAATCCTAGAGACGAAGCCAATGTCATTATTGACAAAACACATGGGAGTCCACAAAATGTGAACTATTCAATTTTTATGATTATTTCTTAAACGAAACTGGACAAACCATGCATTTTCCTATAAGATCTCATGTGATATTAAGCCCCCGATGTAATCGTATAAAATTTATTATTTCTCAATTTTTCTTTTTAAATTATAATTCCTCATTAGCTTTTTCATAATAATAGCCCATTATACGTTACATCACAGTAGAAATATATGAAGAAATATAATATTCTTTTGGTTCTAGGTATAAAAATATTATGTTCGTTTATTAATGCTGTGAAGAAATAATGGTAAGGAGCAGACTACGTTACAAACATAATGCAAATTACAAAATAAAATGTATTTATGCAAATAGACATAACATTAAACGTAAACATCCCCTCACGTAAACAAAATCTCATTAATTTGAATGTTGTTTACGTTGTATTAAATTATTTTCTAAATGATGTTTTGTATTATGTATGAAACTTTGCTTGAATTAATAGTAATCAAAAATCGTAAATTTGTAATGGAAAATAAAACAATTCTTAGATTTAAATAAAAAGTTAAATGAGTTGGCTGAGACGTAAGTATTATCAGCATTTACCAATTTTTAGCGTAATTATTTTAAATAATTTAATGAACTGTTTTAAAACAAATTTGAGACGTATTTTGACGTTGATTTTGTATTCATTTATTCACACTGAAATGTTTCTCTTTGTAAACCATTTGACTTTATTTGAGTTAGTTTTCTATTAAAAAACACTTGTGGAAACGTAATTGCAAAGTAAAATATTGTATAACGAAGCAAAACAAAGAAAAGCAAATCGAGACAAATTAATTTCATAATAAATCTTACTGTTACGATACTTGGATGAAAAAAAACGTAATATTTAACCTGACAACGCTACGTCTTACCTGGGCAAAGTCACTGCAAACGCGATTGGAACACGGCTAAAAGCGAATCAAAATATTAAACAAACTGATCGCGGCGTGTCTTTTGTCACGTGGAAACTCTATAGCGGCGGAGCTATTTGATATTTTCGTGCCGCACCGAGTCGCTTTGCATTCGCTTTGATTTCGTTCACGTAAAACGTACAATAATTGTTGTACGTGATTACTATTTACGCAAATTTCGGTCGCCTCTATTAATTAGATTTAAAGACTTCTCATAAAAAAAGCGGGAGAGCGAATAACTGTAGTTATTTGTAAGATAATTTTTAATCCATTTACTGTACATGCTAGTCTCCATTATTAAATACTGCCAAATTGACGATTATTCAGTCAAATCTTGGGTATGAAATTAACCGTCGCTAGTACACACACTTAACCTTATCAAAACCTAGAACTAATTTTGTGTTGTGATGCCAATATAGCTATCAACTATGTATATAACATAACTATTGTGGAACTAAATAATGTGGTATTTTTACCTTAACAAACCGGAGAACATTTTTTATTCTACAATATTAAATTGTTATCAATAGTGTGTTGAAATTTTACTTCTATATTGTTATTGGTAATCGACTAGTTAACACCTCCATGCCCATGGTGCAATCGTAAATAGTTGAGCCATTAAATCATTCAATATTTCTCTCAATAAGAATTTATCATTTTAGCTATTCTAGCATATATACATTTTTAAAATTATTTTTTAGCTTCTAACTTAGGTTTAAATACTGTCAATAAACAGTGAAACTGAGATGCCACCATGGCAGGGAGCGTGATTTTTTAGGATGGCATGTTAGGGGTTTACTCGAGTTCAAGCAATAATACATACCTACGTCTTGGTTAATTTAAATTCTTCTATAGAAGAAAATATTCTAGAGATTCTGTCTCTACAACGCTCTAGTCTAGTGCTTGATAGTATATTCTACTATAGGGTAATCGAACTTTTAACTTCAAGTCGTTTAATGATTCATAGGTGCCAAGTGGTGTGAATAAATTTATTTTTTTAACGTGGTCGGTAGTTAAATAAATAAGCAGATCCTATAACATTGCGTCTTCCTGGAAGAAGTTTATCCCTTACGGTTAAGGGTTAAGCTCGGTAGCTTAACCGGAAGCACTTTATGAGTTAGTTTTTTGCTGTCATCTCAGAAGGCTGTTTATGTATCTTATCACTATATAAATATAAATTGAGTATAAATATTTATGTAAATTATTCTTACTTTAACGCGGTCTGTTTTTACTAAATTTCAATACATATATCTTTACGTAATACGTAAATCAAAAAAGTCATGACGTGCTTTCAAAGGACGATGCACGGTGAGATTGATTTTTTTGCAGTACCATGAAGTTTAAATATATGCTTCTGTTAAAATGACCAAAGAAAATGTATTGAAACGTGAAGACTTGTGATACATAAGAAAAATGCTCGCCAGATTTCATTAGGAACTCAAAGCTTAAAAATGCTACGACTCACAAAACCATCAGCTTTACTAAACGGTTTTAAAGTGGTTCCATGTCGTAATAGGGCAAGATTTAACACAAGCTAAAAAGTATATTTTTTTTGTATCTTTTTATTGATTAAACACGAAAGAAATATATATACTATTATGTATTCACTGCATGTTCGCTATTTTTAAATACAATTTTATCTACTCGATTTTGATAATCCTGCACAACTATTTCACCAGATTGCATTGTAAATATGTACCAATATTTTTATTTATTGATTATAATTAATTCAAAACAGTGGTATAGTATTTATAATAATTATTTAATCTAAAGAAGCAACAAGCATAATACACTCTTATATTCAATTACATTAATTATAATGTGTTCATTGTAGATAATGGCCTTATTGTTTATTTTGTTTAATACCAAGTACTTTTTGTATGCAAATCATTAATAATACAAATGTTATTAATGCTTATAAATAGTGAATATGCAATGAATAAATAATACATATATTTCTTCCGTTTTAAATTAATAAATAAAAACGATAAAAATATAATTTTATTTTTTTCTGTTTTATAATGCTCTCTTTTTTCTTGTTCTGCTTTATCATCTTCTGCTTAGTAATGTTCTATTTAGACCGGTTACATTTTAAAATATAGGCATTTATCAAATTTATAGCATTCATGTGTTCTTTAATAAATTAAGACACATTGCTCCATATTTATACAATTTTATTTTCTCAAAACATTAATTTTAGACTTGTAGAAATCATGCCCAAGTTATTTCAACTGAAACACAAATTTTGTATGTTGTAAAACCAACTTCATTACATTTATAATGTACCTGTTAACTGTAGTATCTTTACATATCAAATATCTCAAATATTATTTTTGTTATAATACCCGGTATAATTTTATATACCATACATCCAATAATAAAATAAACAAATCATATTTTGTTATTTTAATGAATATTTGAAAGTCTACAGCTCTACGCTGATTAAAATTATTAAAAACATCCGGCTAATGAATGATTTCGGTAAATATTTTAGTTTTAACTGAGAAATTTATCACCTTTTCTCAGAATATTGAACATTTAATCATCCTCACTAATCGCTCTTATATTTTTTATTGAAGTTTTTATAATTTAACAAGAAGTTAAGATATTTTCGTTGAATTTTAGTGGATCATTTGTGGTAACATATTTTGCTTCGTATTTGTTTACAAACAGATTGAGTAATTAATCAGACATTCAGGAGAATTTATTCAATAATTAAATCAATCAATTAACAACACGTGTTCGTTAGATATGTTTGTAAAAGTAAAATGTTTTAGGTGAATATATTACTTTATGTTATTTAAGTTTGAAAAGAGATTTCTTTTTTTGAGATCAATTGTTTTTGAATTTTTGATATTTTAACTTTAGTTTATAAATTCTCTTCTACTTTTTTCTCTAGCAATTTTAATAGAATACAACATTATTTTACATTTATTCCTTCTAACCAAACCCTTATTACGGTCACCATTAAGGCATCCGACCTCGGTATTCGGGATCCTGACCAATTTTGCGATCTTGTACTCCTGGATCGTCTTAATACTGCTCCCGGGATTTCAGGATTCACTATAATTAAAAAAATATATGTTTTAAAACCTGAATTCTTCTCGATTTACTATATATTTTAATATTATATATAACTATTTGCGACAGTGTACCTCAGTTTGTTCAATGTTGAATGAAAAACATCAGCTGTTAAACGCTCCATATTAAGGCGTGGTCTCTTTTTAAAAGGCGTATTAAATTGATTGAAAAATATATCACTTTTAAGGTCTTCACTGTCAATACTTGATGGAATGGCATTATTATTTTTATTGAAAAATATATATTAATAGTTTATAATCTATGTTTAAAAATACTGATTTCTCTACAACGTTGAAAGCTTATATGATTTTTGCAAATGTCCACTTTGTGGGAAAAGCCAATACAACTACAATAAAAAAATATATTAAATTGGTAGTCTTTTTATAAAACAAAATAACCATTTCCAATTGATTGTTTACATACAAACAAAAAAAAATCAAAATACACAAATAGATTTGAAACATCGCCAAAATATTCCATTACATTGTTAAAAATAATATTTTTTGTACCTCAATATGAAAATAAATAAAAAATAGCTGTCAGAATATTAATTGTATTTTATTTCAAATAAAGTTTCTTAAAATGGTATAACAAATAGCTTACTTAAATAAAATAATATAAGTTTCTCAACAGAATAAGTTTATTGAAAGTGGATTCGTCTTAATATATTTGATATAACATCCATCTGAAATCTCAATCCTGTTAGTATATAAATTTCCATTCTAGATTTATACAAAGTTATCAATCTTCAAGTGTATATTGGTTCTGTGGGGGATTAAATATTCAATCCTTTGATCAGAGGGCTTCTTGATTGAAAGGAGTCTTATTAACATCCACGTCTGTGATGTCGTTTCAAAATCAACAACCAAGACAAACATCGATTGAGACCATTGATGACTTAACATCACCAAATACTTTATTAAACGTTTCTATGGCTGTGTTTTGATTCGTCGATTACTAAGTATTATAGATGCTTTTCTTTTCAGAATATATATTTTTTCATTTTTAATTGTCAAACAAAATAATGTCAACGTTCTGGTAAAGGAACATATACACTAAAAATAATTGTTTAATGTAGAAAAATTAGGATACGTTTTCTCTATTATAAAACGTATTTAATCTTTCTATATCAACTGTGGAAAGGAAAAAGCACCTAGCCCACACGTATCAAATTTTACAGGAGGCCCAAAAAACGTGTTTTGATGATTTTGAGCCATATGCAAATTATAAATTATACACAACCTTGAAGTGTACGGAAACTTCTAAACTGGTGTTTAATTGACATAATTAAATATTTATTAAAGAAATTGTATAGGAAAAACTTTTATTTCAGTATTTTTTCTTGGTTTTAATTTTTTACAAGATCATCTTTTTCAAACTTAAAAGCTAAATTTAGATACTAATTCGAGATTTTCAGCTTGCATCCTTTTGATAAAACGTGTATCAAGTTTATACATTGTGATTATTGAAAAAAAGTTGTTTTGAAAAAACTGTGGGTTATGTCCCTTTTCCTTTCCACAGTCGATATGAATAGAATTTTAAGCGCATCTTGAACAGGCATTTCTATTTTAAGCCCTATTGCAACCTCCGCTTATCTTTCATTTAAGAATGGAGTATCAGTATTAGTTGTCATCTGACAACCTTTCTATGGCATATTTATGTAGTCTAGTTTTAAAACATTGCAGAAGATTTTAAAATCAAGGAATTTCAGTATTTTCTATTCATTAAATAAACAAAATTTTACTTTTATTTGTGTGTTTTTCTCGTTGACATTGCGATAATATTTTAATCGTTCTATTAAATGCAGAGTGCTTCAATTCTGCAGGACTTTAGAAAACAGTACAAATTATTTTATTTCACCTGATAAGAAATTCATACAATCTTCATCAATAATGCATACAGGTGTATTAAATATTTAAAATACCATTGCCTGTAGCTATGTTAGATATGCGTATATTTTCTTGTCATCTAAAGCCTGCTTCGTAAACATATTTTCGTAGTAACTCAAATAATAAAAAATCAACACATACCGAAAGGTTCTCGCGAAAATTTTTCGAAAATATTATTGTTAGAAATTGCCATATTTCGCGGCGCTTTTTCCCCAAACGCCAGACGAAATGAAATAAAAAGATTTATTTTCCGGAATAGTGAATCCAAAACGTCTTCCTTGCTTCGTTCCAAGGAGGGATTATGTGAATAACCTATGGCTTCACCTCTATTTTTTACAATACAACTATTTCACTTTTAGGGTGTTCACTGTCAATACTTGGTGGAAAGGCATTATATTAATAAAAACACAATAATCCTTTGTACTTCATTCCACTTTATTTAATATGTCAGGACCGGTTTCGCTCATTACGAGCATCGCCAACTGATAAGAAATATAATTTAACAGTGCTATTTATACAAAAATGAACAGTTATAAACAACAATTGGCATTGAAAAGAAAATACCAATTACATTAAAAGTGATTCTAAAATAGCACAAAATTAAAATGTTTAACACATCTAACATATAATTAAAAAGTCATCTCAGATTAATAAATTTAGAATGGGAATTGAAGTAATTACAAACATAATTAAATAAACTGTTCATTTTTGTATAAATAGCACTGTTAAATTATATTTCTTATCAGTTGACGATGCTCGTAATGAGCGAAACCGGTCCTGACATATTAAATAAAGTGGAATGAAGTACAAAGGATTATTGTGTTTTTATTAATACACCAATTTTTCGTTGAATTTTTACACTTATATTTGGACGTATTTGAAAAAACATTCAATTTAAATCGTTCGAATTTTGTATACTTCCATGAGTTTTGTCACTAACGATACAAAATACGACACATTAAACTGACGGATAGCGAATAGTTTTTATCGTGTTTATTTAAGAATAATTATTACAAAACATTATCACTATGATTTAAAGATTAAATGTATATGAACTACACCTATTTTGTAATTTAGTGACCAAACCAATATTTTCTTGAAATTAATTTGTCATTTTTTTATATGTGTGCGCTACTAATGTGAACCATATATTCTCCTAATGAGGGTTTCTAAATATAAGTTTTGTAAGAGATCTGTTTGTTACTCAGTCACTACACTTCTCTTTTTAAAAAGGACAAGACTAGTCTTGATATAATCGCTCTCGCTACACCAAGTCATTAAAGAATTGGAAAAGATAGAGGGAATTTTCGAACATCATAAACTTTCTTGACTTCAAACAGAAATCGATAAATTAACCGAAAAAATGCTATTCATACTGGTACTCGAATCCATGACATCTAGCACAACGCTAGCAAAGCTAACAACGTTAACCACTGCGCCATAGACACGAAGTTATTACATTACTAACCCGAAACTACTGTTCACCTACATATACTTTTATCGTCAAAACTTATAGAAGAGTACAGAATCAAAATAATGCAAATTTGATACTAAAACTCCATCAAGCACCTTCAGTCGATGTTCTAAAATTGAACTTGTTCTATACAAGGCGGGACTTCTGTTATAATTTATAAAAATAATCTTGTAAATAATTTCTTAATGTTTGATTATAATGATTTTTCAATTCGATTCATCTAGTCTTGGCATATTTTTGTTTTTAAAAACAAATACTACATGCTTTATCTCCCATAAATTTTTGCCACAATTATGTTTCGCTCTACTTCTTGATTTGTCAAACACGTTTTATTATTTTTTTACAATCTCAAATATAATTCAAATAAACTGTAAATTATACAATACATTTCAAATCGACACAAATCATCAATGGTGAAAATTACAGTCACTTAATTTGTTTGAAGTAATTCAATATTGTTGTAGATAATAATTTCTTTATTCCCATCCTCTTCCTATATCAATATCGAAACACTTCAAAACAGCCAAGGGTTGTTTTCTAGTGAGTGTATGACGAGCATTTGTGAATCACAAGGTCGTGAAATCGATACTGGTGATCATCACTAGAGATAGAATCTTACTGTTATATCAAGTAGAAATCTCGACGCATATTTGAAAAAGCTAAAATTTTACTGTCAGCAAGCAATCGTTGTAGCAAGATAGAGGCCAAACGTATAGTCACATTAGGGTATATAAAACGTTTATTTAGCCAACGAATGGTTATTGTTTCAAAAATGAGCTTTGACATTGTTATGCTGATACAATAATGTCTTTGTTGTTTTGCTTCACATATTCAAATAAATTGATATTGATAATGAATACTTTTAGGGTGTTCACTGTCAATACTTGGTGGAAAGGCATTATATTAGTAAAAACACAATATTCCTTTGTACTTCATTCCACTTTATTTAATATGTCAGGACCGGTTTCGCTCATTACGAGCATCGTCAACTGATAAGAAATATAATTTAACAATGCTATTTATACAAAAATGAACAGTTATCAACAACAATTGGTATTGAAAAGAAAATACCAATTACATTAAAAGTGATTCTAAAATAGCAAAAAATTAAAATGTTTAACACATCTAACATATAATTAAAAAGTCATCTCAGATTAATAAATTTAGAATGGGGATTGAAAGTAATTACAAACATAATTAAAATTTGGGAATTCTTTGACAAAGTGATACAATGAAAATAATGACATTAATAGAGTGAATAGGCTTAATGATAGTTTCATATTTTTCCCCGCTTCCAAGTAGTTGGTGAGTGTACATGCTTAAACAAAATCGACAGCCAGGAAGATTCTGAAAAAGAAATTTTTCAAAGACCATATCAATTCTAACAAAGAAATATATATATATATATATATTTTTTTAGATTATATAAAAGAATAGTTAACAAGGGCTAATGCAATTTAGAACTTTAAAATTTACTTTAGAATTTGCTAGAACTTTAAAATTTACATTTACATTTAAATAACAAGTCTGTCAAACTAGACAAACAGGAAATCCTAGAAATCAATAGATTCGAATTTTTACCTGATTCAGATCTTTTGAACGATCAAATAATATTTGCTAGTTCCCCGTTACTTTATCCATTGCATTAGCCCTTGTTAACTATTCTTTTATATAATTTAAAATATAAAATAAATATATATATATATATATTTCTTTGTTAGAATTGATATGGTCTTTGAAAAAATTATTTTTCAGAATCTTAACTATAGATTTCCCTGACCCATGGAAATCTAGTCTTGTTCCAGGGAACGTATATTAGCTTCAATATATACTATGTATTATATTTATGTTACATAAATGAAGTATCAGTCTGTAATCAATTATGAATATATATTATTTGTTATGGATAGTGGAGCTTATTAATTTTATCTTATTTCATTATTCTTTCATCCCCTTCAACACATTACTTATTTTTTCCCTGGAGAATCTGCCACTCGTTATCCTGACATCCTAATAAAAAAGTAATGTAACATTTATTTGTCATTGATTTATAAGATAATTCATATATATCTGCTGTCGAAAATTCGTTATATCGATCTCTAACAATAAAGTAGTTCTTTTATTATCCGTAATTGCATCGAATTAAGGCTCTCGTTGTATCATAACACAGTTAGGAAACGCAGTAAAAAGTTGTAAAAAGTCTTATTTTTACGGATTGATCAAGTACATATTACTAGTTTAAACTACAGTTAATCGTTAGGAAATTTTCGAGTGAAATAAAGATACGAGTATTATGTATTTTAATTTTAAGATTTAACTGTTGATGAGGCTTGATTGTATGTTTTAAAAGATTTATCGCACTTAGCACGATATGACGTGACTGTTCTCGAAAGCTTCTTACCTTTATGACGTTTTCCTCGTAGCTTTTGACGTAACCTCAGTCGTTACAAAACTTTATTGGTCGCAATAATTCATACTTTCCGCCATTGTTTCTGTGAAATTAAATACTGGCACACGAACTCTTTATGTTTGTTAATTAGTTACTTAAAGCTGTCAGAAATAAATTATACTGTTCACGACAACTTCGAGTAAATTTATTGAAAACATGATAGGTTTTTTAGAATAACCTACTTTTAGCGCAAAGTATTAAATGAATTTTTAGTCTCGACTTGGTCTTTATATTTTTATAATCAGCGGGGTTTTATTTAGTTTAGTTCCGTAAAAAATATTTATATCTGAGACAATTTCGTTTTATGAATAGTACAACGGCTTAATTAATTCTCAAGATCCACATTATTAGAATTTAAATATTATTTTTAAAATAAAAAAAACACGCATTACTGTAATATTGTATTTGAAAATTTAGATCATAATATGAATTGAAAAATAAATCAACTGTTTCCTACCATCAAAAACTCCAATAATATAGAACCAAACATCAAAATAAAAGTCTCCAGTAATTCTACTATATTATTGTATTTATACATTTAAGCGGACTGCGTGGTCGAGTGTTACGGATGTCACGAGTTCGAATACCAGTACGGAAAGTTTTTGTAAATTGATTAATGTATTAGATATCTTGTGGTGTGATCCTTTCCTAAAAACAGCTAACCGCCAATCTGTCCTAGTCCTATCCTTCTACCTCTTCTCTCTTTAAAAAATGGAGGTTGAACAACTGACTAATAAACAGTTCTCGTAAAAAAACTGTTTTTAAGATACCTTCATTAAGAAGCCATATGCTCCATATTGGCAGCGGACATTGACTATTATTATTATTAATATTTTATTTTATTAAAATGAAAATGCGCTTTGATGATTTTTTTTGTGGAAATATTAAGCTTATTCGAAGAAGGTTAAATGACTTAAAAATAGTATTACTACATTGAGAAATATAAACAAAAAACGCAAAGCACTCACATTCATTAAAATATAATTACTTTGACAATAACACAGATACTGTATTTATATGAACGTTTATGTCTTGCTGACATATATTTGACTGCTCAAAATACTCTTATCCAGTACTTCTTTATTTCAAAATTTCTTTCACATTGAAAGATTTTACATAAACAAACACCTTTTTTATAATTCTCATAGATAAAAATAATTTTACCATTTGATCTTGTCATTTCAAACATTCATTGGCATATGAAAAGATATTTTTTCCGGAAAAAAAACAGATATCCGTCAAAAAATATATGTTCATATCTAGAAAATATTTACCATCTGCTTAACATACGTACATAAAGAATTTTGTGTGCGTTTGATGATAATCAAACACCATTTTTTCAGTTTGAGTCGAATTTGAAATATATATTTCGTATTGCAGACGGAAATATTTTTGAGCACTTTCGATCCCAAATAACACATGAAAAATACCTGGGAAACTTCTGATAAAAATGTATATGATTAATGAAATTCAAGTAAAAGAATTGTATTATTTACTGTTTCTTCTTTAAGCTATTACAGTAGCCGAGGTTTATTTAACATTTTTCAAAAATATTGTATACATTTGTACTTCCACTAACGTTAAAGAGACAGTATCATTGACTACCTAAATTCAAAAGTATTATTAAATCAATATAAACAGTAAATGTAATAATTGAAATTTTTTATAATATTACTATAAAATAAATAATTCATATTTTCAATACAAAGCAAAAAGATTTCTTTGAAAACTTCCTCATTTCAGGTTGCGGTTCGTGTTTGATTCAATAACATCAAAATTAGGGAACTTTGATGTCAGAGCAATTTAGACACTTTCTCTGGAGGCTTAGTTAGATGATTCATCTGCTTTTTTGTTATTTCATTATAGTGAAAAATGCCTGTTTGCAACGGTGTGTTGTTGCAGAAAGCAGTAAATTTTTGATTGTCTTCTTATGTTATACTTTGAAACTATTTGCAACTATTGACATTGAAAAATATATCGAATCTAATTTGTTTTAAAATTAAATATCGTACTTCATTATATCAAAGTTTAAGAAGAGCCTTTCTCAACCTTTAAGGCCTTTGTGATACACCATGTTCACATTAAAAATGATCTACAATCCAACTGTAATAATTAAACCGCTCTTAGAGTTTGTAATCTTGATCGTCATCAGAAGTTTTACTTTCACATTTTTCCAAAAACAAAGCTAACTCTGAAAAGGATATCTCAACAGCAATCTTGTTTGTTTTGCTTTCTGTCTTGACTAGATAAGCTTTAATCCAAACGCTGAAATCTTTCCTTTGGCTGAAATTGTACGTATGTTCGTTGAGTTATTGTTATTCAAAATTTGATGTAGTTTCCCATTAGTTTTCAACGTCTAATCTAGCATATTATATCAAACGAGAAAACAGGGCTGTAGATTTAAAGTTTGAGGCGGAGTCAAACGTCGTAGAATTGGGAGTTTTGTCCGGAGTCTTCTTACGACTCAGACCCATTTAAAATTAAAAAAATATTTGACATAACCAAGTAAATTAAGTTGATTCCAATTATCCAGAGAGCAAATTAGTTAGCAAAGTTGCAAATGTTCGTACAATATTTCTTGGTAAATAAGGACGAATTTTATATTCCAATCCTGAAATCCTAGTATTGTTTCAGTACTTATCCTAGGATTTCGGGATTGAGAATAAAATAGGCAAAATTCTTGATAATTTTTAAATGGTCAGATTTTTCTAGATTTTTGAAATCGGCATGCAGACAAAATTTTTAAAAAAAATCCGAAAAAGATAAAAAAAAAATCCCCACATTTTTTCATTTTGGGAATTCGGTATTTTCGGAAAATTTCAGAAAAGCTAAAAAAGAATACCATTTTTTAAATATTTTGGGAATTTGGTGAATTCCTGGCATTTTGAAATTGGGTAGTGTGAGTCCCAAAATCATGAGATTAGAAATAGGTTCCGTGATTAAATGTCCTAGTTCCTACGTTGTAGCATAAGCAGGTCTGTGCTTCTACGTGTTAACCTCCCTGTGTTACCCTGCGCTGCGTCGCCTGCGTCTCAATATATGCCTAGTCAAATAGGTGTGTAATATACATCGACGTAGTTATGACCGTTATGATTAATTGTTCAACTTATTAATACAATATTCTTAAAAATTTACTTGGAATTTCGACCCGTTTCAAATATTCTTATTTATCAATTTCTGTTTACTTCTCGCAGCCTTGGTAGAATCGCGTGCGAAAATCGTAGTGATAATAATGTCATTAATTTCTCAAGTATTATAAATTTATCCCGTATCAATAACTGAAATCTCCTACCTCTGGCAATGAAATATTTTCCACGACATTAGGTATTATCTCAAAATCAAAACGCTGATATCACAAACATTGTAAATTCAGCATTTCACAGTTAACCATAAAATTGTAAGCCACGCACTTATTTACACGTTGTAATGTTGAAACGTTATGTTATAAGTAATTAATACGCAACCTTTTTAGAGTAACACACGAGCGACAATTTTTGTTTTGGCTGGTCATTTTTTTAAAATTTCAAAACCCAATGTTATTTATTTCTCTCAAGTAAACACTCTCTTCATAAAATAATGAATCCCTCATCGGAAACAAGGTTTTTGATTATAAATTGAATATATTCACTTACACGTACGGTTGTCTAATTTAGAAAAGCTTAAATGTGGACACATGAAACTTCTTAATTTTCATAATAATTAATTAACTTATTGAGTATGATTTTATAACTCGCAAAGTAGAATACATTATTTTCTTTTAAAAGTCATCATATAATTAAATTTTTAAATTTTTCAAATTTCGTACATTCACACGCCTTTCAGCATCTTCAGCTGTCCAAGAACATCCGTGCACTTAAACGCCTTGAAACCCGAGTCGTTAGTGAAAAAGCTGTTGTGAATGAACAAAGTTTAAATTGAAATTCGACAAAGCATCTTCAGTTGAAATCTTAAAATTTTATAAAAATTATAGTATGATTTTTTTTTGAACTATACCCTAAACACGTATAGAGTGGGCGTTTTTGTTCATAGTCAACTTCAGTGGTTGTTTCTAGTGTACTTAATTTGCATGCTGCCACCAGTATACATTATTGGATTAGTTCTTGAATACGTCACTAATTCTGACTCATAAGGTCAATTACAGTAATAGAAAACGAACACATTTAACTCATGTTGCCTTCGAACACAGCATGTATGTAATACATTATTAAAAAGCAGACACGAAATATAAACGAGCATAGTTGAATGGAACTGAACACAAGCGGGGGTATAAAAATACATTTAGGGTACTCAATTACTTGCTTTGTGGAGAGGATTTTTACATGGATCAATGTTTCTTTCAATTTAAAATACCTCTGATTCTTTTTTCATACCAAGCATCTAAATTCAGTTATGAAATACAAAAATATAAATAAAAAACAACTCTGATAACGATTCAACATTAGTTAGTATAAAAACATCAATTCTATCTAAATGCAAATATACTTTTGTTTCTTATTCATGTCTGCTTTCATTGTAAAACAATGTATGGACTATGTTTAAGGTATATTTGAATAGACGTTGAACAGAACCATCGACGTCTTTTTTTCGGAGATATTAACAACTAACGAATAAGGCCGAGAAAAAAAATATGTTTACTAATAGCTCAAGCTATCTATGTCTTTTATTTCAGGATGGGTTAGGTGGGAATTAATTTAAAAAATGACATATTTCCATGCCTTCAAACACAAACACATCAAATTGCTTAATTTACCAGGATTAAATCACGTTAATACCGCAACTATAACCAACGATGTTGACCACTTGACTATAGGCGCAGGTTTTTTTGTTATACTTTATTAATTATACTTCACATGTCGGGTATATTGGTGCAGCGGTTAGCGTTGTTGTCTTTCGTGCCTGAT
Organism: Himalopsyche anomala; assembly: GCA_031772345.1. NCBI lineage: Eukaryota > Metazoa > Arthropoda > Insecta > Trichoptera > Rhyacophilidae > Himalopsyche > Himalopsyche anomala. The sequence continues at coordinate 10,309,136 of CM062835.1, forward strand.
CTCACGGGTTCAAGTTCCAGTACGAACAGCATTTACTCTTTTTATTGATCAATTTATGCTCGAAGACATGGTGATGTCATGGTGAAGCATGGTGAAGCAAAGTGATGTCTGAAAATTCCCTCCCACCCTTTCAATCGCTATTTGTTAACCACTAGTCTTGCGTTAGCCTTATCCTTCTACCCTTACTACTCTCTTTGAAAAAAGAAGGTTGGTTGGAAGGCCATATTCTTTACATTGGGAGCGGACATCGATAAAAGATACACTTACCTTTAATACTCTAGATATTTAAGTATATCAATTTAAAAATAATAATTCATATGACGATAATGCAATCCAGGCAATCAACAATGTGTATTAACTAACACTGCTTCACGAAACAAACTTTTCCATTAGCAATAATAATATCGAGCAGCAAATCTTACAACCACGAAAACAAAATATTTAACTACTAGATAATATCTTTATCGTGTGTAGAGAATACATTTACCAAAATAATTTCGTCAATCTCGTGTTCTCGGAAGATCATTGGCTTTGTTTTCGACACAATGAGGAACGCTCCTTCGAGACACATTTCACCACAATTCCGAATTTCAGGGAGAGATAATTTGTAATAGTAGGCGAATTATCAACCGAATATCGCATAATTAATTAAAACTAAGTACCCACTAAATCTGCACGAAATCGTTGTTTGGGAAGTTATCAGTTACATGTCCTTAACGAACTCATTTTATAATCGTATTTCTTGTTACAAGATTTACAGTACTGTGGCCATATTATCTTTGTTTAGTACATATATACATTTAAGAAATTCACAATTTCAATCAATTCAGATAAGTTTTACTAGAAATAACCGGTACAAAGTAGATTAGCACAAATTTAAAAAATAGTTTAATATGTGTCGGTTTGCGGAAAATCTTTAAAACTATTTGATACCTAAATTTAATTATGACTTTTTAACCTCTAACATTTTCTACAATTGACATTTATAACTATTTTAATATACTACATTAATTGTAGAAAGGCAAAAGCTTTAACCACGTTTTTACAAAAGCTGCAAATGCCAAGTTATTGTAGTATCACAATTTAGCTTTTCTTTGAAAATTGCGACGAAAAAAAGGACTTAAAAAATGATTTTTCTTAAAAAATATATTAAATTAATATTATATTGAGTCAATAAAACAGCTTATTAGTCTTCGTGCACTGCAAGTTTTTGTAAATTTAATATTTTGACTTTAGCTCAAAAACATTAAAAAACGTTTTTTCTGCCTCCTGTAAATTTTGTTATGTGTGGGTTAAGTTCTTTTCCTTTCCACAGTCAAATAAAAGTTTATCGCATGGTTCATGTAGTACTAGTGAATATTTTTTTGAAATTCAGGTCCATTGTTATATTATTTCGATTGTTATATTATCTACACGATCGATTGATAAAAATCGATCTGTTCTACCATTCTGCATTCCTTAAATATGTACGCATGCTACCCTTTGTATGGGAGCACAATGTTTAATGTAATAAGACACTTCACTTCAACATTTTGTGAAGTTTGTTTACAAATATTAATCTTAACCTACTAACACTGCTAATCAGCTAAATTTACAACGCTTACAATCGGATTATCTATCTTGGATCGTTGAAATAATCCCGGATTAGTCTTAATATTCCCTCTTGCTTTTGGTAAAAAACTAATATCATGGCATACTTCTTAGTGTATACGTAAAGAAATAAGTACTATCATACAAACTGGTGATTTAGCCGACTAGGAAACAGTTTTTGTCGTATGTATTATTTTGTAGCAGTGTACATGGGTAGAAATACCCGAATGAACTATTTCAATAATTGATGTTTTTAAACGATTTATAGATTTATGCATAAAGCATAAATTTTTTCAATGTATCAACCCTTCAAAGTCGTGTTGGTAAAAGTTTTGCCCTTGTAATCAGATTGGTCTGGGCTTAATAAGTCTTAGTAAAATCAATATCAAATTTAGTTTTTCTTTTCAAGTTTGAGATCTTTGAAATGGGTGTTTGTGATGTCTCTTTTTATCGAGTTAATTTCGCAAGATTTTTAAATTGAAAAATATTTGGTGCGTTGACATTGGCTGTAATGACAATTAATATTAATATAAAAAAAATATCATCTCCCACTCATTAAAGACGTTGTATGGTAAAAGCGATTAGTCTTCCTTTTGTTTCCCAATTCTAGCCGTCTCAAAAAGTGAGAAGTGGTGCGGCCTATAACCAGTTATCAAAAACAAAGTCTCGCGAGACGCTCTGTATCAGTGATGACCACGGGGTACTTCGAGTGCAACTTGTGGCACACATCATTTCTTAGTGGCATTAGAAACTTTTTGAGAGTTAAAATATATTATATTATCATTCTTTTATTCATTATGCTGTTGTGAATTTAAAAATAATCATAAAAATTTCAAAAATAAATATATACTCTTGCCACCGACATTTACTATTTACATTGTCATTGTTATGAAAGGAGCCGCTCCAAATTGAGTTTGAGTTTCAAGCTCACTGCGACTGGTCATCCGCATCCTCACCCATGCATTTTTTAAAATATTTATAGTTGATTTTTTAAAAAATATTTGGTACATATTGCGATTTAATTTAATTAATTGCGTTGAACTTGTTTATACAGTATGGATGACACCTTAAAAATTTAAATTTGAAAAAGTTGTAATTGGTTTAAAAACGGTGCGCACCTCTGCTCTACATGGTTTTATTTTTGTTTAAGTTTCTTGTCGAATTTGCTTTATGTCATTAAAATATAGATTAAGTTTACTCACATATTAGAGCATGGAACGTCTCGGTAAACTGCAAGGAATAGTTTAACGCGAGAATGATGTCATGAGTTAATTACAGGGAAGTTGGCCTGCAACTTCATCCAAACTATTGGCTTGGTTTACTGATTTTGGGAAAACAACTAATGTTGTCTTCCATATACATATAATACATTGCAGTATACCTTGGCTGCCGGCAGAAGTCGGAACTAAAATTGTTTATACAGAGCTATCAGCTACCATACATTGCTTCTTATGCGTAATCAATTTTTAGAATGCGCTATTCTAAATTTCTGTCTGTTAAATCTATGATAAGCTTTAAAAATAATTGAATACTCAAATAAATAACGAATGGGAACGTGCAGAGGACGTTAAAACATGTATGACAGTATTATTCACGAGGCACTTGCGCCATCGTTTTACGGCCAACATAAAATAGTCTATCTATTTATGAAAGTTAAGTTATAGAGCTTAAAAGTTTAACAGTTTGATGATTTTGACACCATTTATTGAATGTTTATTTGATACTTCATCATAAAGTACAAAATAATTATTTAGTTCCACTAGAATTCTTTCTGCAGCGGTTAACATCGTTGGCTTTCGTGACTGATTTCACGCGTTCAAATAACAGTTTGAACAACATTTTTTCCTTCGATTTATCGGTATCTGTTAGATGGTTAGAATGTCTAAAAAATGAAGCTTTGAATTATAAAATAACGGGTCTTTGCGAGATTGATAAGTCCTGATCTAGCTCTGTCCTCTTTGTCCCTACGCTCTTAAAAAAGTGATGTTGAGCAACTGATTAAATTTTGTAGAAAAAACCTTTGAGATACCTACGTTAGGAGTCCATATGATTAATATTGGAAACGGGCATGGATTTGAAAATATATATTTTATATACTATATTCAATAGCTACTTCAGCAGTACGTGTTCACCAAAAAAACTATTATGCACATATATTTTCTGTGAAAGGAGTAATTCTGAAATATTTATTAAATGGGTACTAGGTATATAGTAAAATTTTGTAGTGTATTTTATCGGATTAATAGGAAGTATATTTAAGATTATCATTATACATTCTATTCAAAAATAATTCATAAACCGATTAACCTATCAATGTGTAGTGAGTAGCTTATTATTATTTTAACTTTTTGAGCCATTTTCAAATTATTCATGCGAAAAATATTGTAATTGATAAGTTTAAACTGAACTAAAGACTTTTCAATTGTTTTAAACAAAAGCTTTCTCATTTATTGAACTGAGGAAAACTCGTCTTTTAACCGCAAAGATACATAATATAAAAAATGCGATTTCAAAAACACATCACTGTCTATTTACGTAATCCCAATTTCCCAAAGGGAAAATTTCCCGTCAACATCTCACGGATCATCTAAACGGTTTGGTGGTTTCATTTAAAAGTAAGCTAGAACAATGCTTTATGTTCACATTTTTTTTGTCTCTTACTGAGTAACAGCCAACCAAAAATAAAGCTCAGAAAAAATGTTGGAGACAGAAGCACGACACTTAGGAGAATCTAGGAATTTTGTTATTGGATGGAATATTTATTTGCAACTATCTGAAAGAAGTGTTTAATAAATCAAATACAGTAAAGCTATTTTTTTTTTGGAAGTTTATCTTAAGCAAACCATTTTAAAGATTTTATTTTTGTAGAAAATGATAAAACAGAGTAATGGTTACTGAATTTAGTTTAATATAAAATTTAAAATAACTTTGATTATTTCACGTATTGTGTAATTAACTGTGACACGTGTTTCGCCTCTTTCGGAGGCATCTTTAGACTTACTATCGCAATATTTGCTTAAGCAAGATTGATTCTAAAATTTTAATTATGAAATTACAAAATGGAGTTTGGGTTTTTTTCCCTTTTAAGGGAAACAAAAAGGAGATTATAGAAACACGTGTCACAGTTAGTTACACAATACGTGGAATAATCAAAGTTATTTTAAATTTTATATTAAAATGAACTTCCACAAAGCTACCGTCGAAACCATCGAAAGAATTTAGTTTAAGTTATTGCGTTTTATAAAAGAAATATATGTATATTATATGTATATATTTTAATTGATAACTAACGTAATTCAAAAACCATAACTGATTTGTTTATTTACTGTTATTACTACTGATCAAATAGCTTTTGTGTACAATTTTTGTAATTAAATACTTAAATTGAATAGTTCCGAAAATATTTTCAAACAAAAATATAATTTCTCTTTTACATAAATCAAATCTGTTTGATATAAAAGTGTTTTTATATTAATGCTTGCAACACTTTGTATTCATCGAATTGTATGAAGTTTGATAAAAAAAACAATTGGCAACACATGAATCAGTTGATTGATTATCCGGAAATAGTTGTATTATATGAGTATGAAGCCAGCACAGGTGCAGCAAAGCTTTTGATAGAAAACTCCTCATTTGGGACGGTGGCAAAGTTGAACAAGTTGAATTGAATCGGGCTTTTGGTCGAGCGCCTCGCCGGATATCCTATACCATTATACCTGTGGGGATTCCTTTTCAAACTTATATATAAGTACCGGAATTTATTGAGTATTTATACGCTTCCTCGACTATATAAGCTACACTCGACACTGGTGTATTTTTTTTACATTCGATTTGAACTATCTAACACTGAACAGTCACCAGGCGAATTTAATTATTTCATAATGTGTCAAGTAATTAAACAATGCGGTCATATTTTAAGCAACCGTCATCTATAAAATAGCATTTTTTAATAATAAATTGTAACGTAATATTTTTTGACATTTTTAATAAATAATCTGTTTTTATAATGAACACACTATGGTCATTTATAAATAAAGGCTATGAAAACATCTTAAGTTGTAAGAATAGTTTATACAACTTTCATTAACACTCTTTACAAGTTAAGAATCAAAATAACGATTTTTTTAAGATGGTTTCGTCTTTTTTAAAATATTATAAATGCTATTTTTGTCTATCATCAATTTTCATTCTACTATATGTAAGAAGAAACAAGCTACTTGTATATCATTTACAGCGACACCTATAATAAAAACTTATTTAGTGATTTATTTGTAAAACGTAGTGTAATTAATATAATCTAGCATAGGTTTTTCAAAAAATTCCAGTTAAGTAAATCATTAGTTTAAATATAAAATTGCATCTCAAGCAAAACGTACTTTTTATTTGGAAAACATTTACTAAACGCTTACAAAATCAAACATATTAAAATTAACATAACCTTTTTATTTATTTTTCAGTTTGAAAATTCATAGCTAATTTAATGTTAAAACAGTAACTATCGAATGGAGAATTGTTAAAAAAATAACGTTAGTCTTAATGTATTTGATTTTAAATTAGAATTATTTTCATAATGTACGTTTCCATAAAAATCTTGGTTGAACACGACCCGGGTTTCGCCTCTCGGCATCTTCCGGTGTTACTCAGTGAGCGAATGCACTCAAACTGACAGGTAGCAGAAGTTTTGTATCGTCTATATACAAAACATCCACTACATCAAGCACCTTCAGTCGAAATTCTAAATTGTATTTGATTTTGTTAACGATTAATATAATTTGAAAAATAAATAGTGCGTTTTTTAAATGTTTTTCTTTTGGAATACAATAATAAAGAATGCTTGACTAACCAGAAATGTTTTCAAAAACGTATTATGCTAGACTCTATCTATTACATGAATGTTTGTATATCAGGCAATTAATCATTTTGGTTGATTATTCATAGGTGACGCTGTAGCCTGGTACACTCACCCTTAAATAATTTATTTAAAGTATTTCATTTATGGGAAAATTTCGGGCTAACCTAACACCTCCTGAATAAAAAAATATTTATATTGTGTACACTTAAAATATCATTAATTGCCTCTAATTTAAAATGGCTGTCATCGCCAACACATTGATACGTGTAGGAAAAAAGGAATTCCCCGTTTGCAATCGATCGTCGCCATAGGTTTGAAGTTCGAAACCTTTCCAATTGTGGTGACGACGCGTAGGAAATAAAAGATTGTACGATTACATTGTATCGCGTAATCAGGGCCGGCTTTAGGCGGGCTCAAACGAAGCAGCCTCACAAGGCGCCAAACAAATCTAATAAAAGGCTACAAAGATTCGACTTCACAAAGAAACTTAAATGAAGCCATAAATGTCATCATTCAAATAACGTTAGTTTGTTTGCTTGGTATACTGTAAAAAACAAATTGAATTGTTATCCAATATGTAGAATTGAACACATTGGTATATAAACACATTTAATAGTAAAACAACAAAAGCATGAGATCATGATAGTTTACTACGAAGTGAATGTTTAGATAATAAACTGAATGTTTTACTATTAAGCTATAGTTATGTATTTTTATTTGTAAAAAATTCTTGCTTAAAACCTCAAAGATACGATATTTCAATAAATTATTTTTTTACGCGAAAAGTAAAATTATCGTTTGAATACGCTAATAGTAAATAAACCTTTTTTTTAACTTTTTTATTTTTTCCTTGTTTAGATCTTTTTTCCAGGGTACAATACATATACATATAATCATAAGTTTAATGGAGGAAAATAAGTGCTTTAGGCATAATATCGTAACCATTCTGACAGAAATCGGTATGTTACAAAACATACAAAGATATTATTTGATGTAAATTCTTTGTCTGGAATAAATAAATCATTTCGTGCATTGATTATATGTACATACTACTTTGAAAAAAAAAACATTTATTTTTAATAGACAGTTATTATTATTGCCGTTTATTAATTTCATCTCTTATATGTATTAGATCGAAATTAATGCATCTATATTTTTATAATATAATTATCTATGTAACATAAAATATTGATGCTAGAAGCTTTATCCTAGAACCTGGAATTTTTCATTTGCTGTTTACTCAGAATTTTCAATCTGTAACTTACCAACTTCTGCCAGAACTGTGACGATATATTAATTAGTTTTGATGTTATAAATTGTGTAGTAAAGCATTATTGCTTGAACCATAAATTTGAGTTTACTGTTACATTTCTTAATTAATCGTTTTCAAACTTGAAAACAAATTTATTAACATTTATTAAGAAGTTTTGAACAGTAGATTTTTTTTTTTAACCATGTCCGCTCCCAATGTGGAGTATATGGACTCCTAATGGAGTTTATCTCAACAGAAGTGTTTCTACAAGAATTGCTTGTTACTCAGTTGCTCAACCTCTCTTTTTCCAATAATAAGTAGAATTATACTCAATTAAATGTCACATATTCATATTTTGTATAATTATTTATCAATTAATTTTATATTTCTATTATCTATAGCCGAAGCCACGAAGTTGATCAGTTAAGTGGAATATAAATTAAATAAACAAATAACTTTGTCATGATAGAGCAAGCAAATTTTAACTGATATTATAATTGGTTTAATCTAATAAAAAGGTTTTTATCATCTGTTCGTTGGAAGCTTTCAATATTTTAATTAAAGCTGTCAAGAACCATGGCCTTTTGAACGTTTATTACATTTCGTATCGCAATGAAGTACTTAAAACTCTCACAAAAAACGATTGAAAGTGCATATATTTTTGTCGTGTATAAGTATATAGAAGACTTTGAACGTGTAGTTGTGTGGAGCAGACCGGAGCCGAGGAAGCTTCAGTCAAGTGATGCGCGACATGCGAGCTTTTTTAAATGCCAGCTTAAATCAAATTCAACTTCCGTTTAAAAATTCCATTTAAGAAATGGAACGCTTGCTGTGCATTTCTTGGTGACCTCTCACCCAACTGGGGTAAAGTAATTCCTTCAGAATATATTGCAGGATTTACTAAGTTAAATTTTCTAGTTATAAGGCGTACTAAAACTTATGACATGTATTTGTTTATGTCCATATTATGAAGTTATTCACTTCATAAAAATATTCAAATATAAACAGAATTTTTTTTTGTTTTATGTCGAAATCATATTTAAAAAAAATAAGATTTAATTAAATTTCTATTTATTATTTTTTGTAAGAAATACCGAGAGTTGTATTTTAAGCAGGGCTGTGGAGTCAGAGTTGGAGTCGAGGTCGTGGAGTCAGGCTGTTTTAGCTGGAGTCGTGCTCGAAAAAAATTAATAACTTTTAGCCCTGTAAAAAAATTGTTGATTCAAATTGCTTAGGACAAAAGTGACGAATCTGCATGCAACTAAGTCTTAAAAAATAATTTAGGTCGTAAACACGACTAAACTACAAAGGACTAGCAGCCTAAAGCTGAAGTCAGAGTCGAAGTCGGTGACGGAGTCGTCTTATTTCTTCTTGACTTATCATTTAAATATATTGAAAACCAGCAAATTTAAAAAAAATGATCTCAAACTTAGAAGCAAGAATAAGTATTATATGAAAAGATTCCTGTTTTATCAATTGCAATAGTTAGACCTTGCAAATAACCGACACGTTCAACAAGTTCAACAAACCGATATGAAGTCAAAATTTTAAATTAAAACCAAATAACTGCCATGTCATATCCAAGTGACAGAAATTTATTTCCTTCGATAAGTGTCAAGTGTTTAGAATTCGGAAAAAAGACGTCGAAGCTCTCAATGTAAACGAGGAAATCATTTGGCAGTATTTTTTATTTAGCTTCTTATCATCTTTTTGTCGCTTCGGTGACTTTTATGATTTATTCTTACTGACACAATTGTCGCATCTTGAAGTGAACACGTGATTTTTCAACCCCTAAAATCCCGAAGCCTCTTCACACGTCCCGATTTCATAATGTGCCGAAGACGTTTTTTCAATACTGCCGCCAGGGGATGAAAATGTATCTAAACAAGGACGATTTTGTTATTTTTATTTTCGTATTCTATAATTTAGTACTCTAACTGACTAACGAATATTGTATCAATAAAGATAGTCAGTGATATAAAGGAAAAAAAACATATTTGTAATAAATTTAAATAGTTCAAATGATACTTTCATTTTAATCTTTTACACTAGAGAGTATAAGACCGTCATATATTATAGTCTTCAATCCATCTTCGTTCTGTTATGGTTTATGTTATCAATGCGTGATAACACCATGTGTTCACGTAACTCTCCAATTACGACTCTTAGCTTTCTCTGAGTTAATACTAGCATTTTTTTAGATCATTTATTTTAAGCCGTAGTTCATAATTTAAGGACGTTAGAAACCAGTGATTGAAAAAATTCTACGAAGGTATCGAAAACATATCTCTCTTTGTGTCTTTGAAGGGTTTCGAAGAATGCAAAAAATTACAATTGGTTTTCATTGAATACAGTTTGCTCTTACCAGATAGTCTAAATAGTATGAATTTTATTATAAAAAATGAAACACTCACTTGTATTAATTCTAATTATTCTGTGATAGTATGAATTAAATAGTCCTTTAGCTATTACGTAAAAAACTGATTCGTGAACAAACGTGCAATATTGAACGAATACTGTCTGAAATTCATTTTTACGCCTGAATTATAAAGCTTAATTTTATCGAATATATTCATCGTGATAAATCACAAGTCATATTTTATTAAAGAAGCCGAAGTTATTATATTTTTATTGATTCAATTATTATTAACTTAGTAAAAAAACTTAAATTTTATACAGATATTAATCAGTTACTGTTAATAAAACCGTTACAAAAAGTTAATGTAATTGTACATAATCATTTTAACTGATTTTCTTTGAAGACTATTAAATTATTTTTTATTTATTATCGTTCCGGAAACACATAAAGTCAATTTATTCATTTTTTTCAATATATGTAAGGTGTTAGAATATATTATGAGATGATATTTTGTGTATCTTTTTGGAGCCATTGTATATATTTAAGTTAATGCAAAATTTAACAAATGTAGTTTGGACGAGTTTAAGGCGTTAGCCGAAATAGATCTCAACTATATACAAAATAAAATTTTATAACTAAAATACTTTCATATTTTTTATCATTATTTTTCAATATATGTATATTATTAAACATTGTATCGTTATTTATTATTTATTATGTTAGTTACCCAAATAATTTAAAAAAAAATACTGCTTATGTTCTATTTACAAATGCACAACAAAAATTAATTATATTTCATTTATTTATTTTTTCTTTACTGACAGTTTCCAAATAAAAATATCGTTTTAAATAAAGTCGTACTTTATTTCTAATATTTAATTTTATATGTTCTGTAAAAACTTTGCAACTTCTGAATTGCTGTATGGTGAACTACTGAAGCCTTGCCAACTGACAGATTTCAGATGAAAGCTTTAACAAAACCAATACCAACCAAAAGAAATCGACCATTTTTATAATTGAATTTGAAATCGATTGACGAAATATCTTTGTGGACTTGATTCTGACAGCTTAATTCATTCTGGATGCACGGATTAGAGGTTATTCTTGACTTGGAGGATATTTTTACGATTTAGTCTGAGTGGGAAGAAAAAATAATTTCGATTGACTGGAACACAAAGGGTAAAATTAAATAAAATCCTATTTAAAAACCATATTTGGATATTAATAGATTTTATCATATGCTACAAAATGATTGATGTACATCACCACTTTTTACGGCAGATAGATTACATATTTTGTTAAAAGTTAACAAGTATTAGAAGAAACGATTATTTATACGAACTTATAGTTTTTTTAACAGCATAGAAGACTAAAATAATGAAACAGCTAATAATCGCCGAGGAGCCAGATGTTTTAGGGTTTTTATCTATAAATTAGAATGGAAAAAAAATAAAAAACCTATTTCATTTACGTGTCGGCCACTCATACTGATCAACTTCTTTTATCACTTCAGGTCTGGTGTCAATGTCTTCACGTGATAATTCAATATGTTTTGATGACGAACTACTCTTGGATGCTGTGCGAAGGTCTCTACTTACATACGGTGCTGGTGTCAGCATTCGTGGCCGAGCAGCGGCTCTTGCGAGGACTAGTGGCTTTGGGATGGGCATTACCAGCGGTTGCCGTCACCATATACACGGCCGTGAGAGCTAGCAGCGGTGACCCCAAAGATCAAATGGAGTAAGTATGAAACTTGCCCTACAATTTTATGTTTATTTCATATTTAAGTTCATCTGGATGAAAAATCATCTATATATTAATAGTCGATAATGTCCGTCCGTCCGTCCGTCTGTATGATTGTCCCTGATTTCCCGAGATCTATTTCTTCTCCTACGAAATATATTTGTTGGCAAACTTAAACATTTCAAATATTCTAAAAATTATATTATTTACAATTCTAATACTGCAGGGGTGTCGATATATGTCTCGAGATCTATTTTTTTATTCTACGAAATATATTTGTTAGCACACTTAAAGATTTCAAATATTCTTAACATTATATTATTTACAATTTACAATTTATTTTTCACGCCAGTAAATTTTCTGACTACTTAAAAATGCAACAAAAACCCCCCCGTTGAGCTCAATGGGCTTACAGCTTTGAATATTTCTCATTTTTATGATTGATTAAAATTTCTATGTGATAAATATTTAAATGCTTAAAGATCACATTAATAAAAATTATTTGCAAGTCAGTCGAAATCAATTCAAGGAATAGAGAACAGTAATATAATTATTTAGAAGAATTGTTTGTAGAGAACAGTCATGTCTAATATTTCAAATTTAAATTTGATACTGAACTTGCTGGAACTTAAGCCCAGACTGACCTGATCACTAGGGATAAGCTCTTACCAATTAGACCACAAACGAAAATGCTCTGTGTCAAAATTACATACATACAAAAGTATAATAAATAATCTTTTTCGAAACTAGTTTTTCCTACAAAGCTTTTTTGTCAGAACGAATACGATATTTAATAAATTTTGTTTTGAATGTAGCGTTATGTCCCTTGAGTTTTGAAATGAAATAAAAAACCTTTTTAATCAAATAAGGTTCTATGTACACTCCTTATTTGGCACAAAGATCAACATATAGGTATCTGGTACACGAATTTCAAACATTGCGTTACTTACATTTTCGTTATTGACAAATGAATATTCAAATTAACTGAACAATTAGTTTAAGGAAATCACTAGAAATAATTTTTGTGCTTCTTTGATGAATTTGCTACCATTTTTATATTATGTAGAAGATGCGTAAAAAGAGAGAGAGAGAGAAAGTATGGTGTGTGTTGTGGGATTTTTAATAATTCCTGTTCGCTTCTTATCTGAAGCACATGGACCACTCACTAATGGAGGTGTCTCAAGGAAAGTTTTTTTTCGTCTAGAACTGTTTTTTATTCAGTTATTTTTTAGATTCCTTACAGTACTCAACGTTGTACTCACCAGTTAACACCAGCCACTACTGCTTCACACTCTACTCACAAAGTGTATTCCGTAGCGTTACAATTTCAATTTTTTGTCAGGGAAGTCCCAGGAGATAAATTTGTTAAAAGGAAAGGTTAAAGGGAGACAGTTGAAGTTTAGAATATTTTTCAGTTGTTCAACCCCTGTTTCCACGACGAGATAAATGATATAAGAATAGAGCTAAGGCCAGACTAGTGGTTAACCAATAACTTTCGGTGCGCTTTATTGATTTTTAGACATCACATGCCTTCGAGCAGAAGTCGATAAAGCAAAATGATTTTCGTACTGGCACTTGAACCCGTGATATCCACCACGGAAGCCAACGACGTTGACCGCTGCTCCACAAACCAGGCAATTTCGATTTAAATTCACACACCCGTAAAAAACACTCGATACATGCATTTGCACACACCCACTCTCACACGTTTTATTTTTTATTTCATTTTAACAAACGCACGTTTTTTTTATATAAAGTGTGTGGTTTGTTTTGTTTTGATGTTATGGTTGTTTAATTTGAACAAACAAATAGTGCGTATTTTTTTTCATGCTTTCCAGTAAAAATATTGAACTTTTCCACATTTTTTTTATATTACCGATAAAGCAAAGCATGCATATTTATAAAATAACTTCCGGCTTGCATATTTATGAAAGGGTATGTCTGTGGTTGAAGCTTGCGGTTTCCGGGAAGCAAGTCTGCAGAGAGTTGAGAATAGTGCATTAACTTAAGATAAAAGGATAAATCCAGCGAAACTACTAGAACCCTTAAAGTTTTCATAAGCAAAGGATATGCCTGGTGGCATACATTTTTTTAATGTTTTATAGAGTTTCATACGGTACTTAAAATAAATTAAAGATGAACACAAATTTGCTGATTTAAAATATTGAGGAAATGTAACACGCGATTATAATAAAATGAATACTCTTTTTAAACTGTCCACCTAAACAAATATATAAAATAATGTTATGAGTGGCATTTTTATTTTGAATGTATTACTAAAGAAGCTAAAAAAATCGTGACACGTATAAAAAATAAAACATTTTAGTACGATTTCCATATTATTTCGACTTTTCTAATCTTTTGTATTATCTACATATGAATGAATAAATATGTTGATAATGTTTGCGATGAAAGAAACCAGGATTGACCTTAAAAAATAGAGTATAATTAATGAATACGAGTTTTTTTAAAATATAGTGTCTTTCCACCAATAATTGACAGTGAAAACCTGCGAAAAAGTGTGTGATTTACGAATAATTTTAAAGATTAATCATAGCTTACAATTACTTTCCAAAATGGTTCGTATATAATATTACGGTTTCAGTAAAAATAAATTAACGAATGTTTAGTAAAATAATTATGCAACAAAACGAATTAAAGCTCAAAAAGTGCACTGAAACTTATTATATCTTATTATAACTGATTATATCAAAACTTATAAAATAGTTTTCTTTTAAGATTTTTGATATCCTCCCCACGTAAGTTTTACATTAAATATTTTTTGTGTAATATTAATAATATTAAATTTTATTGTTTGATTTTATAAGCATGCTCACATTTCTTTTTCGATAATTAAAAACGTAGTTTTCGACTGTATCATTATTTAAAACGTGCAAGTTATGTACACTCCGAAAAGTTTTGTTACTTACGACCCAGGTCTCGCTAACTGACATTTACAGACATTCTTTTTACAAAATTTAAACGACTAAAATTTGATATTGAAATACCATTAGGCACCCTAAGTTTATAAGCTTGGATTAAATAATAATTATTTTTATTAAAATTAAAGTATCTTCTATGTGTATTTTGACAATTAAATAATGCAAAAATATAAACATTGATCGTCTTTCTCATAAGTCAGACAGCTAGAATTTGAATAAAAAAAATATAATGGGAAAAGCAATATTCAAATGGTTACCATACATTAAGCATTATACAAATGTGTCTGACGTTTACACACTTTGTCAACAGGTGGTGTATACAAATAAGTTACTCAGGAATCAAGATAGATGAAACAGTTGGTCGTTATGAAATACCTGTGCTTGATTATTTGGATACTTGACCCAATAAAGCTCAAAATTTTCCACATAACTGGATATTTAGCTCCAATTTCGGTTTATTCGGCCAAGTGTCTCACCAATTAACTGAATCGACATGTATTACGCCCATAAAATTACGTTTTTTTTTACATAAGTATTTAATGAATACATACTTGGCATCACTTATTTTCTATACACATGTAATTCTCCTCTAAAACCTTCCGGTATTAGCCCAAGTAGTCGCTTAACTCAGCTATTCTTACCTTTGCTCAGTTTTCTTGAATTATAAACGAGCTTGCCCACTAACCGTGTATAATTTAAAGCTTCGAACGGATATACTAAATACCACAGTGATGCATTTTTTACTATGCCTTCAAATAAGAAATTTAGTATTACTAGTTGCATGAAAAAAACATTAACAGCAGACATAAGAATTATTGAAAAATATATGTATTTCTTTATGATTATACCGTGATCTGATATGTGGTGGTCATCCAATATTTTATATATCTTTATTGGGATTAAAATACAAAATTAACGAAACCGGTATCCTGCTTTCTAATGTAGATAAACCGTTTCTTAAAACGCAAACATACCAATATTTAGGTATCAAAAATTGGTTGAAATTAAATTTTGAATGCATGAAAAACATCATAATATATTGTAATACAATTAATGAAAATATATTCAATCTGAAAAGAGTTCTATGAATATTGATAGGTTCCGGAATTCCAGAGTTCCAGAGTCTCTCAGTGATGAATTAGTATTTTAATAAGCCGGGTGTGGGTGTTAAAGTATTTTACATCAATTAACAAAATACCTTTTTTATATACCGGTACATGGAATGCTAATATTTAAACTTTTTTTAAAAACCGGTATTTATATTTGTAATACAGGTATTTCTAAAAGAAGTAGCGATAATGATAACATTACTTTGGTATTTCGATCCCTATGTTCGTTAAAGGAACGTTGGCTAATCACCACTAATAAGTACAAGGTGTCATATAAAAAAAAACTTTGTTATTTTGTTGTTGTACAAAAACCCTGAAAATATAAATTCAAATGGATAAGAAGATTCATTGCTATTGTGCTATGTTTGGGTAACAATTTCTTGTGTTTATCTTCGATCACCTGCATAGCCGTGAACATTGAATTACATTCTTGTTATTATGTACACATAATCACAAAAGGATCTTACGAGTGAAAAATAAACTCATAAGTCACAAAAGCTAGGAAAATTATTTCTCTCTGGGATGAAAAGTTTCCTGAATCTTTCAACTTTATGTAACTATATATTTATATAACGTTGCGCTCTCATAATAAGACTACATATTGTGTGAGTGCAAAGCAAAAGAAATTTTTTATTCATAAATGGCGACAATAATAAAGAATTAAAATACGATATTTTTCGGCAATTTTATAAAATCGTTAAAAGCATTATTTTTTAATTTTCACTCAGCGAAATCGGCAAGAACTGCTTGTTACTCAGTTTCTCAACCTCTATTAGAGAATTCGTATACTTAGGATCCGGATAGGGCTAGGACAGGACTAGTGAATAGATAATCGCTCTATCAACGTCTCGTTTTTTATTTTAAAATATTTCTGTTCATACTTAAATTGAAAATTAAAATTATAATGAATATCGACTGTGAAAAGGAAAAAGGACGTAACCTACAGTTTTTTCAAAACATGTTTTTTTTCGACAGTCACAATTTATCAAATATATTCTATAAAAAATATGCAAGCTACAAATGCCGAATTAGTATCTAAATTTAGCTTTTAAATTTAGTCGGTGTTCTGAAAAAAAATACACAGTTTAAAAAATCTTTAAAATTCAGCTAAGTGTTCCGTTATATTTTCCGGACTTGCGAAATGTTCCATTTCAGAAAATGTTTGGGAAACCCTGCAATAGAGTATAGAAAATGCCTGTTATTGTGTGATAATAAATGTTTAGAACCTTGTTACAATAGATGCTGCGTTGGTTAAAAAAAACAGCAATCTGCAACAATGCGATCTTGCCTTTAATTCAAAATGTTTTTTCTACACGAATGCGGTAGAGGTCGCAGGTAACTTGTCTATTACAAAGGGGGTAAAAACTCGAGAGAAACTGAAATCCCGCCGTGCCTTATAAAGTAATGGCATTCGCAAAAAGGTATCTTTGTAGTAAGTATTTGAGCCTCGTTAATGTAAGAATTTCAATAATTTATAGGTAACTCGTTGTGTTTGCTTTTGAAAATTCCCCGTCGTGTTTTTTTATGAAAAAGAACTAGTTATATATAACCTATTTTTATATATTTTTTAGGAATATGCTGTTATGTTTCTTAGCATATGAAGCTAATTTTCATATTAGAAATTAAATTACGCGCGGTATCCTAATAATCTATCATAATTAATATAAATATAAGTTTTTATAAGCTAATTTTTTAAAAATTATTTCAGTTGGAAATTATCATTATCTGACACTTAAGCTAAGCTGATCAGGGTTTTTAAAATAATTATTCAACTGTGGAAAAGAAAAATGACGTAATCCACACATAACAAATTTTACAGGAGACACAAAAAACGTTTTTTGATGATTTTGGACCAAAGACAAATTATGAAATATACGGTATTTTTTATTGACAGCCTAATATTAACTTTGCCGCCTGTGTGGTCGAGTGGTCAACATCGTTGGCTACCGCTACGTAGGGCACGGGTTCGAATCCCAGTACTGGCAGTTTTATAAATTGATTTTTCAATCGATTTATGAATTTCTGTTCAAAGACATGGATGTATTTGATGTCTTGAATTCCCCCTTCCCACCCATCCTATCCTATGAACGGGGCGTATAGAGAGCGATTAGCTAATCACTAGTCCTGTCTTAGCCTTTTCCTTCTATTCCTACTCTCTTTGGAAAAAGAGAGGTTGAGCAACTGAGTAACAAGCAGTTCTCATAGAAACATTTATGTTGAGATAAACTCCATTAGAAGTCCATATGCTCCATATTGGGAGCGGACATGGTAAAAAAAAAAAGAAAAACCTTTTTTAGGTCCTTTCTCCTGGTCGCAATTTTCACGTGCCTTTCTTTTTTTTTAATTAGAAGCTAAATTTAGAGACTAATTTGGTATTTTCTGCGAACATCCTTTTGATAGAACGTGTATTAAGTTGTATAAATTGTGGTTATCAAAAAGCTGTTTTTTCTTTCCACAGTCAATATGTATGACAAATATTTTTCATTTAAATTACACATGTACAGTATTTATAACAGTTTTAGGCCCAAATAAAATGCTACATCTTTTTTTGTCCATATTAATTAACTTTTGAAGCATTCCGGACATCAAAATATAGCATATATATGAATTCAAAGGAAAATAATTGTGTTACCAACGCTGAAGATATTAATATCCTACTAATTTGTAGAGAGCTTTTCTGTAATTTCCTCATTTAGGCTATTCATGTGATGATTGATTTGATTTAAAATGTTTATAAAGCGTATGCTTTTAGGCTGTGACTGAGGAGGATGTGTGGAAAATTGTTTTTTTTTTTAATTAAAAAAGTTGGTTATTTTGACAATTTATATTAAATTTACTAACCATTGAGTTGCCCGGTAGTTGATGTCGTTTTTCAGTGAAGGTTTCAATGGAAAATCAACTCATTTGGTGGTAAATGTTGATAAGAAAGAAATAAAAGTAATTGTACATTTTTTCCTAATTTCCAACTTTCTATGCCACGCCCTGGCAAGAAATAAGTCTAAACCTTTATTTTAAATAAAATATACCCGTTATGAAATCGTAATACCCATTCATGCCTTTTTTAAAATTCATAAATAGATTAAAAAATCTATATTTGAAGATGTCCATTCAAGCGCACAATCGCTGAAACCGAATAAAGCGGAATCTCCAGAGCAGGCGTCGGCAACCTATTTTGACTACGGATAAAGATGAAAAAAGTGTGATTTTTAAGAAGACTTGTCGGATCAGCTTGGATTTTCATTTTAAAACAGCCTATTGTTAAATGCTAATTAAAATTATTCCAATTATTCTTTTATGCTCTAAACATAAAAAATAATATAATTCTAATAATTATAATCCCAGATACTCATACGGGTAAGTACTATAATCCCAGTACAGGAAGTTTTATAAATTGATTTTTCAATCGATTTATGAATTTCTGTTCAAAGGCATGGATGTATTCGATGTCTTGAATTCCCCCTTCCCACCCATCCTATCCTATAAACGGGGCGTATCGAGAGCGATTAGCTAACCACTAGTCCTGTCCTAGCCCTCTCCTTCTATTCCTACTCTCTTTGAAAAAAAAGAGAGGTTGAGCAACTGAGTAACAAGCAGTTCTCGTAAAAAAATTCTGTTGAGATAAACTCCATTAGGAGTCCATATGCTCCATATTGGGAGCGGACAAGGTAAAAAAATAAATAAATATAAAAACAAGTGTAATTGTTCATTAATTTATATACGTTCTCTATATTATTGAAGACTCCTCAATGCTGAATTTGTTAGGTCAATAAAGTTAAATCTGGTTCACATTATATGTAGAAACAAATATGCACTAAATGGCAAAGTATTTTATTTTTAAAGTTGAATTCTTCGTGGTTAGTGATACCCAATGCTTTGATATTATTCTAAAATGATTAATAATCTTGCACTGTATGCGGGCACCGTAAACTGCAATTCTGCCATTTATTTTTATATATCATAATTTGCAGAACTCAAGTGGGTCACTTGAAATTATCAAATGGGTCACTCACAGGTCATAGGTTGCCGACGCCTGCTCTAGATCGTAAATACTCGGCTTCAGTGATCAACTCTTCTAAAATGACCCAGTAATTATTTTTAGTCGTATAATAAGACTTGATATGCATTGGCAACAATTATTTTTTATTCTCGAATAAGTATTTTTGCAAGTTAGATTTTGATTTGTCAATTTTTATCATCTTTGATCACTTTATGGTGTGTCTAAGAATTTTGTGTCGAGAAATCTCGAGAATAAATTCTTTTTGCTGGTCACATTTCCATAGACATTTGAATAAAACAACCGGAGACCTTCCTAATTTTTAAATAAAATTTGTTTAAAGTTGATTTAAATTATTCAATACAAAAATATACATAGTTTGTGAATCTCTATACTCTTATGTACATTTCGACAGACAAAAGACAGTAAAAAAGATAATTCACTTTCAAAAGTGTACAGTTATTCAATTTATTTAAATATGACCACTGTACGTACGTATGACAGATGATAGTTTTTATAGAAATAAGTTCATCAACAAAATCAAACGAATCTCTCAAATTTATGAGCAATAATAAGCAATACATCTAAATATTTATCATACAATTTTTTTATTTTGGAATAAATATTCCAAAATAAAAAAATTGCTAAATAGCTTAAAAAACAATTTTTTAAGAGTTTTGAACTACCAACAGCGTTCATGCAATATTTTTTCATTCGGTCTCGAGACATGACAATTTTCTGTCTCGTGTTCCGGAATATGAAAAAAAGTCGAGACTTTAGAATACTCGGTCAAATACTGGCAATATTCTTTTTCGTACTTTTTATTCTTGAGTATACGATGCACAATAAATAGCTTCGGTCTATCTCGTAAAGTAATTATGCTAGTAGCAGTAAGTAGTTACTACTAAGCTTTCAATAGATATATAGATGGCTTAACGTATGCATTTAACTACGTTAA
Source organism: Himalopsyche anomala (assembly GCA_031772345.1). NCBI lineage: Eukaryota > Metazoa > Arthropoda > Insecta > Trichoptera > Rhyacophilidae > Himalopsyche > Himalopsyche anomala. The sequence continues at coordinate 10,329,935 of CM062835.1, forward strand.
GACTGCTTTAATGTAATTTGTTTCTACTCCAACAGACGAAAGATATTTTTTGTGTATCACAAAGTAATGAAATAGTATTGAACATTTTTATCCAATATGTTATTATACTCATTATTTATTTATAAACGATTGATTTTTAATAGCAGTTTCATACATAATCAACACTGCGCATTTATGAGTAAGATAAGCGGTAATAACTTTAAAACATAATTGATATTTTATCATTATATGTAGGTGCTTGAAAAAGTTAAACGTTGTATCATTTAATAAATTGAGTTCGTATAAATTAGTTGTATCTCAAAAAAAATGTCGTAAATAATAGGTGTAGAATTTATATATTTCTTTAATTAAGCCCACTTGAAGTGGTATTGAAAGAATATTCCTAAGAACAAAAAAGCAATGGCAACTCTACAAATATTGGCTTGCGTGTCGGATGGGTCGCAATATTTTGTTTGTTATCATATATAATATATAGGTACATATATGTACGCCAAATCCAAATAATATTATCTTTGATATTAATGTATTGGTTTATTACAGTTTAATCAGTCTGTGTTTAACTAATATAATAATATATGTCGTTGCAAAGCAAAACAAAAAGATACTGAAATTGTGATATTTATGTACAAAACGATTTAATTTAATGCAAAGACAAGTGCGTCGATTGTTTATGATCCTATGAATATTATCCGTATACTACTGGCTATTACTATTCTTTAGGCAGCCCATGATGCTTTGACCTGGCAAAAAGAAATTTTCCTGGAAAAATATTTCTTTCTCAAACAAAATTAGAATTCTCCAAACTGTTTGTTTCTGATGATAATAATGAACAATTGTAGAAATTAATTGTTTCATCTCTCAATGAGAAAAAACAGTAAACCATCGGTTGTGTCACTGAGAAGAGCATTGTACATTAATGCATCTTCAGTGTTGAGTTATTCCACACAAAAGTGGATGATTTCAGGCGACTGCCAAATTCGTTGACAATTTTAACTTATGTTTTATATGCGCGTAAAAAGTGATTTGTAGTTTTTGAAAACACTTCAATTATATCGATAAATTGAATTCGTCTTTGGTCTGGTCGTAAATGTGAAATGTGTATCTACACCAGCTGATCATTCAAGTAAACGAATCGTTATATTCATTAAAGCTCCATCACAAAAATCCATTAAACTCAGCATTTGGTCCACGTCTACAAGCTCTTCATCTCTCCGTTTTATTAAAAACATAAGAAAGCGCTATTTTTCACAGCAGCTGGTTTTTAAATTGTAAAAACAAACTGTCAGCACTTTAAGTAGGTCACGAGTTGGTTTATTTGTTGACAAGTAATTGTTTTAAAATGTAACTTTTTTAAGCCGCTAAGCCAATAAAACTGAAGCAGTTTTTACGCTCCCTTTAATGTCAGCTTATAAATACATAGTTGTATTATATCTAGGTCTATCGGTTTAGTACGTTTCAGCATTTCAGGAATATGCACGTAAAAATACAGTAGGTCCTTTACTAACGCAGGATTATTTAAGGGTTCAGCGCAAGTCGAAAACCGTGCAAGTCGAAGAATACTTCAAATTCGATAAATATTGACGTGTAGATTGTATTCACAATATTACACCAAGTTAAAGTATATTTTATAAAGTTGGTTTTCAAAGTACACATTTTCTTAGATAGCTGTTTTTTATTGCATATATAAAATAAAAAAAAAAAATAATGATGCCAGCAATGAATGTAACTAAATCTACGTACATCTGTACATACTATTCCATTATAATATCCTCAGGCTCTACAGATGATCTATTAGCATTTTTTATATCTAATTTATTGAAATATTTATTCGGCGATGTTTGCTGTACGACTGATTTATTCAAAGTAAACAAGTTCAAAACAGACAATTGCAGTCTGCACCGCTTTATGCACTTTCGTCAATCGATCATGACCAAAATCTAGTTTAAAATAGGCAATTCCAGCATGCAACGCTGTATGCACTTTCGTCAATCGATGATGACCAAAATCTAGTTTAAAACGGGCAATTGCAGCATGCAACGCTGTATGCACTTTCGTCAATCGATCATTACTAAAATCTTGAGCATCACTTCTTGTTTTGCTGCTCTATCCTGTAACTTCTCGGATTAGTGAAAAAATATTTCCAGTTCCAGTAAATAAGTTTTAATAATATGTATCATCAGAAGAAGGTATTTTTTTACATGGATATTATTTAAAAAAGGCAATGTATGATAATATGCTTGATAAAAATATCTATTGTAGTGAAAGAATTCGCTTCGTATTATGGTATTAATACAGCGAAATAAAATTTTCGAAGGGCATTGTTAAAGAAAAATGAGATGTATTGTTATATTCTTTAGCTTTTTTGCTAAGGTAGATTAAAATGAAATTAAAACCTTGATTTATATTCGAAAAACGCGTGTCGCCCGCGGGATATACGAATATAATTTTAGGCATACCGTACGTACCTGCGACCCTTATTTTTTTTTGTTTGGCCTCCTTTCATGAGAGTATTACACTTTATAATTTAAATAATATCTTCGTACATAAAGATTATTGTAATGAGGGAATGCATACAAAAATGAATTTTATAAAATCTTAACATTTTTTATATTACATATATAAAAGAAAACGTATGTATGACTGCGTATAAAATGAATCCAGACAATTACGTTTTTGTCGTCTCAGCTTAAAGTTTAATCTAGCCGTGGTTTACATTGAAAATACTTAAATTTCGTTCGCTTGTTGTCTGTATCCCTAACGCCATTCATAACGCTAATTCATAATAGCTAAGAAAATTAATTTAGTTCCCTAGCCTTTGGTCCAATGCAATGTTGCCTATGACCGATTTTTAGTCATGCGGTGTTTTTAATTAACACAAAAGGAAGAAGAAAAAAAACTTTTGAATCGTTCGGTCCCTAAGTTAAAGTGACATTAAATATCATGCTTATGAATTGAATGAACAATCTATTAAATGTGTCTCTTTTTAATATCTCTATATATTATATTATTGTTGGCCTTGGCTTGAATTATTATTTACTGGTTCGAACTAGTTGGCATTAATATGGTCCATAAAGTGAGGAGAAAAATATACATTTGTTTTTTTTAACAGCTCCTATATATTCAAGTTTTGTTCTACTATTTACTAAAGAAAGCAACATTAAAATTGATTCATTACTTTATTTTATTCATATAAATACCATTTTGAATTACGGCCGATGCGACAAATATTTTTGAATTATAAAATCAGTCACTCGAGATCAATTCGAGGACAAGAGACATCGCAAACATCATGTTTACGACCTAATCTTTTGAATATAAAGAATTTAATTTAGATATTGATTATACATAGAACCTGACATTTTTTAATGCATTGTAAGGTCATATGGCGTAGCAGTTAGCGAAGTGGACTTCCGTGTCGGTTCTCACGGGTTCGAGTCCCAGTACGAACAGCATTTTACGAATTTAGTTCGAAGGCATTGGTGTATGTGATGTCTATTCCTTCTCACCCTTCTGATATTTTGATAACTGGGCGCAGCGAGTGCGATTAGTTAACCGCTAGTTTTGTCCTAGCCTTATCTTTATATTCCTACTATTTTCTTTGATACTACTACAGTTTCTCCTTCTAACAAATTTCTGTTGAGATACCTTCATAAGGAGACTATATGCTCTACATTGAGAGCGGACAAGGATAAAAAATTGATCCTTATGGACTTGAACTCGAAACGGCCTGATCGCTAGGATATGAAAGCTCTTACTAACTATAGCACACGGCTACATTTTTTTAGCATTGACTATGGCGTAAAGCTTTGTAACTCTATTCAACGTTTGCGTAGAATCGCTTTGAGCCAAATCATCGTCACTGCTGCATTTCTTCAATGGTCTTGATTACCTCCATCGCGCACAGTCAACATATTTAGTATGGAGGGCGTATTCCCAATTTTGTATTCTTGTGAAAGTCTAAAGTTCTCTCAGTTTCCCTGCTTTGTATTTACTCCAGCTGTTGGGAAATTTGTTTCCCTCGTTTAATTTAGCTTAACGATGATTACATATTTTATTCGAACGCTGGAGAATTTTCTTGAAACGAAGTATAAAAAAAGCCATTTTTGATTATTATGCAGATGGGTACGATATAAAGTTAAATTCTTAGAATTGTGTGCAATCAGAAGAGAGGTTTTATTTTACGGATTTAAAGTGGACAATATTTCCGATTTGAGACTTTTATATTATAGAAACACTAAGGAAAGAATCCTTTAATTTGCAGTAATACAAAGAAAATATATAGAATATATTTTTTTATATTTTTAATTTTAAAATTTTAATTTAAAAAATATTTGACATTACAGCTTACGCCAATGCGTCAAATATTTTTAAGTTGAAAGATCATACGAGATATACTCGATGAGAATTTTTGAAAGTCACATGAGATAAGCTCAAGGAGAATTGACTTTACAAACACCCATGTTTTAGATCTCAAATTAAAATTGAAAAAAATCTAATTTGACATTGAACTTACTGGGAATCAAACCCGGACCCACCTGATCGGTAGAGCAAGCTTTTACCAACTAGACCAAAGCGGGCGACTTATGTTGAATAAGATGAATATGGTGGCGAATATGGTGAATTGGAAAAAAAACATGGTAAAACAAACTAGTGATTTGATGCTGTATGATGATTTAAAACTTCCTTTATTTATTGTTAATTATTATAGATCAATAAAAAATAAAACTTTTATCAAAAATAAATGTAATTAATTAAGCATTATTGTAAAGAAAAAAACATTTGTACAATTCTGTAGTTAAGTGAAGCTGTTATGAACGAGGCATAGATATTTGTGATGTTTTTATTCAATCCGAGACACTGTATTTGAGTCTGATAACAAGGTGTATTAAAATCAATATGCTTACCTACTAGTTATTTCGTAATTTCATCGGTGTATTTCTTACTGTTACCCTGTATTTAGAGTAACTGAGAAAAATTTAAATTAATTATTGTTATTAAATAAAATTCACTGAAACAATTTTCTACATTAAAACAAAAGTAGAAATGAGGTGTGGCTGTGTCATGAACACGGCCGTGTGTTGTACATGAATACGTCTCGTAATAGGTGATAATACTCCCCATTTTTACATTTCCGGCACTGCTTGACTCGGTCATGTGGTGTGTTAATCGTACCATTCGATTGCTCTTGAGAAGCCATTTCTAACCGTTTGCGATCTTTGTATTTCGACTTGGCTTTTTGACGCGTTAAGCTCGACATTATATATTTTTGATATATTTTATTTTTTTTAACACCTAATTATAGTCACAGTCCCAATATTACACTATTATTTTATCTATAATCGATAGATATTGCTGAGAGCTAACGATTGAAAATTAAACGAACATCGTAATTTCTTTGAGTCGAAAGTTATAGTAAATAGAAATCTCGATACGCAGCAAAATTACCTCAAAATGGCGGCGCGTTCCCCTCCGCCCCTCGCGATGTATCACAATTTTTTTATAGCGCAATAAATTTTTTGATTCTTTAATTATCCAGTGATGTCATTGAATTTTGGATAGCGATGATAAATATGAAGCTGCAACACCAAACTGTATCCCCCGATTTCTTTATCATTCGTTTTTTTGGATTGCCTTCCTATGGAAGCAATTTTAAAGACGTATTCACGTCGAAAAAACATACAATGACTGTGAAAATGAAGATATAAATAAATATATATGCAAATTTTTAATAACTATATGATTATCAAACTGTACTAGTTTCGAACATTTTGGAAAGGAGTCTTGTATTTAAATACATTTTTAGTAAACATATCGCAGGAAGCTTTACAGTCTATAATAATATATTGTGGTCATTATCTTCAGGTGCTGGATGAACGAGACTTCTCAGACGACCATTTTGGTGCTAGTGGTGGCAGTGACGATCTTCTTGAACCTGGTGTTCCTGTGTAACATCGTCAGGGTCTTATGCACCAAGTTGAGATCGGCTCCTGTGCCTTCAAGGTCCGCTCAAGGGCCTTCGAGAACAGCGCTTCAGGCTTTCAGGTGAGCATGGAACAATACCATGTTATTTAATATTTTCCATGTGCTCCATACTGAGAATGGATATTAACTAAAAAGAAAAAAACTAATGTATTGATTGATTTTTTAAATCGATCATTTGTTAAGATCAAAAACCATGAATGTTTATTATGTCTCGTTTCGAGCTTAGTCAAAATTATTTTCCTCTATTGCTCACATTAAATAGTTTGTGATCACTGCTTTTATAAAATTAATTAAACAATTTATAACACAACCATGGTTATGACAGTAATAAATTAATTCTGAAATCTTGTATGCAGTAGAAAATAAGTAAAATCACCCCATAAATAAAACAAGGTGCGTTTAAAAATGTTCTGTTGTTACAAGACAGTAACAACAAATTAAGTAAGCAGGAATATTTACAATTAATTACCTACTTCATATGAAGAATGAGTAAATATGATTATTTTAATTATAATACGAGTGAAAATTGATACTCATTTGTTGTATGCTCCTTTTCCGAAGAATGAGAAGGGTTAGGAACAAATTTGTAAAATAAATTGTAAATTCAATATTTGTGATACGTCCAATTCGGAGATTGGACCGCAATACGGGCCCATTTATATTTTTCCATTTGTTTTGAAGACAGGGGTTTGTTTTTTGGAGGTTGCGAACCCCAATAGAAGGGCGTTTATGTTGTTGAAAGTTGTTAACAAAAATAAAAGCAATTTGTTAGAAGTACACAAGTAATCAATTTATTTTCCAGTTAGAGTATGTCGAGCCACGCAACGAGGGTTATAATTAAATTACTAATTATTAGTCTGTTTTCTGTTAATTACGAGTTATTATAATAATTGCTATTAATTTATTATTCAATTAAAGTGATGCTTTTAGAGCGCCATTCTTATAAAATTTCTACAATAGCGTGCAAAATAAATAAACGATGATTAATTAGTGGCGATAGAAAAGTTGAAGTATCTGAGACAGTGACAAATTTTAATGATAAAAATTCGTGTGAATGATAAAATCTTGCTAAAATTTTTTTGTAAACATATCAGTTAATAAGTGGATTATTTATAATAATTTGCTACAAACCCCGTAAACAAAAAGTAGAGTGGCGTATTTAAATACTTTTATCTATACATTTTTTTCTTAATGCCAATGCATCAAACATTTTAATGTTGAAAAATCATACGAGAAAAATTCGATGAGAATTTATTGTAAGTCACTCTGGATCAATTCGAGGTAAATTGACATCACAGACACCCATGTCTTATGTCTCAAATTTAAATTTAAAAAATCTAAATTTGATATTGACCTTACCAGGAAAGAAACCCAGACCCGCCTGGTCGGTAGAGCAAGCTCTAACCAACTAGACAGCAGCTATTCAAAGAGGTGAGATCACTAGTCACAATTTGATACACAATATGTGGAACATCGAAGTAATCAAAATTTATTTTATATTAAAAATAAACTTCCACAAAGTTATCGACGAATCGATCTATATTAACATTAGCAAAATACTTATTTATTTTTGTAATAATTTCTTATTTAATTTGTTGTTCTGGTTTTAAGTAAAGGTAAAATTAATCTACAGTATATTTTTATCGTAGATTATGACCGGATTCAAATGAATATTTTCTATTAAATGTTTTTATAATTCTTTGTGAACTTCCGTATCCACCATATGTATACAAAAAATACTAGTATTAATAGCGGTAGCTGCACGTGCTCAGATAGTGTCACTATATTTCCCCATACGTTATTTCGAGTTACGTAACACACAAACTCAATAATTTCGTTTGGGCGATGCAGCACGTCGATAGTTAGAGGCTAAATCCGTCCAAGCCCAGAAAGCTCACGATCTGAAAGTTCAATTTGGTTTGTCACCTCTCGAAAGCTTTTGTACTCCCCCTCCATCACCGCTTCACCTGTTGGGACCTGTTGATCACGCACGGTCGACGTAATCGTCGCTTGAAACTATTTACCCCCGTAAAGTTTTATTACGGTATGCTGTTATTGTGTTGACGGTTATCATAATATCAGTGATGCATCGAATTTTCATGTTAAACTATGTATATTAGATAATATACTGTTTCGATTGGAATTAAAAAAGTTATTATATCTAAAAATTAAGATATGTATTTGGATTTAAAAATGTCTACATAAATATATTATTTATTTTTTGCAGTTGGAAATGACAGACGTTGAAGTTTATTTAACTTTCAAAGGCTTGACTTTAATATCATAATATTAAATATTTTTCAACTGTTTATACTGTTTCAAAAATATTCCACAACCAAAACGGCAGCCGTGATTACCAAATCAATTAGAGTCAAAACATCTCTGATGACAACTGATTTTAATACATTAGGAAACCAATTAATGATACCAACTACTTACATATTGAATTCAATCGAGGTTTTGTATCATTGATTTAAAAAATCAATTCCATAACGGAGGATTATAACTAACATTTCAGATTTTAATCTTTACAATTAACGGTAACAACAAGGATGGGCAATACGTCCACCACGTAGCCGTTCCAAGCCACCCGTCTGATACTTTGAAACAATAATTGAGTGTCTCGTTTACAATCTATCCGTTTTGTTTCCCTTTGAAACACATTATGTTATGCTTTGAATTACTTAGCACACAAGGTGTTAGTAGACTGATGTCAATATGTAGTCAAAAGTTTAGCCACCCATGGTATAGAACGACACCCAGTTCAGCCATAATAATACACATGGAAGGATGGTAAAAACTTCCAAAGTTATGACCGTAGTCAATAAACTGAGTATTTGATATTCATAATGAATGTGAATTAACTGTTCGATTTGCATTGAAAACCAAATGATAAGAAATTAATGAAATAATCATAACTTCGGAAAAAAACATAAATTTGAATTGTGTTCTTTAAGATTTCGATTGAAGGTGCTTGGTGGAATTTCAATATTAAATTTGCACACAACTTTTGTCACTAACTAGCAGGTTAGCAGGCAAATCTACAAAATTCCTTATTCTTGCATCCTATACGTAAGTAAATATAATTATAAATTTCCCAGCAAACAAAATAAATATAAATCTTGAAATTACCCACTATTCAAATCTGTAGGCATATTCCCATGGGTTAATCCATTTCGTCCACAATGGCTTTAAACTTATTGAAACATTTATTTACTAAACGTCAGTTTAGATTTATCCGTGCACTTGAATGCATGAAGATGCCGAAAGGCGAAACCTGGGTCGTTAGTGACAAAACTTGTGTGAATGTACAAAATTTGAATTGTATTCGATTTTTATCTGCTTCTTCGTTAGATAATTTAATTTAACTTGACATTAAATAATATTGCTTTAACCATTAGAGGAGTATGGACGTACATGTACGTCGGCGCCATTTTTATGTAAGTGAGTATTAAAGTACTTTAAATTCAACACAGGAGCGTCTGTTTGTAAGCATATATATGCTCTAAGTATGAATTACATATATTCATTGGGAAAAAGTCACAAAATTGTCGTGTTAAGAAAAGGCAGTATATTAAAGTAATATTTGTATAAATCTATTCACTCCTCTAAAGATTATACATGCACAGACAGCTTTTTAAAAAATCTATTGAAAACCTATTTGATCTGAAAACGGTTTTGAAAACTGTATCATACTGTCACTAAAAACTTGAAAACTAAATTGCAATGCAGCTGTCTGATATGTAAAACACTTTGAGGGGCTTCCAGTCGAACCAATTTGAAGAGATATCTTGGAAACTCGCTCAGACTCCACATATATTTGCGTGTATGTTTTTTCGTGGAGGAATTCTTCCCATTTCTGAAATGCGCTGATTCTTTCGTATCCCCAGAGATTTTTGTAAATCTCTCTATGACCTTTTATTTTTGTAAAACTTTACCAACTTGGAATTTTTGTACGGAAAAATACTAACGGGATAGGAAATCGAGTTTTTGTTTTCCACTTTTGTATCCCTTTTCAATTGTTAAAAGGTACACGAAGAATGCTGTTTTCAACTAAAATGTAACCCACCCCATTAATACGCTGGATAAAGAAATGAAAAATAAGTTCGACAAAAATAGGAATGGCTGTGTAAAGGCATTTCAAGCAATTGCGTCAAATTATTATTTTTTTTGACCAAAGAAAAAAATCGTACTTGATTACCGCAATGTGCTATTTATACTATTCTGTATACAATTGTGTTGTTATTAAACGAAAAATCTCTTTATAACAATTTTTGATATTTAAAATATTTAAATGTATAAATGACAGTCATTTTGATTCGTAAAAGATTTTGTTTAGCTTAAATTAGCGTTTTTCAACTATATATGTCACCAATTTAGGGTATATAGACTCCTAATGGAGATTATCCCAATATAACATCCCAGTTGCTCAACTTAATTCCAAAAAGAGTAGAAGGATAGCCATGTTGGACTAGAATTAACTTAATGATTAGCTAATCGTTCTTGATACGCCCTGTTTTTACCAGTGGGTGGGAGCTATTTTTAAGACATCGCAAATATCCATGCCTTTGTACAAAAATCCGTAAATCGGCTTAAAAAATTAAGTTCATGAGTGTTTTAACCGTAGTCAACGTCGTAGACCACTTGACCACGCATTTACATATTGATTAAGTCTTTGAAAACTGCTTCATAAAAATAAAAATAAACTGATTATTTATATTTCACATAAATCATTAAATATAACGACAATACCGATTCAAGCAACACTAAGTAAAAAATAGCATTGACAAAGGATTTTATGATTTTGTATCTAGCCATAAACTTCAATTTAAATTTGACATCAAACAATAATAAGGCTAATACAAAGCTTAGCCGTGAACTTTTGTGTATTATTGAATACAAATAATATGTATAAATCAATTTGTACACTGCTGTATCAAATTATTTATTTGGATATATGCGTCAAAAAGTTCTGATTTGATTCTGAAAAAAAACCATACTTTACAAATACGAATAATTGAGATATACATCATTAAAATATGTATTTATCCACAATAAAGCATTAGTCGTATTTGCTGAAGTACATATCAATTTCGTTTAAGTTTTTTGAGGGCAATGTAACGTAAACAAAGTTGGCGAGGGCGCGGAGTTAAGCTGTAATCGATACACCTTTTGATGTAGAAAGCATTCACTGCTACTAGTAGTGATGGCAAATTTAATTTATTTCACGTACCAAAACAAAAAGTTTCGACTATTGATCTCGTATAGCTCACGGGAAACAATATAAAGCTAATTCAATGAAAGGATACATTATCTGACGAAATACATGTTGAATTAATGATAAAAATATGTTTGCTTAAATACTTGTTAAGCCTTGGTAAAACGTTATAATGAAGATAATGAAACGTTATGCATAGTACCTTTTTCGTAAATTTGCATTTCATATATTCAAAGTTAAGATAAGATTAGCCGCCTGTGTGGTCTGTGTGGTCAACGTCGCTGGCTACAGCTACGGAGGTCACAGGTTCGAATCCCAGTACTGGCAGTTTTATAAATTGATTTATGAATTTCTGTTCAAAGGCATGGGTGTATGTGATGTCTTGAATTCCCCCTTCCCACCCATTCTGTCCTATGAACGGGGCGTATTGAAAGCGATTAGGTAACCACTAGTCCTGTCCTAGCCGTTTCATTCTAATCCTACTCTCTTTGGAAAAAGAGAGGTTGAGCGACTGAGTAACAAACAGTTAAACTCCAGTAGGAGTACATATGCTCCACATTGGGAGCGGACATGGTAAAAAAGTATATAGTAAAATAAGTTCAAAAACTAAAATACGCATTTAAACTAATTCCACTTTTATTGAATAAGACTAGAACCGGTTTCTCTCATGACGAGCATTATCAATCGATAAGAGAATACAATATAACAGCGCTATATATTTATACAGAAAAAAATAAATTATTAGGGTGTAACAAACAATTGTTAATGAAAAGACTTTATAGATAAAGATAAAAAACATGAATCGGATGAAATAAATTGACCATAAAATTTGAATCGTTAAAATTATGTATATTCACACAGATTTTGTCACTAACGACCCTGGTTTCGCCTTTCGGCATCTTCATGCGTTCAAGTGCACGGATGAACTTGAACTGACGCTTAGTAAATTAATGTTTCAAAATTTAATAATGAAATTCCACCAATCACCTGCAATTGAAATCTTAAATTATATCAATATTGCTAGTACAGCAAGATTGGCTAAACTCTATAGTAAATTAGTGTTTAAGCTTCGTGTTGTTAGTATTTATTGTATAAACACAAACAATTTATTTACTAAGCCTCAGTTCAAGTTCATCTTGCACTTGAACGCCTGAAAATGCCGAAAGGCGAAACCCGGGTCGTTAGTGACAAAATTTGTGTGAGTGTACATAATTTGAACGATTCAAATTTAATAATGAAATTCCATCAAGCACCTTCAGCCGAAATCTTAAATTACAATTGATTATAATTAAAATGTTTATTTATAATTAAAAAATAGTTTGAAAAATTGAGCAAAATGTGTTATTTTGATTATTTGCCAGCAGCGCGGCGCAATTGAAAATTAGCCGGAACCGTTACGGTACATATCTAACTAACGTTCAAACACTATCCGCTATTGATATGATGATAATATGTCTTGGTAACCTTTTCATACAAAAAAATACTTGATACTAAACTAAGTGAACTTCGAAATGTTTCGCGTTCCGCCTGTTCATCCACACTTAACTGCTGGAATGATAATGATGGCAGCTCCATTCTTTGACAGGAAGTAATTGGCTCAATCAATTGCACAATAAAGAATACTATTTCAAACACAAATGAATATCGATTGGCTTAGCTAAAGGAAACCCTATTTGTGTGAAAAATAATATTATAAATCAATGTAATGACTTTCAGTGGCTTTATTGCTTAACGTCGATTTAAGCTTTCGAGTTTTCGAACCGTAAACAACCAGAACTGAGTACTCGTTTTTATAAATAATCTAAAACCGGGTTATTTTTAATTTTCGTTGTAGATTTTTTTTATCCATATTAACTGTGACTATTCGAGAATATCGTACATAATGGGAGATTTTCTTCTACTCTCGCTTGATTCAGATAAGCGATAAGCTAGTACATAAATGTATCAGGGTCACATACAGATGGAGCAGGTAGCCGTAAATTTAAATATCCAACCAAATCAAAGAACCAACGAAAGTTGAACCATTACTGTAAACCATACATGGGCAACCACTGGCCCGCGGGCCGAATCCGGCCCTGATTCATCTAGGTGAAGTAATAGAGAAAGAAATTAATAGTTCCAGGGAGGGATTAAATAGTGGAGATGACACATTCATTATATAAATAAAAAAAATATATAACAAGTAGCAACGTGTTTTATTTAATTTAATATGACTTTATTATGTTTAATAATTTGGTCCGGCCCTTGACTCGGAGTCTGAATGATAATTTGGCCCCGGACCTAGAAAAGGTTGCCCATGCCTGCTGTAAACTATGTTTGCCGCTACGAGAGATTTTTTTACGTAATGTGAGGTTATTCAAAATTTGGAGCGAAATTGATTACGAAATATTATAAGCATCAACATTTACAAACTTTCTAGGTAAAAACAATAGTTGTTTTACGAAAAATATTATTTTTTGTTATTATTGTTAACATTTTTGTATTAATAAAAATTCGCACAACAGCCAATAATCAATTATAAGACTATTTTATATGGTTTGTTTGTAAATATAAAATAAATATTATATGTACTATAATATAACATATACATTTTTATCTGTGTTGGATTTATTATATAATATAAGGGTGTAAAGCTGATTTTTAAGGTGTTGGATATTATTATGCTATTTACAGAATGTTGCAATGTGTAGGAAAAGCCGAAAACCGAGTAATGAATTTGGTCTGGTATTTAAAAACCCTATATTCAATTAACGTAGTAGAGGGTTATCGATTATTTTTAATGTTTGTTAAAATTGATTTAATTATTACTTTCGTTGATAATAAATTTTGTTATTTGTGATTCTAAGTTTATGTTTTTTTTGTTTGTAACTATATTTTGAGAATAACGATTTATGAATAAGTATAGTTAAATCAATTTGTGGTGTGTTATCAATTATTTAAACCCAGAGATACGAAAAGAAGTATGCTTTACTGTTAAATGATTTCTAAGTAAGCGAAATAGCGACTGTTTGTATAAAAAATCTATAAAATTAGAATTAGAGTGAAATTATTGTAGAGCTTAAAATTCTAAAAATTATCACTTAATACGTTACCAAAATATCGCCATTTTTGTTTGGGTTTATTCAGGAGGCTATTCTTCTCGGTCACATAAATAATATTGGTAACGCTATTGAATTTTCATCCTACGTATTATCTGAACGATCAAGGGCTTGAATAGCGGAATTGTCCCTTTCATACATAGATTGATTAATGGATTTATGCTTTTGTATCCAGTCATGTTTATTTGACTAGTATACAGTTGACGAACAGCCGCTTATTTTTAAGTCCCTTGTATCTAGATTCAATAATATGCTAACGAGACAACAACATTTTATGACGTAGATCAGTCATGCTCAAAATTTGGTCCGTGGGCCACATGTGGCCTTATTGAAGGTTTCGTGTGGCCCTTTCAAGATTTTCAAATTTATTTACATTTTCGTAGTGATGAAAAATGCAATTAATTTTTTATTTTTTTCCTAGCCTGTTTGATGTAAAGATCGATACTGCACCTCCAGATTTACAAATAGAGATTATAGATCCACAATGAAATATTGCAATGAAAGCCATGTTCGAAGAAAATAAAATACATGAATTATATCAAAAATAAATTTCCGTAAATAAGGTAATTATTAATATACATTATTGCTGCATTTGCCACTACATATCACTGCGAGTCATTTTTCTCAAAGTTAAAAATCGTAAAATCGATGAATCGAAGCAGGTTGACTAATGAAAATTTAACTTATCTACTGTGATGCGTGATGTCCAAATAACCGATCGACGTTAAAAAATACCATATTAGAAAAATAAATGGTAAAAGTATTTAAAAAAATAGTAAAATTATTTTAATTTCGAGGTTATTATAAAATATAAAAAAAACATATTATTATTGAGGTTTGGAATATTTATGTGGCCTAACAGGTGATTTCAGTTGGACATTTCTGACGTAGATGAAATTGGATTTATTTTTTATATTTTAACATTACATCGGTATTTTTAAAAAAATATATATTAACAATAAGACAATTATACACGGTATTACAAAACAACGGTTAAAACTGTTGGAAATCATAAATTTTATTTTTTTCGTTAAATAAGTCGTTAAGATTAAAAAACTATCTAGTAAATCATCCAAGAATAGAATGCTAAACACGTTTCGTTGGAAAACAAATGCTTGGTTTGGGACACTGTCGTTTTTGTTTCTAATCTCCCCAGTTGTAACCTTGGGTAATTAATTGAGTTACTTTTCACTGAAATGCCCTGTATTTGTTTTTAATCCTTGTAGATGACTTTTGGCTAATTCCCTTTATTTGCGCATAGGCGGCGGATTAAAATACAGTACCTAACTTTGAAATATGAAAGCCGAAAACTTTTTTCATTAACAGCGAGTGCTTTAGCACTTTGCCTGTAAAATAAATTATTCTGTAAAATGATAATTGAAATTTATCCAAATAATTCGGTCGCCGTGGAAATGCTTCCGATTTTATTAAGATCGCACCTTTCTTTACCTGCAATATTATAAGTCGACAGTTCAACGATTCAGTGTATACGTTTCAAAGACACCAAATGATTTAATTGTCTCGGGTAATCTTCGACGCATCTCTTGACACCCACTACGACCTCATATTCTTATTGTATGTTGTATTCCACAGCGTTACTGTGTTATTTATTTATTATAAATTGGCTCGAATATATGCGGAAAAAATCTTCGTACATTGTAGAGCTCGGAACGTTATAAAAATAGGCGATGAATTTTTTAAACAAATTTATATATTTGTTTCCCATAGCTACCTTTTAATTTTGTTAAGTACAGCCAAATCAGTATGACTGACGGAACAGATGCTACTGATTGAGCTTTATTATTGTCTTGAAAAATTCTTCCTCGGGATGATATAAGCTTCCTCAATGATATAGCCACATTAATATGTTGAACATTTGTGAAGAAACATTTTCATTGGTCGTGGAAATGAGTGTAAAAATTGCACAATCAAAAGACAAAAGCTGTGGGTCTAAATAAAATAGGGTTACAAATAATTGCACTTGTGGATTTGATGGCTTTCACTGGTGTTAACTTTGATTTTGATTTTGTTGAAAATATAACAAAATACATACATATTTAATGTATATTTTTTATATTTTAAATTTTTTATCACAACCACCCGTGTATATATTATTTTATTTTAATTCAAAAATAAAATATTGTTGTCAAGCAGAGTTTTATAGGGAGCTACACTATAAGTGCAAATCATCTAACCGAAAGTTCATTTAATTCTAAGCCAATATACTCTCTTAAAATATGATGATGTTTGTTTTCTCTTTCAAAGTGAGTTGATTTTTCTATTCCAATAGTATGTGTACTAGATAAGCAATTCACGTAGCCTGCGTGGTCGAAAAGTCAACGTTGTTGGCTTTGGTTACGGAAGTCACGTGTTCAAATCCCCATACAGACAGTTTTATTAATTGATTTTTCAATAGATTCATAAATTTATGTTCGAAGGCATAGATGTATGTGATTTATTGATTTACCGCCTTCCACTAATCTTGACCTAAGCATGAGGAGTTGTGAGAGCGAAAGTTTAACCACTAGTCATGTTCTAGCCCTATTTTTCTAATCCTACTCTCTTTAGAAAAAAAGGGAGGTTGAACAATCAGTTCTCGTAGAAAATACTTCTGTTGAGATAAACTCCATTAGGAGTCTATATGCTTCACATTGAGAGGGGATATGGTTAAATAAATAATCTTTTAAATTATGTTTCATCAGTCGATGCAGAAATCAATTAGTTTTTAATCTAATTGCGATATTTGATTATTTTTTAATACAATGCCACCTTCCTAAAATTTCTTGTTCGAATTTATATGATTAAAATAGATTTTAAATCAGGTTATATTTTCAGTCGTCCTTCCATAAATATTATAAAATAAAACAAAATGTGAGAAAAATATTTTTATGTATAATAAATACGCTTGAAAAATCTTAGCAATGGAACTAATTTGGTAAGCATTTTCAACTGAAGAGATTGGTCTCCTTTTATTAAATTAAATTAATATATGTAGGTAGAATATGTACGTAATATTTGTTTATATACATCTTATAAAATGTTTTTCCACCAAGCAATAACAGTAAAAAATATTTTGTTTATTAGATGCTTAGTTTGTAAATATATCGAAAATTATTTCTCCAACCACCGCAATTCGATTTCTTAAAGAAAATAATAATAACACATTGTTGAGAAATGTGGCTCGAATGATATGTGGGGCTTTTTTCCGCGCAAAGTTGGAACAAATGACCCGGTTTAAATGGTCTTGTTATCGATTACCCAGACAGAGCCCTTCTTGCCACCCACTTTTCACTTTCAGAATTACCATTTTTTATTGTCTGGGGCTGGCGAATTCGGTCGGGCCCCAAACCATACCGCTTCGAGCCGTCAAAACTTGGCGTGATGAAACGCACTCATTTTGAGTTTTATACGCTCGAAAGGGACCCAACGCCGGTGAGAAATAACACATTGTTTGAAAAGAAGTTTTTGTTACGCCTTAGTACCTTCACATTAGGGATTGCCATACAAAAATTACGGAAATATTGTATTTCGGTTTCTGACATTAACATCAGAAGTTTGAGAAGCCATTAATCACTTATTATTGAATATATTCGATCACAGTTTTAAGATCAACTGTTAAATATTTTGATTATTTACTTAATTTTATTAATTGCAATTACATATTGTGTTGCTCATTCTACTGGTACTGCAACTACTTATTGACCGTTATTTTTATGTTTGCTTATCCTTAATCTATTTTTTAAAATCATCATTGGTATATTTTTCTGCATTGCGTTCCTTACTCTAAGCATACCAAATGAAATAAACGAGTTTGGTTATCATTTTTTAATCATTTTAAAAGTAGTAACGATACAATCTGATACTATATAACATCATAAGCTAGTTGTTAGAAAACCAGGGCTCGTGAGAAATGGTCATATTAAAAGTACCTCAATACAGCAAACGTTTTTTTAATTTTTTTGAACTTATTCGTCTAATGAAAATATACCCTAGTTTTGTGACAAATATCTAGTGAACAACTATATTTTACATTAATAGATTTAGGTAGAAAATGATGTTATTCTCTTCCTTGTCAGAAAAGTTGCATCGATATTTTGTTCGCGTAGAGTGACCAATTATTGCATCGATCATTCATGACGCGTGGCACTGCCTTGCATCACTAATAACTAATTAAATAACGTATAAGTGTATTAAGATTTATTTTTTTGGATATTAAATTTATGGAGCTTCAAGTACCAGGACGCGCCAGCGTCAAGGTTCTTCCAGTCTCCTTCATCGATACAGTTTTTGAAAAATTGTAAATTGCATCCCCTTACCATCGTTTGCAGACGGAAGGGCGCGATCACAACAGAGATAAGAAGTTGACGGGAACTTCATATGCATTATTTTGCAAATCACATTCCCTGATATGTAAAGCGCACGCATTTTTCGTATAAGTAAAAAGGTTATCGTCCACTGATGTCAAATAATGTTGAACATAAGAGACTTTTTTTTTTACAAAGTAACGATCAATGTCGACACGTATTCGAATTTGATTTCAATCAACTATGCGCGAATAAATAAGGATAATTAGTCATTTTATTTCAAAGGGAAGTCAGATTTTAGCACGTTGCTCACTAACGGTGTTCAATATAACATTTAGTTATTAGTGACAAGTAAATCAAATTTTGCACAAATTCAGCGATTACTCAGATATATATTTATGGTTTTTTTTTAATTTCATATCAAAATACAGTTCTGTGCATAACAAGTGTACCATGATTTTGGTTTTGAATATTAATTAATAAGCGAGGACCCATTTTCAACTGATTTCTAGTTCCGATCAAACTATTGTATTAATAAATACTAAAAATAATACAATTTTATTTTTACTGAAAACATCATAAAATACAAATTACATACACGAAAATGGCAAAATGGCGCTGTAGAGATGATTAATAATTTCATTTCTTTAAATATTTTATAAATTTAGACATATTTCGTAACGCTTCATTTAAAAAAATATATATATTAATCATCTGCCATAGCAATGTTTATCACAGAACGATAATATTCTAGGACTTTTGCCTTACTTAGAAATGCTATCCGGCTTTCATTCCCCGAAAGGACACGTGTATATTTTGATTTACTTATTTGTACTGAAATAAATATATATCTTTGATGATTTTATCACTTCCTTTCTACCCTCTGTCTGAATAAAAAAAGCTCAAATTCTTGTCAAGGCGCTCCGTAATCATAACATATTAAAAATAATTTTGTTTATTTATACTTAAAGTATTTAAAAACTGCTTGAATTTATATTTACTATGTATGGATAGTCGATAGATATTAACAATAAATTTGCAGTAATTTTTACACTTATACAAGTGGTTTTATGAGCAATGTAGCATTTATCACTCCCGTAATTTTGTTGCTATTAAGGTTTAATAGGGTACCAACTACCTCCATTAATAGAACCTTACTCGCAAATTAATATACTTTACTAAAATGTTTCCATCGCAATAGACAGATGCTTACAATGGCAATTTTATGGTGCATAATATCGAACATATAGCACAACTGCCGCTAGTCCAAAGTTACGTGTTTTGAGTTAAGTAAGTACTACGTTTAATAGTGTGTCATTTTTACTTGTAGTTAAAATTACAGAAATCAAAGTTGTCATACCCTATACAAAACGGTAAGATAAAGAATTTAGAATTCGCATGTAATTTTGAAAGTGTGACAGTTTATCCACATGCCAAGAAACTATATTTAAAATAATTATATTGTAAAATTCTCTCCACATCTAAACATGTATCGAAAATATAAAGAGAAAATAACTTTATGGCGGCTTAGTTATGAGTGTGCGACATATATAGATATTACGCACACTATAAATAAATTAAAATATTTTTTTATTCAAACTAAAATGAGAAAATATAGTTAATTTATTTTATTTAATATTTAACATATTAAATAAATCCATTACCATTAGTCACCACTTTCTTTGATGATTTTTCAATAATATATTAGAGGTGTTAAACATTTTGATTTTTCTTTATTATATAATCACTTCTACTGTAATTTGTAAATTATTTTCAATGCCAATTGTTGTTTACACCTTTTCATTTCAATTTTTTTTTTTGTATAAATAGCACTGTTCAGTTGACAAGTTTTGCCATGAGCGAAACCGGTGCTGACCTTTATAAATAAAGTGGAAATAAAATACAAAAGAATATTGTGTTTTTTCAATTCGATAAGCTATTTTTGGGAACAAAAAAACTATAAATAACCTAATCATTGTGAATGTACATATTAACCATTGTCGAATTTCGCGAAGATTTAAGAACGATAGGTATTAGTTGAAGTGCATAAATAGTGATTTTAAAAAATTACGATTATCGAAAATGACGATTATATCAAAACTAAGTTTTTGACTTCGCCGTTTGTTCAGTATACCGACGAAAATATAATCAATTATGCTTTGCAGGTGTTTGCAATTTGCGTTCTAAATCAGTATTGCTGTCACAAAGAAACTGCGCGACTCAGCCCCATTAAATCGATTGTGTATTAATCGGAATAACGAAGCTGTTTCTTTTTTCAGAGCCACGTTCCTGCTGGTGCCGCTGCTCGGGCTGCAGTACCTCGTCACGCCGTTCCGGCCCCCCCAGGGCCACTCCTGGGAGATAGTTTACGAGTATGTGTCGGCCACGTCGGCTTCATTGCAGGTAATATAAATGTAATTTTATCTGATCGTTACGGACCGGAAGAGCGTCCGCCCTTCGCATGTTAAGTGCAGTGCGTTATGTGTATCGATTACCGTAAAAAAGGCCGACAGATGTTTTCGCCATTTTATATAGTGCCATTAAATCTGTCTTGATGCGGTGTCTGGTAAACATACATCAATGAGCGGGATAGTAGGACAACATTTCAGAGATATAATTATTGTGTGACGTACTTAGTATACAAAAAGATTTTACACATTTTAAATTCATCCAAATAGCACTGCTCTGCGGTCAATAAATTACTTAGGAAAATACTCATGAAACTGTGAGCTTTCTTTACAGACTCCATGATATTCCACCATACTTTTTTGTAGTATCGCTAAACAAGCGCAGCTTTGCAGTCATTATTGACTAAAACATGGCTAAAAATAGTCACAAAACTGACGCAAGCACAAAAACAGATAAATAAAAGTATTACCTCAAATTTAACATTTCCTCCATTATATGTGTTGTGTAGAACCCAAAAAGCATAGCTCTTAAATCATTTATTACCAGAACCTGAATTCTAGAGCTGGCAATAGAGAACATACAGAAAACTAATAATCTGTTTTGTAGATTCCACGTAGTTTCAATAGGTATGTAGCAAAAAGAGTATTTTATATTAGAAAATTCGTTTTTTTCTCCTCACAATTTTCTCTGGTCAACCGACAATTAAGCGGTCAGTAATTATTACAGTGACTGTTTGTTTATGTTTATATCCAAGTGAAAAGCAATAGTTTTTGTGACAGCGGCATATGTTGATGAGATCAAATGGTTTTCATACAAACAAAATCTTTGTAACATATTTAATCTATCTCGCTTGGAATAAAATAATTCTTATGCTAATAATTCAGTAACCATTTGCCTCATTATTATAACAACGAATATTTTTTTGTAATCGTGTTTTTTTTAAAATGAAAAACTTCATGTCGACAAGTTATAAAATTTCATCTACATATGTGTATAGCGCGACATACCACATTTGAAAATTAAAAAATGTGCTTATTATAACAAATGAATTTAGTGTGAGATTTTTTGATTTAATAAGCTTGATAATTCAAACTTTTTCACCTTTGTATGATCAAAGTTATATTCGTAGAAACTTTTGTCCAAAGCTCACACTTATTAAATTTTAGCGGAACTGTGCCAATTTAATTTTTGGAAAACTCATTTGGCGGTAAAGTACCGAAAATGGTAAAACAACCTTTGATTTCGGAAGTTCTTTATGACGTATATTTAGGTTCGCACATTAACATCATGGTTCATTCACATCTTTATTTACGCGATTCTTTTTGTAGGCAGAATTTCTAAGCAAAATAATAAAAAAAACAATCCATTACTATATAATCTATACAGCAGTAAATACTTTTTAAACTTTGGAAGAAGTGATGTTGAACCAGTAAAAAAACAAAATAAAGACAGTCGTATAAGACAGAAGTGAAAATGAGGATAAAGAAGTAAATATAATTTGTGTTTTCTTAAAAGATAAATAATATGATTGCTATTCAATCACATTATAATCACTGTGTAACTGTAGGATTTCTTATGAAGATTTTCTTAAACGAATCATTATGAAATGTGCATCTTTTATGCATGGTTTTCCGAAACGCATATCGTGACTTGAGTCCAGTACTGTCAATTTTAAAAGAAGAAAAGACGATTCAATCTGACATATCTTTTTTAAACGCGTAACCCACTTGTGTTTGAAGTGATTGATTTTTAGGTTAACCTTATAATTTAATTGGATTTGAAAAAAAATAGAAAGTCATGATAATAACATCGCCAGGTTCGTGGGGTAGTGGTCAACGTCGTTGACTTTCAAGACGGCTTTCACGTGTTCGAGTCCCAGTACGAATAGAGTTTTTTTCAATAATTTTATCGATTTCGGTTCGAGGTTATTATGGGTGTTTGTGATGTCTAGAATTTTCCTTCCCACCATTACAATACTAAAATTAACAAGGCGCAGCTAGAGCGACAAGTGAACCACTAGTCCTATTTAACCAAAGTTTAAGTAACTGAGTAAAACAGTAATTTTCGTGGAAAAACATGTGTTGAGATATCTCCATTAGAAGGCCATATTATCCAAATTGAGTGCAAACATGAATTTACAAAAGAATAAGACAAATCAATTATTAAATATTTTTAAATAATTTCTGCTAATGTGAAACATATTGTTACATAATTGAGTTTCTCGAGTTTTAGTTGTTATTCAGTCGTTATATCTTATTTTGGAGCTGGGACAAGACAAATAGTAAGCTAGCTGGTCTTGCTACGGTCCGTTTTTAATTTTAAATTGGATAAGAAAAAATGTTAACAATACCTATCATTTTTACATGAATCAATAATCAATCAATATATGAAATTAAATTTGAATCGTTCAAACTATGTACATTCTCACAGATTTTGTCACTAACGACCCGGGTTTCGCCTTTCGGCATCTTCAGGCGTTCGAGTGCACGGATGACCTTAAACTGACGCTTAGTACATGAATGTTTCGTGTTTATATAAGAAATAAATGTATCATTGAGCTTAGAGCCATTGCTGGCGAAAAGGATAAGGTTATGGGAATGCCCACAGATTTGAGTAGTAAGTAGTTTCAAGAATTATATTTATTTGTTTATTTAGGGTTTTTTAATTATATTTATATAGAGTATAGAAGTAGAGATCCCGGTAGGTTTAATATTTCATTTAAAATCGGAAGGCTATGCAGCTGTGCTCTATTTATTTCTAAAATTTCCTGGAAAAGGAGCTTATGACTGTCCGTATTTGGGTGTAACATTTTTATCCCTTGTTCCTGATTGAACACGTGTCCTGCCACCGAATAGGAATAACACAAAGGAGTGTTTGTTCAATACTCTGGTACAGAGTTTCTTACGCCCTGCTCATATTATCGCGTGTGAATCAATAAGTTATTATCGTGCCGATGCGCCGGTGCTTTATTAAAAATGGCCATTTACTCGAAGATATATTACAAAAATGCCCAACAGGTGGAGAGAGCGAATAAAATTAACATGCGCGATTATAATTAATTAAGTGCGAAAGCGAGGAGTGCAGATAGATGATAAAAGTTAACACAAAAGCCGGAAATCCCCTCGAGGTTAATTTATCGCCCGTTCATAATGGCGGCCGTGTCCGCGCCAACCGGTCCCGGTGAAGCTCGCGCGCATTTTACCGGTGTGTTTGGAAATTTAACAAATAGTCTGGTGAAAATGAAATTTATTTTCCACATAAACCTTATTAATTGTTGGCTGCGTGCTTATAAATTGTTCTATCGTTTTACAGTTATATTTGAACATCCAAAAAACGGGCTGAAAATTTTAAATGACATTTTTAAATTTGTTTGATGAGATTACAATGATTAAAATGTATAAAAAATACGACTCGTCATTTTTATAAGACTTTTAAAACGAAACTGGATGAAAGTATCGCTAGGCCCTTTTCGTGCGTGTCTGTTTTTTTTCTTTCTGTTCAACATTATGCATTTCTTTAATTCACTTTTAGCCTTTAAATGAGTGAATAGATTTATACAGATCATACTTTAATTTACTGCCTTTTCTTAACATGACAATTGTGTGACCTTTTCTCAATTAATATATGTAATTTATTTATTTATTTAATTTTGTAATATGTAACTTCTGTGTTGAGTACTTCCATACTCATTTACAAAATAATGGCGCCAACGTTCGTGTACGTCCATACCTAAAGATTAAGGTGTTCACTGTCTATAGTTGGTGGAAAAGTATTATATTCACAAAATAAAACACTCATTTGTATTAATTCCATTAAAATATGATATGACCTGAACCGCTTTTGCTCATGATTATCATTATCAGTAGAAAATGATCGTCATGAACAAAACCAGCCCTGATCATATAAAATATAAGTAGAATTTTGCTAGCGCTCAAAATAAATGTATGTAGACAAACGCATATACGCTTATTTTATGGGAAAATTTTAATCCAGTTTGTGTCTGTAAATATATATTTTAATTACTAAATATCCTAATTTGTTAAATATATGGTATTCAAACAAAGAGCAGTTTAAATCTAAAATTGATATAGAACTTTCCAATTTTTAATTTCAACAGCAAGACATAATCATAAATTGAATTTTAAATTATTAAAATCTTTAAAATTTAGACATAGAGATAATTATTTATATATTATTTAGATGGCATATACAAATATACAAAATAGTTGAAACATTGTGATAAATGTATTATGCAACACAAAATGTAGATGATTTACGTCTAACAGAGTGGTAAAGAAATGATGGGATTTATATAGTTCATTCCACACAGCTTCCGAGCATCGCATGATTTATTACTATTTGACGGGTCACGAGCCACTCTGTCATCCGCAGTTCCACTGGTTTGCCATCTGTTGGATGGGTTTTCACGTCACCGCTGTATAATAAGCCTGGGAAAATTACACCTCACACCTAAGCCTTCCGGCTACCCTATAAACTTTTAATATACGTGATGATTTTAATGGCATAACTTTTCTGCTTTCCGATTGAAATTTTGTGTGAATTGTGGAAATATAGTTGCTAAATTGACCAACGTAAATGTGCCATTCGACTAAATTTTCCGTTTAAATTCGTCATTAAAATATATAATATGTTAAAAGAAATATATTTTAAGCAAAAAATTATTTTTCACTGGTAGATAAGTAAAATCATGACAAGGCATTTTTTGAAATTATTACATCAATATTGAAAATATATTTTCACTAACAATGACAAATGAAAATATATTCTTCATTAAACTGTTGTCAATGAACGATTACAATCATATAATCTAATGAAAAATATAATACCTGCGTTAATGCACAGGCTTCTGCTGTAGGGTTAGGTTAAGTAATTTGTAAATGTTCCTATCTACAATATAGTTTCACTGATACTGAGCAGTAAAATTTCAAATCGACTATATGATACATTTTTACTGTCCGAGTCAACGAAAATATTTTACAGTAATAGTCCTTAAAATACATTTTGTCTATAACATAATAAAAATGTATCTGTATGTCTGTCAGCCTATTTGTAACGAAAATACACACCAAATGTTTTTGCATCGCGTGCGTTAAGTGAATGTTAACAGTTGACATTATGATTTGGTATTTATTATTATATATTAGTTGAATTTTAAACATGAGTTTAATGATTAATATAAAAGTAAGATCTTTCAATACAAGGAAAAAAATAAAATTATTTTTATTGTTTACTCTATCTACTAAATGAAGCTCTACCGAATATAATTAGTACAAAACTATTCATTTTAAGTATTTTTTACATTGCAGGAAAATTAAACAATTACCAACATTTTAGTACTGGTGAAGTAAAATCCCTTTTGAACGGGTCAGCATAATTTCTGAAGACCTGGCATATCACGTACACATTACGACCGCATTCCCATACCATCGAGACCGCAGTTTACGTTTATATACCTGCATGTATCCAGGAAGATATAAAATGACCCAACTCCCGAGGGATCATACCAACAGAGCGCTAAGTGCTACATTAAACGAATCATACAATGGAAGAGTTTAATAATTCTTGCGCTTCTGTATATTCAAGGATATGTATTCCGCCACGGCCGCTCTCAATATGGAGTATATAGACTCATAATAAAACCACTTTGAAACATTAAAATATTTTAAATACGTTATGTGAATTCATAATAAACATTATAAAAAGGCCTAGAATAATGTCCAACCTTACTATAGTTCCGTCGTTGCCGGTACCGGCTTCGTTAAGTAAATTAAGTAGACTAATCCAACAGGGCAAAATTAATAAAGTATAAAAACACTTTTTCAAAAATTTTAAAATTTTCAACCTTGTGGAATTGTACACTTGGCGCAACGTTCAACGTCGTCGGCTTCCGTGACGAAGCTCGGGAGCTTTGGTCCAAGTACGAATGGATATTTTTTTATTTCGGCTTGAAAGCATTGGTTTCGTGATGTCTTATAGCGCTGCAAGAACATTTTTTTAATAATTAAACACTTGTTCTGTCCAAGCTCTATACATCTTGTCCGATTGTCTTCGAAATTAAAATTGAACGTGTTAGTAAAATGCTGTTCTCGAAGAAAAACCTTCTGTTGAGATAACTCTATTGAAAAGCAATATCCTCCACACTGGTACCGTATATGGTACAGTAATTCATAATTTAAGAATATAATGAATCCCTGGCTGTTAAAGCTTCACGCCGTTATTTTTATTGCCATAACCGAATATTAATTTAATTTTGTAAAGTTATCAACTAGTTATAATACATAATACTTAATTTAAGAAAGGTCACTTATATATTGAATGTTTTAACCCTGTAATATAATTATTTATTATTCGTTTTTTTCGATCGATTTAATTCTTTATTTAAATGATCTGTGCAAATCCTATAGTTAAAAATAAACTTAAATGATTATTTAATACATTATATATAACTTTGAATCGTTCAAATTATGTACACTCCCACAGATTTTGTCACTAACAACCCGAGTTTAGCTTTTCGGCATCTTCAGCCGTTCAAGCGCACGGATGAACTTGAACTGACCGTGCGCTTGAACGTGCGCTCCGTGCACTTGAACGCCTGAAGATGCCGAAAGGCGAAACCCGGGTCGTTAGTGACAAAATCTGTGGGAGTGTACATAATTTGAACGATTCAAATTTAATATTGAAATTCCACCAAGCACCTTCAGTCGATTATATATAACATTTCACGTTATTTTTTTTATTTTAAAAAAATCATTGAGCTTAAGTTTTTTTCTTATTTTCCATATCCTGATTAAAAAAAGGTGCCATCCTTTGCAATTAACGATAAGAAAAGTGCTTGAAACTTCAAACAAAAATAAAATAAGTATCGAATACATATTATGTAATATCATTATTTTATTATAATCGATGCATCATCGGTCGTGAAATTATATGTGATTTACAAATGAACGTTAGCTAGTGCTTTATTCCATGTCGTTATATATACGCTTTCAAAGAGTAACTGGTCAAATAAATCATCATAAAATAGAATCATTAAAAAAATGACAACAACCGATTTTTTCCGTCATCCTTTTTTCTTCTTCTTTTAATTGCTGCGTTTTTTTATGATGGAAACAAACAACGTCGCTAAATAAAAACCATGAATAAATTCACACACATTTTGAAGAGATGTGATAAACCAGGAAGCAATAAATCGATACGTTGTCAGTTTGGGGAACAACGAGCTCCGTCTATTTGGCGGGCGAGTCAACAAGTCGAGGGCAACTTTTCGCCATTATTCAAATCGATTCCCGTCAACGTCAATCCCCTTCGAATATTCCGCCAAATTTGCATATGGAGGGATGGCATTCAGTCAATACAATTATGATAATTCACCTAAAATAAATTTGATACTGCTGCAAATATCTAAAAGAATTAATAGCTTTTTTTAAATAAGAACATGTACCGCTTTTAATAAAGTTTAAGACTTATAGTCAGTCGTTTAACTTATGTTTTCAACAAGGTATATAAAGAATAAACGATCACGTTAATTGTGAAAATGGTTCACAAATAAATTTGTTTAAAACGACCACAATGAGTAAGACTTGTCCTGATCATTTAATAAAGTTATTTATTTAGTACAAAATAATGTTCTATGTATGTATGGAAAGGAAGATCTTAAAGTCATTCAACAATTGTCTCTCCATAGCGATTGGTAAGAAAAGAAAGTAGGGTTTGTTCGTTTCTAAAACCGACATTTGAAAGCTGATTTTTTAAACTTTGTAACCCAGATTCGGATATAAGAATTTAGTTATAATACAATATTAATATTTTGGTTTTAAACTGCTATAGTTACAATTAAAACAAAATTACCTTAAAGTTAACAGGAAGTATACTGGAAATATTTAATTTAAGTTAATTTTAAAAACAGTTTGTTGTGCATTTAGACTCGCGTACAGTTCACGAGTTCATTCATTAACCAAGCTTAGAAACACTGACGGCCGTATTTTAAAGTCTACAATTTGAAAAATTCTATATTGGATTTTATTTTGAATGCAATAAAACCTATTTCACATTACCCGTAAAAGATTTTTACTTTACTTTGTAATAGATCAGTGGATATGTTTTGTTTTCTAAAAAATAATCCTAAAGAGGAACACAGAATCAAATTATTTGTTTGTGTTGAGTGTATATGAGAAGTTTGGGATCAAGTGAACAGATCCACGTTTTCTTGAAAAGAGAAAAACACACTATTTTTTATAAATATCTACTAAGACAACAACCTCAGTGGCATAATAATTACGCGGTTTTTGGTGACATAAAAAAAAACAATGTCTCATTTTTTCAAAATTGGATTCGGGCGTGTTTGATCTCAAATTTCTCAAATAATAAAAAACGTAGTTCCATAGCTTTTTGTCATCCTCTCGCTTTTTTGTTGTCCTTTATAAAAGTTCCCTTTATTGTAAATATTCGAAAATCTGTTACGACCGGTGTTTAGAAAATATTAAAATTTAAAAACCAGTTTTTTAAATAGTCGGCTTATGTTTAAGCCCTAAATATACAGTTGGATATTTTTAGCGAGGATCCTTAAAGTGTTTCATATTCGTTAAAATTAGCTAAAAAGCTCAGATAATAAATGAAAATGGCTGAAATAATAACATAAAACAGACGAGGTCTATGCACCAGTCGAATTAAGTAATCCTATGCTACCCAAGAGATACAAACGAGCATAAGGTTGGTTTAGACGGCGTTGGATTACACCAATAATTAAGCTCGGCGTACGCGTGCTGGCGCAAGACCATAGATTAAGATTGTAAATAATTGCATGGATAAAAATAACTTTTCCCTTACTAATTTAAAACTTTGACTTGACTTTAAGATACTTTATATCTGTTGCATTGCCAGAAAAATCAATTATGATCATAATATGTTGAGGTTCAGATAAGTCAATGATGAGATTTTTTTTCATTAAACTAGGCACACTTTGGTGTACACCATTTGTTAAATATGTCAAATGAAAACAATTTTTCAAATTATTATATTAAAAAATAAGAACAACCAATATTGCGTAACACTTTTCAATTGCAGAGGAGAGTGTTAAACGATATAACATTATTTTTAAAATACTAATATAGAACAAATGACGTTTGATACTGGAGATCTCATATAAACACAAATGCAGTTTTACATTTTCTGCACAGAAACAAAATAAAAATACATGCAGTTAATAAAGTACGCATACATCTAAATATTTAATCGTTCACACAAAGCACATACAAGCCAACTGGAATAGTAACTAAGCTTAATTTACCTGTTTTCTTTCGCTAACTGCCCCATTCAGATATTTTTGGATGACCCAAACGAACCAGTCGATAGTCAAAGTTAAACACAATGTTATTTCTTATAAATTGTTTGTTTAATTGTTGAAAATGAATCAGTTAAACGATTGCTTATGTCTGTGCTATTTTTATATTTCAGTCAGATATATAAAATATATTATAATAGAAATAATATTATCACAAAAAACTTTTGAAGTTTTATTAAAAGAAAATATTTGTTTTCAATTAAACATTAATCTTGTTTGTTTTATTTAAATTTATTGAAGAGTTTTTTTTGTAATTATTTTGCCTTTGCATGTTTTTTTGTTTTAAAAAAAAACAAATTTGTTTTGTCGCAGAAGTTTTATTACATTTATTTATAAAGCAGCCAATTTTTTAAACAATGAATATTGAAAGTAATAATTTAAGAGTCTACGTACATATATTTAAATTAACATTACCTTCAAGCTATCGTAGTTACAAAAAGAAAAGGTGAAAATCCACTAGGAAATAAAAGTTATATTAGATAATATAAAAAAAAAATGTGAAACGTTTTAATTTTTCTTTTATTATTATTTATAAGTTGGATTATTTTATATAGTTTTGCTATAAATGCCGTGAGTACTGAAGCCGTAAAATCAAAGTAAAACATTATATTATATCTTCTGTCGGCTGCTTTTAGGTTAGGAAAAAAATGGTTTGTGACAGTACAAAATATATTTACGTAAAATCGATTCATCATTCATTTCTATTCCAAGGATTCATATTCTCTTGGGGTACCTTTGTCAGCACTGAAAATAACACGTCACAATTAATAATATCGTGCAAAAATGATATTAAGTAGCTATTTGGCACACAATATTAGAAAATTAATTATCGTTAAAATACGTTACTTTAAAAATATATTTATCAATATATCGTTTACAAATTGTGTAAAAATGGTATTTATCATGCAATACTATATAAGACTAACTATTCCCACCTAAAAAAAAAAATTTAAAGCCATTTATTCAAAATAAAACCCCTTTTGTAGTAACTAACTTTTTTTATTAGTGCTGGTTTCGCGCACTATCAGGAATATCATCAGTTGATAATGTTCGTGATGAGTCAAATCGGATCTGATCTTGGAATTTGTATGAAAAACTGTAGTGATCCAGACCATCTATTGGTTTATTAAAATTTTACTTAAGTAGGTGTCTTCATTTTATATATTGCATAACAAGCCTCAATTTTGAAAATACAATTTTCGAGTAAATTTATGTTAGTCCGTCAGTCAGGTATAGCCTAAATATAGTTAAGGCTTAAATTTTTTTACATAATAATTTTGCAGGGTCCGTAGCGCTGTGGTCAACGTCGTTGACGTTCTTGACGAATCTTACGTGTGTGAGTCCTAGTAAGAACAGCATTTTTTTACATTTAAGTTAACGATTTTCTGTTTGAGGTTATGGGTGTTTTTGATGACTAGAACTACCCTATCTACTCTTGCAATCCTTATATAAACAGGACGTAGCGAGAGATAAGTCAATCACTATCTATGTCATTGTCCTATGCTTTTATCTCCACTGTCTTCGTAAAAGGGAGGTTGAGCAACTGAGTGACAAGCCATTTTCGTATAAAAAAAAACCTGTTGAGATCTCCCATTAGGAGGTCATATGTTCCATATTAGGAGTGGACATGGATTAAATAACACTCGTCAGTAGAAGAGAATTTTAATTTATTATGTGTTTTCAGACTAAGGCCTCCTATCTCGAAAATTCTGGGAATTCCTTTCATATTGGGAATTCTGCAAATTCCTGGGTTTTTGAAATCGATTTTAAAATTTTAAAATCACCGAGCAAAGATTTTTCAATCTCGAATTCCAAATGTGTTCACGACTTTATAGTGAATGTTCAATCCCGGGATCTCGGTATTGGAAAAAAATTCAATCCCAAATTCCCGGGATCACAAAAAGGGTCCGAGATTGGATGTCCTATACCAGACAATACAGATTGAGCGTGAAGAAAAAGTTCATAATTAAGAACATGATGATTTTTTTTTCCGGAATAAATATTGAATTAATAAAGTTCTCACAACTTTGATACGTTGTGTTAATCATGTCCCGTCGGCATGTCGTTATATGACTTCAAATATTGTGTGTATATTACTGTATTTACTGTAGAAAGTTTAGTAAAGAGTGATAAAAACAACATGTTCGCTAAGCCATCTACAGTGCGAACTGAAGGATGAAATAAACGCATTTTTTTCAGAGTGGGTAACACTTCATTTTCGATAATATCGAGCTCAACTTTTTTTTATTAGTACTTAGGTTAAACAGTTGAGAAATAAATAGTTATAAAGCTGTGTTCATAAGCTAATAATGAACAAAATAAATCACATAAAGTAGAAAAAAATGATCACAGTTTTCACTATCTCCGATCGTAATGATTAATATATGAACCTTATATGGAGCTTATCTCTAGTACAGTTTTTTTTATACAAAAAATGCCCTTTACCCGAACATTCACAATTATAAAAAATAAACATAACACGTTAGAACAAATGCATTGGCAGTGATTAGTTGATCACTCTCGCTACACCCAGTTAATGACAGTATGACAGTATTTCAATTTTTGGATATCAAATACAGTATAAGCCACGATTTTAACATAAATCTATAGATCGATTGAAAAATCATCTTATGAGACTGCACGTTCTGGAATTAAAATGCGTAGACAGCGCACCTGAAGAATGAAAATTGACTTTGGATCTAGAAAATTTAGTGGATGGACACCAATGTTAGAGTGTAGAATGTGCTTGCTAAAACATTGTGTACGACAAATTTTAAGTCAATCAGCTCTCGGAGGCGTGGGCCAAGTGTATCCGGATTTCTTAATCGAAGAAACCGAAATCTTGTGTTATGCATAATATAGCTTAACTATAATTTGCACGCATTTGAAAATAAACTCTGTAGCCTGATCACTTTTATTGTGTTCACTATTAATTCTAAGTGGAAAGGAATTGTATTAATAACACTTAAAAACCCTTTTTTTCCTATTAATTAAAAAAATTTAAAAGAGATTAAGACCGGTTAAAATAAATAAGAAATCCAGGCGTCACTCAATACCTCCAAGCTGCTCCTTCAGAAATTAACAAAGTTACATAATCACTTTTAAAGAGTTCACTGTAAATTCATTGGTAGGAAGATATTATATTTAATTGTATTCTAATAGTTTCACATTTTTTAAATATATATATCAGAAGCGGTTTTCTTCACTGAGAGCTTTCAGTGGCAAACATAGGTTAAAAAAAATGCGTATTATTCTCGTGATATTCAGGTATTTCCTACAAAAAAGATTTATATAACCGGCTTAAAAGACTTCGATACGCTTTATTAAGCATCTTCATATACTATTAAGTTGACTTTTGTGTCAGCGAAAAAATATTTCTTGTAGAAAGTTTCCCGATATAATATAATACGTATACTATTGTCCCCACTTATCGCGTATATAATAAAAGAAAAGCGTAGAAAAGTCAGCCGTAAAAGTTTCCGACAACTTAAAAAACAGGAAATCACCCGTGCGATAAATCTTTTAACTTTGTTTTTGGGTTGGTGGAATGTCGCAACCAAAACAAAATTGATACGTGTTTATTTTATCTCAAGATTTCTTTTGAATGAAACTAATATGTGTATTTATTATAAGAAGAACAACACACGGTATGATAAGTAATAAAAATAATACACCATGCCTTGTAAAACTATAAAAAATATTAAATATATATATGTAATTGTTTCACTGCCATTGGCGTGTTTAGATGTCAAATATAACTTATTCGATTTCGAAAAGGTGAAAAAAATAAAAATAACAATAACTTGATTTCCTTGTATTCTTCTCTACCATGTTACAAGTTCTTTAAGTCAAAATTTGACGAAGGAACACAGGTTATTTAGCGTATTACAAAATGGGGTCACAACCGGAATATTTTGTAATAGGAAAACATTTTATGAATATGTGAAATTGATTTATTAATCAAAAATACGACCTGTTGTGAAAATCGATGTTGAATATTTTGTATTTCTTTATTCACTCAACTAGATAGGTTCCACTTGTAACCATGTAAAAAATATTGACTATGTAGACAAATTTAAGATTGATTCTATTAATTTAAAAAAAAACCGTGTTATTTTACAAAAGGTCAACACCGTAGTATAGAAAAGCTTGTAAAGAAAGGTAATAATGAAAATCCAACAATAAATTATTCAAAATACTTTTCATACGTACGTAGAAAATTTAAGAAAAAAAAGAATATTTATCTCTACTTGATCACACACGCGAACGCTTATTTTATGAGGGACTAGATGTAAATAGCTAGAAATGTCTGACACGCCTAACATGTTAGAATCTAATGAAGACTTTTGTTTGTTAATATCGTCTTGTGTTGTTGAATTTCTTGTTATTATGAAATCTCTCAAATAATTCGTGTGAAAATATAGTGTTTATTCTTTTTAGTGTACTAGGTATAAAAAAGTGTTGGATGTACATATGTACATGCAATTAAAAAATTCACCGATCAAATTAAATTTTAATGAAAGCTCTTGAGCGATAAATTCAAATAAATCTTATTTTGAGTGTTTCCTTTTATTTATAATCTACAATAATTGCATGTTTTTAATGAAGGTTTGTGTATGAAGACTTTTAAAGCTTGAAATCATGTTTGTGTTAATAAATCAAAGCACGACTTTTCAACATATCTTTTTGCAAAAAGGGAGGGCAGTGATTAGATAGCAACAGACTATCTAGGAGTATAAGATTGAATGCCACCGCTATTATAATTGTCAGGTAGTTTATCTTTGAATGTAGTAAAGTTTGCCTCTAATTAATATTGTGCCAAGAAGCTTCCAAGTTCGGTTTGCCATTCAAAAGCACTTTACACTTGATTACAAGTGAACGGCTCAAGTGGCTACAGAAGGAAACACACCTGGATCCCTCCACCATACAACCCTTAGATTATACTGTTGCCTCAATGCTCGAGACGGTCTGACAATCGTTACCCAAATAAAATTGATTTGAATAGACGCCGTTATTTACTCGCTAGAAGATGAGCCGGCACGCTTTGTAAGATTTATCTTAAATCGCATTTGCTTACTTACTTGAAATAAAATATTGTTTTCAATCAATCCTTCACACAATTGAATACCTTGGCGATGCTTTTCAAAAGGTAAACCTTGTAAAGTGTATTTTTGATAGTTAATAAATTTGCTGAATCAGTGCCAATAATGATTAATCTATTGATCTTCGACAGCGAAAAGGTTAAACAGGGGTTACTTTTCGATTCGTTTACAAAATAATCGTTTAAATTTTGAAAACAGACTATATTCATATCTTCTTAACAATATAATAGACACTTGTTGTACCTGTCTATAACACAATAAGGCCGAAACGACTAAGAAAAAAATGCGAAACACTAGTGCAAATCTGAGTAGTAAAACTAGAAATTTATCATTTAAAAAAGCATTAAATTATTTTTAATTATATTTTTGAAAATTTTTGTTCTAATATTTCTTAACAATCGAAATTGTAAACCCCTTGAAATTGGAGTTGTGTGATTGCCAACTTGATGTAAAATCCACAGTGTATGGCTCGAAATTACTTAATCTGCTCAGAGTTTTACAAAATGATCCCAGTATTAAAAATAAAACTTAAAAGTACATAATATTAAGCTGTGTTTTTTTTTTACATTACAGGGTCTCTGCGTGGCAACACTTTACTGTTTCTGTAATGGAGAGGTAAGAATTACATAATAAATATTATTTTTTTGTGCACAGGTAAATGTTATTGAATTAATGATACATTTGACTTTAACTTTAACTTTAAAATTATTTTGCCTTATTTATTTAAAATCATATATTATAATTTTACCATTTTTATTTTTGTTAAATGTACCTTTTTTATTTAATTCTTAGTAAGTCTAAAAATAAATATTCTTTTTATCCTATAGAAGTGATACCAAAAGATATTTTTTTCAGTCGAACGATTATTAAATGCTTTTTTATACAATTTCTTTTGGATCGATTTCAAGTGAGGTTTATAATATGAGGCTATTTACTTGCATACCCGGCTCATTCAAAAATAGTTGAAAAATAATACTTGAATTTCATTTTGTGAAATAATATACATTTTAAAAGTATTTTTTGTTTTAAATTACTTAGAATGATATTGTGTATATTATAAATTTAGTTTTGAGATTGCTTATTGTATTTGTATTTACTAAATTACATTAATGGTTCACGTTTCACCAATTTTTGAATGAGCTGGGCTTGCAAATGATTGCCTCATATGTATGTTGAAATGAAGAGGAAAAACAAATGATGGAATTTCAAAATTCTTGAAAATGGCTGAAAAATGTGTCATTTCATATTTTTTTTAAAAATATATATTTTTTGCTTAAATATATATATATACTATTAACCATGATTAAATTTATTGAAATTCATAACATAAAACAATCGAAGCAGAGAGATCAGTTGTTTCCAACAGACTATAAACGACATCAAGGAATGTTAGGAATGGAATCTCAAGGATCTGCCGAATTAGTAAAATTATCAGTCTTATAATTCAAAAAAATCAGAGTTAAGGTGTGAAAGTTTTCACAAAAAACAGATCTTTTTAAAATTATTATAAATTTACCACCGTGAAAATAGTGTCAATCAGTTATTTTTTATATTTACTATCTTGATTGCCTTTTATATAAATCTCTGCGAACATTAAAGATTTGTCGCTTAGAGTGCAGCAGATATAATTTATTATTTATTTTCTTAATCATAATATCTTTGATAGCATACACTTAATGTTTTTAATATTTTACCAGCGTATAGCCATTTAAGAGACCATTAAAAGAAGATTTTTAAATGAAAGAAAACATCAAAAAAATCTTTTCTTTAGTAAAGACACCCGCCTTTTATCTGCAATAAAAATGAGCCTCACAGAAAAACAACCCTATTACTTCTGTCAGTTTTTCAAAAAATGATCGATGTTTGTTCTTAAATGGGTATAAAATACGTCAAAGTTCACATATAAATTCAGTAAGGCCGTGATGTGTTTGTTGAAACAAAATAAGACTTTAAAAAAAACACAAATCAAGTTTCTGTTATTTTAAATAACTTAGAGAGTAACTACACGTAAAAGAAATGATTAAAATATTTTTAAATAACTGCTCATTACAATGTTTTGTGTATTCAAAATAATTGTATTCTCTTTGTTCAATTATTTTCCAAAAAATACTACCTTTAATAAAGATTCTTCTGCTTCACACAACAGATTGTTAAATAGCAATTGTGCTTTTTTCGTAAAAAAATGATCTTTTACAGTAAAACTCTCGACATTTCTCATTTACCTTTGTTTATATAATAATTTCACTGTGACATCAAAATAATGTTTCTTTTGGCAAATTGAAAAAAATAACGAAGTGTTCTTTGTATTTATTTTCATGATTAAATAACAGTTTTTCACTAGGTACTGAAACACAATAAAATCGTCCAGTTGATTAATTTACAACAATCAAATAACACGTTGGTTTTTATTTTGCTATGTCGTAAATTGGTTCCTACATCAAGTCGCATCGGGGCTTCTGCTGGCTTTCATACGTTTTCGGCATACCATACCACTTTGGTGATAGTTTGATTAAAAATTATTACTGATGCCACTCAAATTCTGTATCTGTTTTCAGCAAATATGCATTCATGCAATTTAGGATATT